>CM031601.1:55129510-55139334 GCA_018398815.1 Conus ventricosus
CAGGCAACTTGACGGCAAGGCGTTATATTGACACTGTTCTTGAGCCAGTTCTTCTTCCTCTCTGGAGACAGCATGGTGGCAACAGACTAGTGTTTCAGTAGGACAATGCTCGACCCCACACAAGCCGTTCTCACCGAAATTTCCTTCGGGACAGCAATGTGGATGTCATGCAGTGGCCTCCGTGTCCCCAGACATGAATCCCATGAACATTTGTGGGACGAACTTGGACGACGTGTGCAAGGTCAGCAGAATCCCCCAACTACCGTTGCTGAGCTCACCCAAGCATTGCAGCATCACTGGAACGTGATAACCGATCCGTATCATCCGTCGTTTGTGCGCTTCAATGCCCCGACGTTTGCAAGCTTGTGTTCGTGCTCAAGGGGACACACCAGATATTGACAGTGTATTCCTTCTGTCGCGCCTAAATGGGCTTCACTTCAGGCGAATGTGCACCTGTTATAGGCAAACTAATGTACAGTGGTCGCACGTTTGTCACACGTATTTGCTTTGATGTGTGTTTGTTTCATTTCAATAAAATTGTCAGTTGACAATGGAATTGCGTTTTCTTTGCCTCTCAGTATACTTGAAATCTCCATCCAGGCAAAGTCTGAAAGTTGATCAGATCGATCTGGCATCTTGAATGGATATGATGACTGCGTAATGGTTTCACTACCAGACCTTTGGAGCTTGTCTGGCTTTTTTTTTATGGCAGTGCTCACAGAAGGAAATGTAAAGGTAGCAGGATTCCTGTGTGATGTTTGACCATTTCTTTTTCACCTCAGCAATTGGTTTTTTCCCACCACCGTGGCCAATAGCTTCATGGGCTGCTTTTATAACACGAACACTTCTTCCAGAGACGCAACAAACTTGAATTCATCTTCCTTTGGATCTTTTCTCTTGCGAATCAGTCGGTCAGCAGTGCCAATGCGCAGTACTTCGTAACGTCTTTTGAGGTTAAAGTCAAATGTAGACTTGGCTCCATCAGAATTAATCCGTAGCATATCCTGTACAACTGATCACGCTGGCGGGTGGGTTGGATGACACAATTCTCTGCCTTGCCTTCCAGTGCTTGACGCAGCTTGAGTTCAAAGGCAGCTTGGTCCATGTTGCCCAAACTAAAACAAACAAACAAATGCGATAGAAGAGCGAAAGAGACCCAGATTAAGTTAAAAGGCAATTTGGAACATTTTGCGAAAAAATTTAAAACAAACAGCAAAAGGGAAAACCCGAGAATGAAAAGAAAGAAAGAAAAAAGAGGGAAAGGGGGGATGGGGCTGTGGGGGGTTGTCAAGAGAAGAGGGGATAAAAAGGGAAAAAAAAGATATAAACATGGAAGGATCAGAGAGAGAGAGAGAGGGGTAGAGAAAGGGGAGAGAAAGGGGGGAGAAGAGAGGGGAGGGGAGAGAGGGGGTTTTCCTTCAAAAGTTTAAAACCCAAAGTTTTCCCTTTTAATCTGAAATGAGAGCAGATGAAGGGGGGGTTTTCGCTCAGATAAACGTCCCTCCCCAAAAACCCCAAATAGTGAAAAAACACTCCAAGTATAAAACGAAACTGTAAAGGTGGAAAGTTTTTAAGCTCAGTCCAACCAGCACGGTTAATTTGTCAAAACAAAAACCCGAGATAATTTTTCCCGGGGGACAATAAAGGGGATTTTTTTAATTCCCTTTTTGGGCAAAAAAGGGCGCCCGATATTTTTTTTAAACCTTTTGATTAGGCCCTTTCCACTGGAGCACTCAAAGTCAGGGGGATTTTATCTGAGGGGAAAGCCCTTCCTTCCTCTGCTCACTTTTTCAGGAAATGCCTGGTTTGCATTGCTCGCACGGGCTTAAAATCCATCAAAGTCAATTTTTCATTGTATTCACATTGGGCAAAATCCCATTGCCAAAATGGGGAAAGTCTTGCCAATGTAAAAATTTAAAGCAAGAAAATTTGCCTAATTAAAACTTTGGGGAAAAAATTGCTTCTTAATGTTTACAATAGGCAATTTTTTCCCACATTGAGCGTAACATATTTAATATGTTTTGTGTGGGGTGTGTTTGGGGGGGGGGGGGGGGGGGGGGGGGCGCGTTTCGCGCGCACCGCCAAACCTTAGAGGGGCCCTATGTAACCGTCCCTTACCCCCCCTTTCCCCCCCATTTTTCTCGACCCAAATGACCTAAAAAACCTGTGGTTTTTGATGTAAGTGTGCACCCCCTGCCAGTTGGGGAAAAATGATGCCGATATATACCTTTAAAGGTGTAAAGGAATGGCCCGTTTAAACGGGGGCCCCAGGGGAAAAAAGGGTGGCAAAATAGGGTCCCCTAGCATATAACGTCAGCCTATATGGTTTTAACGGCGAGCAAAATGAGGGGAAAACCCCTGTTTTCTTTCGCAATGGAAGGCATACCCCATAAAAAAAACCCCAAGTATACCCCCCACTGCGTGCAATCCTCGCCCCTCCTGCCTTTTTATTTTTGTAGAATCGCATTTATGACTAACGGCCTTTCAAACATTTACCTTCCCCTCCTCTCTCTCTTTTCCTTTTCTCTCTCTCTCTCTCTCTCTCTCTCTTCTCTTCTCTCTTTTTCCTCTCTCTCCTTTCCTCTCTTTTCCTCTCTCCTCTTTTTTCTTCTCCTTCCCCTTCCCCCCTTCTCTCTCTCTTCCCCTTTTCCTCTCTCCTCCTCTCCTCCTTCCCCCCCTCCTACTACTACTCCCCAAACCCGCTCTCTTCCTTCCTCCCCCCCCCCCCCCCCCCCCTCTTTTTTCCCGCCCCACCCCCCCCCTCTCTCTCTCCCCTTTTTTCTCTCTCTCTCTTCCCCTTCTCTCTCTCTCTCTCTCCCCTCTTCTTCTCTCAATCTCCCCCCGGTATGCATGTTGTTTTGGGGCCGGGGGCCCCGGGGTTTGGGGGTGTGTTGTGTGGTGGGGTGTGTGTGTGGGGTGTGTGTGTTTTGTGTGTGTGTGTGTGTTTGGGGCCGTGTGTGTGTGCGTGCTTGCGGGGCCGGGGCCGCGGGGCGCGCGCGGCGCGCGCGTGGTTGGGGGTGTGTGGGTGTGTGTGTGTGTGTGTGTGTTTTGTGGGGTGGGTTTTGTGAAAGGCGAAAAATACTATACTACTACTACTATACAAATACTACTACTACTACTACGGCGATGCCGATGATGATGCAGCAAACGGGGCATGACTCGTCAAGGTGGGGACTTTTTGGGTAAACTCCGATGGCCCTTGAAAGCACCCGCTGCGTATGACTTCACCCGCGCGATAGTCCAGCGGTTTGCCCAACGGATTAAGGCCGTTCTGGGTTTAAAATTTGTAATCTGTAGAGTTTTTCCTCTGGGGAAAAATTTGGCTCTGACCAAATTTTGATTCTAAAGTCTGTTTGAAACCCCGGGGGGTTGTTTTTTTTTGCGCGTTCCCTTTTGAAACCTTCAAAAATTTGGGTTTTAAAACCAAAACCCCCTTTTAAAAACCCCCAAAAAACTTTTGTGGTATGTTTTAAAAATTTTCAAAAGCCGTTGGGGAAATTTTTCCAAATTGGGTGTGGTAATTTTTAAAACCTGTTGTAAGCGGGAGAGGGAAAGGGGGTTTTTAAAAAGGGGGAAATTTTTTTTTTTTTTTCAAAGAAATGGAGGGGGAAGAGGAAGGGGAAAAAACAAAAACCCCCCAAAAAACCCCCCCCCCCAAAAAAACCCAAAAAACCCAAAAAAAAGAGAGAGAGAGTCCCCCGAACCACCACCACCACCACCACCCCCACCCCCACACACACACCACACACCACACCACAACTCATTCACCACACAAACAAAAAGGGGGAAAAAAAAGAAGGAAGGGGGGAGAGGGGGGGGGGGGGGAGGGGGGGGTTGGAAGGGGGGGCAGGGGGGAAAGGGAAAAAAAGGGGAAAAGGGGAAAACCAAAACAAAAAAACCCCACACAACACACAAAAAAAAAATTTCGGGAAGGGAAATGATGGATGGGAGGGGGGGGGATTTGGAGTTGGGGGGGGCATCTTTTAAAACTAATTATTAAACCCATCAAAAAAACCCCTTTTCAAAAAAAAAAAAAAAAAGGAAAGGGGAGAGGGAAGAGGGCCCAGGTTTTTGGGAAATTAAGGGGTTTCCCTGTTGTGCCAATTTTTTACCGTTTTGGGGGGAAAAACACACCTTTTTAACCCGAGGAGGAGGGGGGAAGAGGGAAAGAGAGGAGAGAGAGAGAGAGGATTGAGGAGAGAGAGAGAGGAGGGAGAGAGAGGAGAGAGAGAGAGAGAGCGGGGAAAACGGGACAGCGACAGAGACAGGGGGGAGAGAAGAAGGGGAGAGGGGCAGACAACAGAGAGCACGTGTGTGTGTGTATCTCCCCTGTCCCTGTGTGTTTGTATTTTTTCTTTTTCTGTCTGTTTTGTCTCGCTCTCTGTCTATCTGTCTGTCTGTCCCTGCCCTTCTCTGCCCTCTCTTTTCTGCTCTCTGCCCCTTCTGTCTCTGCCCCTCTGTCGGGCTTTTGTGTCTGCCCGTCTGTGTGTCTGTCTTTTTGTCTCTCTCTCTCTCTCCCCTTTTCCTTTTTCTCTTTTCTTCCTCTCCTCTTTTCTCCTCTCTCTCTCTCTCCCCTCTCCCCTTTCTCTCTTTTTTTTTGTCACCCCCCCTATCCTCAACCCTCCCTCCGTCCTTCCCCCCCCCTCCCCCCTCTCCCCTCTCTCTCCTTTCTGAATTTTGGGTGTGTTTGTGTGTGCTTTGAAATGTCGTTTGTCGAAAGTCGTAGGGAGAGACAAGAGGGAGGGGAGAGAAGAGAGGAGAAAAAGGGGAGGAAAAGAGGAGGGGAAAAGAGAAGAGAGGGGAGAGGGGAGAGAGAGAGAGAAGGCGAGAGGGGAGAGAGGAGGAGGGGGGGAAAGAGAGAGAGAGAGAAAAAGAGGAGAGAGAGAGAGAGAGAGAGAGAAGGGGAAGAGAGAGAGGGAGAGAGAGAGATTCCAGCATCGCACTTTTTCGGCCAGCCTATTTGGGTTGTTTTTTGAACGTAAAGCACGATCAAGACGAAGGGCCCAAAAAACCCACTTCTCCGAGGGGGGGGGTCCCCCAGAAATTAAGAAGGGCCCTTCTATGGGTAAAAAACGCCCCTAGGCCCCTGTCTTTTTCCCTTTTTCTTCTTTTTCTTCTTCTTCTTCTTTCTTTCTTTTTTTTTTTTCTTTTTTTCTTTTTTTCCTTTCTTTATTCCTTTCTTTTTTTTCCCATTTTTTTTTCCCTCCTTTCTTTTTTTTTGGGTCTTTTTTTTTTTTTCCCCTTCTTTTTTTTTTTTCTTTCAGAAAAAAATTTGTGTTTTTTGGGTTAGTGTGGGGCATTTTTCCCTTCTTTTGTTTCCTCTTTTTTCTTCTTTTTTTTTTTCACTGACTCAGAAAACGTTTTCCCCACCCACCACGTTTTACATTGATTGTATTAATGGGGGGCATTCTGCTCCGGACGGGTTTAAAATGTTTTACAAATAAGCTCGGAACCCCTTAAATTTAAATTTCCCAAAGATTTGGTGACACTCTCATACTGTCTTGGTGAAGTAAAGGGGGGGGGGGGGGGGGGGGGGGGGGGGGGGGGGGGGGGGGGTGGGGGGGACAAAAAAAACCCAAATTTAAAAAAAACCAAAAAATATAAAAACCCAAAACGAAATTTTTTAAAAACGACGAAAAAAATAATGATTGTGTGGTGATTTTGCAGGAAATTTAAAATATATTTATGTTTGGAATCAATTTTT
This sequence comes from Conus ventricosus, assembly GCA_018398815.1. Taxonomy (NCBI): domain Eukaryota; kingdom Metazoa; phylum Mollusca; class Gastropoda; order Neogastropoda; family Conidae; genus Conus; species Conus ventricosus. The sequence continues at coordinate 55,135,215 of CM031601.1, forward strand.
ACCTTGCCCTAGGGCCAACGTTCCACCGAAACCATCCTTTTAACCCCAAAAAGAGAGTGGGGAGAGAAGGAGAGAGAGAAGAGGAAAAGAGAGAGAGAGAGAGAGAAGAGGATGATCTGGGCCTAAGCAGAAGGCCCAAAAAATTAAAAGAAAAAGGGAAAAGGGGGTTTGAAGGATAGATTCATAAAGGGGTTTTCCAAGTTGTCTAAACCCCTATGAGGGGTGTCCTCACAAGCGAAGAAAAAAAAGGGCCCCAAAAATAAGATGAGGAAGGCCAAAAAATCGAGACAAAAAACGCGTCGCGCGGGGTGTGTGTGTGTTGTGTGTGTGGGGCGCGCGCGCAAACCCTGCGTGGGGTTTCGTGGCGTGCGTGCGCGCGCGGGCGCGGTGTGTTTTAAAAATCTTCACGTCCCCAAAATCTCTAACCCCCCTGCCTCATCCCAAATTCCCCTTTTTTGTCTTAGAAAAAACTTCATTCTTTACCTCCCACCACATCTAAAAAGCTACCTTCCCCATCACAAACCCGCCCCTCCCCCTTCCCCCCTTCCCCCCCCCCCCCCCCCCCCCCCCCCCCCCCCCCCCCCCCCCCCCCCCCCCAAAGCCATCTTTTTATTTTTTTCCCCCCCCCCAACCCCCAGGGTTCCCCCCCTGTCGTGTCCGCGGGAGGCCGAAACCCCTAAGCGGGCAGGAGCGCCCACCCCCCCCCCCGGGAAACAACAAAGCCCCGAACTTTGAAAAAAAGACTGAACGATGGGGACACGGAGGACTGGGACACCTTGGGGAAAATCCGGGCCATCCGAGGGGCCGAAGGCTTCTTGGATTTTCAAATGTCCACGGGTTGGGGCAGGTTTCGCCCCCGGGCGCGGCTGGGGCACCTGTCCCCCGATTTTTCCCCTGTCCCCCAAACCCCCCCTTTCGGGGCAGGGAGGCGGTGACATCTCTTGTTCTTTGGCCCAATTTAAATTTAAAGACGGCTTTTTCAGGGGTTAGTGGCTTTTGGGGAAAGTTTTTGGTCAAAAATGATTTTTGGGGGTTCGGGGGGGAATTTCCCGTAAGGCGACACTGAAAGAAATGAGTTTGGGGAAACCCGGAAAAAAGGGGGGAAAGGGGGGAAAAGGGAAGGGGTACGGGGAAGGGGGGTTTGTGAGCTGGTCGGGCCCTGTGAGGGCTGTGGATTGTCTTGACCCCCGGGAAAATTTTCGAGTCATTGTGGTTTAAAATCGGTTGGGTTTTTGTCTTTTCCCGTGTTTTCAGTGCGTAAATTTAAGGGGTTTTTCCCCCCCCTTTTTGGCATTAGGTTTTCTTGTCGGTTGAAAATTTTAAATTATTGGTTTGGGCTTCTTCTTTTTTTTTCCCTTTTTTTCTTTCCTTTTTTTCCTTTTGTGTTTGTTTTGTTGGTTTTTTTTTTTTTCCCTTTTTCCCCCTCCTTGGCTTCCTAAAATCTAGCTTTTTTTATCTGGTATGCCTTTCCTTTTCTTACTTTCCAAACCTAGAAAACCCGTGTTGACTGGGAAAAAAAATCGTTTTTTTTTTTTTTTGGGGTTTCAGCAATGTTGATGTTTTTTTTGGGTTTTTTGTCCATAACAATTTCCCTTTTAACCTTTTGGGCCATTTGATGAGGGCCCCAAAAAAAAGTTTTAAAACACACCCCCACACAAAACCCCACCCCACCCCACACAAAACCCCACACACACACCACAACACCAAAACACACAAACCCCCGACACACACCACCGGTCATTTTTGCCCCCTTTATTGCTTTCACAAAGGCTCGCGCCCTTTTTGGGCGTTCCTCCTCCTTCCCCCCCACCTATAACTGCCCTCCTAAACTTCCCTCCAAAACCGTCTTTTCCCCTTTTTTTTTTTCACTTCCCCCTACCCCCTCTCCCCCCCCCCCCCCCCCCCCCCCCCCCCCCCCCCCCCCTCCAAAATGCACACAAATAGACACAGATATATTTCCCCCCTGTCCCACCGCTCCATCTCCCCCCCCCCCCCCCCCCCCCCCCCTCTCCCATCCCCTTCATCGGTGTTCTTAATAGACTGGCGGTTCGTGATATACAGCAAATTAGACAGATTACTAGATTTAGAAGGTAACCCACAATAATAATTTCTGTTTGAAATTATTCAAATTCTGCAAGAAAACAGTATTAGGAATTGTTTTCAAGTGAAAAGCAAAGAAAGAAAAAAAATAACAAAAAACAAACAAGCAAACAAACAAACAAACCACTGATGCTGTTGGGCATACACGTAAATTGGCCTTTTTCTATTTTTAGTTTTTTTTAAATTTTTATTTCAGTCATCGTTGTTTTGTTTCGTCCTAATAACTCTTTCAATGGTCATGATGTTTAAGCTGTGTGTGTGTGTGTTGTGTGTGTGTGTGTGTGTGTGTGTGTGTGTGTGGAGAGAGAGAGAGAGAGAAGAGAGAGAGAGAGAGAGAAGGAAAGAGATAATTCATACTGTCCTTATTTTAGCTCCTACACCTACAAGTTAATCTACGTTGAAAATACCAAAAGTTTAACCATCGGAAACAGATTTACAATGTTGCCCCTCCATCCACCCTCTAAGAACCGAAGTGGCAAAAACAAACAAACAAACAAACCCTCATTAACCGACAATTATAACATTAAACTATGAAACAGCACATCAGAAATAAAAGAAGAAGTTGTAATTCTATTGGTATGCGTAACGAAAAGTGGCGTTTCTCCTCGTAGAAATGCCGGCTCAATTTTATTTTGCGGCACAGTGAACAAGTATACATCTCATGTTTTTGTATAGATGCTCGTGTGTATACGTACATACGTGTTCGTGTGCACGCGCAGCTGTTCGTTAGACGCGCGAGTGCGCGCGCGCGTATGCGCGCATGTGCAGTTGTTCATAAAATATGGTAATTACGGCATTATATTTGGTAGCGCAATCAAACCAATGTATCACTCACCTTCCGTTTTCTCTCTCTCTCTCTCTCTCTCTCTCTCTCTCTCTCTCTCTCCTCTCTCTCTCTCTCTCTCTCGTCTTAATTCATAACCGAGTTCTCTCTATTTTTGCCTGGTGCCTCTTTTTCAAGATAAGACAGATTTACGTGCTAAAATGAATTAAAAAGGAACTACATTTCTACTTGGGAGATCTCCCCCCCCCTTTCCCCAGAATCAGGAGATCCAGAAATAGCTGTGCTCACATTAAAGTTGCAAGGTTAAGGATAAAACATAATTCGGAGATATTGATCATCCCCTCGTGATATTGAGGATGATAAAATCAGAGATATTGGTTTGGATGGCAGTGACAACCTTGTTCAACTTAGACAGAGGTGTGGAGGCCCAATGACATAAAAAGTCCCCGTCACAAGATTTACCAGGTAGCAAAAATAGTTACCACCTATCACTGACAGCGTGTCTGTTCCACCGGAGGGCATGCACGACAGAGTTATGAACTGTGTAAGTTTACACAAAGCATGTAAACACAGATCCCGTTGAAAGTCAGGAGTGCGAGGGCGAAGGTGGTGGTGGGGGTGGGGGGGGGGGGGGGAACGCATGGTTAAGAATGGGACAGGTGGTAGGGAAATGGATGAATACGTCAGCAATAAACAGCAGCGATGACCTGGGAATCTGAATGATATAGACTGTGAGACTGAAACTATCATTGATTCTGCGGCAAGAATGATACCTAAAGTAATGAATACACACGCAATAAAGGCGGAGATGAAGATACAGAAAGGGTTAAAAGTGACATTGACGATGTAAATGTGGATGGAAAGAAACGAAAGCAACAGTGTGAATGACTGCTTAACGTTTACTGGAACTGGAATGAATTCAAATGAACAGGAAACTGATTCTGTAAAAGGGCCCAAAGAAGGGAGAGACAGAGATATGGTATTACAACTTGAAAGGGATTCCTTCCTTGATGAGAATAGGGCGAGTGTGAGTGAATTTATAAACAAAGCATTTTTTTTTTTATACACTGGAATAGAAGCGGATTGTTCATAGATTAGCAGACAGAGACTTCATCCAATTTGTTTCTTCATTCGATGTTGTCTGTTAGTATAAACTTTTACAGAAAAGTTTGAATCGAGTGTTTTTACAGACTATAATATGTTTGTAAGTCAGCCGTTTATACTTACAAAACATGG
>CM031601.1:55139434-55144434 GCA_018398815.1 Conus ventricosus
CCCCCCGGAGGTTACGCCCTCAAACGGGGGTGAAGAGCTCGGCCACCCGGTGCCGCTCCAATAAGGGTCGGTTCGCCTCAAAGGAGGTTGTGGGGGGGGGGTGGGAGGTTTTGTTTCGCTTGGGGGGGCTTTAAAGACGTCAAGAGTCCACGCTAAGATTGTACTTCGAGGGAAAGACTGTACATCTGACAGTTTGTAGCCTGGAGTTTGAAGGGTCGCGGTGACAAGTTCAACAGCTTTCAACAGGTGGATGAGAAGAGGAAGGACAAGGAGAGATACGGCGTCAAGCGTCATTGTCAAGGTGTTAAAGCTCTCCGCTTGGATTGGCTTACCAATGGTGGTCTCCCCCGCTGACAGATAGTATCTGAAATCAGACAGGTCCTTTGTCATCCCAAGTCCGATTGTCTGCGGGTTTGGCTTGGGTGGAGGAGAAGTGATACGTTTGATGTGTGGTGAGTCGTAGGTATAAAATGGTGTGCCGATTGTGAGTTCCGTGGCATTATTGTCTGGTGAAGAAGCGAGCCGTTCAAGGAACAAACAATAATACTGGGCTCCCTTGGCAAGCGTGCTTGGTGTAAACAAGCAAAGGTTTAGAATACAGTCGCCTTCCATGCTCATTACCTTAATGTTTTATACAGCATTCATTTTGCAATGTGTGTTCTCCAATCCACATCTCTCTTATGTCACACACACGCGCGCGCGCGCACACACACACAACACACACACACACACACACACCACACACACACACACACACACACACACACGCACGCACGCGCGCACGTGCACGCACACACACTCACACGCACAACACACACACACACACACACACACACACACACACACACACACACCAGTGCTCACCCTCCAATACTGAGACACACTCATACTAACATGAGCGGTGGTGGAGATAAAGAAACTGTAGAATCGATTTCAAAGAAAGCACACCATAATCTCAAGTTTCATGTGCTCTGCTGAAGACGCGAGAAGGTGAAGAAGAAGAAGAAGAAGAAGAAGAAGAAGAAGAAGAAGAAGAAGAAAGAAGAAGAAGAAGAAGAAGAAAAAAGAAGAAAGAAGAAGAAGAAGAAGAAGAAGAAGAAGAAGAAGAAGAAGAAAAGAAGAAGAAGAGGAAAAAAGACATACATCGCTTTGGAGACAAGCACCGGCAGCTTTTTTTTTTAATTCTGTAAACACAGGATTTCCATTTATATGAAGTTATAAAAACCGACTTAAAACTTCGTTGCTCTCTCCTTCTTTCTCTCTCTCTCTCTCTCTTCTCTCTCTCTCTCCTCTCTCTCTCTCTCTCTCTCTCTCTCTGTCCTGATATAAACCGTTGTTGTCGGCTTGGCTTGGCTATATGTAACATGAATGAATAAATGAATCTCTATCTAAATTAGAAGCACAGACTCATATCGTACCCGGTCACTTAGAGCAAAACTTCGTTTTTGCAACCTTCGTCGAACAATCTCTAGAAACTGATAGTTTTTCATTACAAAAATGAAAACAGTGCTGAGCTAAAACATTGTTTACTTAAACTCTAGGCTCAGACTAACTCCTCACTGGAATAAACAACAGGAAAAGAAAAGAATGGGAAAGGGCTTTCAATGTTAAGATCACCTGTGCATTGCATTGATCTACACTTCATCCAGAACGTAGCATCCGTTTGGGGGCGTACGACTTCTCAGAGAGAGAGGAGGAGAGAGGAGAGAGAGGAGAGAGAGAGAGAGAACTCTGTATGTCACTAAAACAGCAGTCGAGCTGTGGGATGTGAGAAGCTGTTTGCACGCCGGTGGCCGCACACCCAGAATGAATGCGCCAAAGCCTTGCTGAAGTAGTCGAGTATTTATAGACAGAGAAACTTAGACTGTTATGACTTCTTTTTTTTTTTTTTAATTGCGTCTGAGAGCTGATTTTTCTTCTTTCCTTTCACGTTCTCGTCAAAGGTACATGCTAGGTGGTTCCAAGCAAACAGATTAAATCACAGGACCCCGCCAGGCTGCCTGATGCAAAGACTGGGTCACAGGCGAGTGCGAAGGCCTGACATGTATATTTAGGTAAGGAGTAGCTCATGTATTTGTAGTTTGTGAATGATGTCATCGGTGGAGATCCTAAAGCACGAGTATAATGTTAGATCGGGGGGGGGGGGGGGGGGGGGGGGGGGGGAGGGTATTCATTAAAACTGTTATCAGTTAAAATTTCCATCTCTGGCTCAAATCGCTGCCAGGAAATACAACTGCTGTAACTCGATTGTGTTGTTGCATTTTTTTCCTTTATTTTATTTTTTAATAGATTTTTGCTATACTATAAGAGCACGAGTATAATGTTAGATTGGTGGTGGTGGTGGTGGTGGTGGGGGGGGGGGGGGGTATTCATTTAATCTGTTATCAGTTTAATATCCAACTGTGGCTCAAATCGCTACCAGTAAATACAACTGCTGTAACTCGATTTTGTTGTTGCATTTTTTAATTTATTTTATTTTTTTTAAATAGATTTTTGGTATACTGTAAGAGCGGGCCAAGGGGCATGACGTAGCCAAGTCCCAATCACATTATCCTAAAAATAAACATGCTGTAATAAAAAAAATCTTGTACAGTAACTCAGCTCACAGTATATCTTGTGGGGATAATCAGTTGTTGTTTTTTCGTCCCTGTAAATGTTCATTTTTAGACTTGAGGCAGTTGTATTTTCGGGCAGCGAAATGCATTCTACGCCTCAAAATGCTTATTTGGATTAACCAGCCATTTGGTACCAAACCTAACTGTGGAGTGTGCTCTTAAGGCGTCTTTCGCCTACGGGCTACGAGGACTGAAAATGCGGGCAGGTACATTCACGGTTGATGCTTCCATTGCAGGTTCTGTTGTGGCGCGTCCAGCGGCCATCAACTAATGGCATCTGACAGGGAGTGGTTATGTCCCTTAAGGTTTAAGTGGAATGCTCTTGGCGTGCCTGCACCCAATGTTAACTAACAAAGCGCAGGCTTCCCAGGGTGGTGCAGAATTGCTGCTGCTCGGTTGGTCGGGCGGTTAGGGACAGTGCTTCTCTGGGTCCCACTGGCACCTTACCTTGGGATGATCCTTTTCCCCCTTTTTTTACGTAGCTGCAGATCTTGTGTTTACGGATTAACCGCTGTTGCTTCTTTCCAACACGACGTGTGTTTTTTTCTTACTTTTTTTTCTTTTCCCTCTTTTTCGTTTCTATTCTGTGCTTTTTACTTGTTAGAATCGAAGTTACTGGGTGTATCAGACGACACTGAAACTTGATATTGTGATGTCCTTTGTTAGATATCAGTTTTCTCTGTCTCCTCCTCATAATGTGAGTAGTGAGCGTTGTCTTTTTTGTGGTGTGGCACCAAGATTTCTATGGCAACACTTTTCAACGGTCCATCCTTCTATCTGCCTACCTACCTACCTACCTACCTACCACCTACCTACCTATGTATCCATCTATCTGTCTGCATGCCTCTCGCTCTGTCTTCTCTCTCTCTTCTCTCTCTCTCTCTCTCTCTCTCTCTCTCTCTCTCTCTATCTATTATATATATATATATATATATTATATATTGGCACACTCACACATTCCATGAGTCAATGTGAAGCGAGCTAAAGAGTGTTGCGTCTAACAAAACAGCCATACAGACGATGATGTCTTGTCTTTCTACCATCTGTTGTTGTGTGTTTCAACATTCGCAAACAATACGTGGAGCTCCAGACATTATTACAACAACATGCAGGAAGAAGAGAAATGACAGAAAGCTGAGAACATTAAGCAAAAGGAAAGCGCTTTGTATTGTCAATAAGCGTGACATTTTCCTTTTCTCCGTTTCCTCCTATTAATCCATTGTCATGCTACCGGTCCCCACCCCTAACCCCATCCTCTGCCTGTCTGTCTTTACCTCTGTCTGTCTCTATCTGTCTGTCTGTCTGTCTCTATCTCTGTCTGTCTGTCTCTCTCTCTCTCTTCTCTCTCTCTCTCTCTCTCTCTCTTTTCTCTCTCTCTCTCTCTCTCTCTCTCTCTCTCTCTCTCTCTCTCTCTCTCTCTCTCTCTCTCTCTCTCTCGATCATCTGTCTGGTGGTTATTTTCAGACCTTAACTCGGTTCTCATAGAAACATATGGAAAAAAAAAACAACGCGGTTGGGTGTCGGTTTCTTTAGCTTGTATCTACAGCCCGCTGCCACGAGGAGAGAGAGAAAAGAGTAAGGATGGGCGTGGTAGGAGGCATGCACGATCTGTTTCCAGGAGCGATGTCAGATGCAAAAAGCCACATTGATTTACCAAGGAATACACAGACACTGAGATGAGATCTTGTTAACAGCGCGACTTAGCTGCAGCGTAGGAACAAGGAGAGAGAGAGAGAGAGAGAGGAGAGAGAGAGAGAGGAGAGAGAGAGAGAGAGAGAGAGAGAGAGAGAGAGGGGGTTAATTCCTGCAGGCACGAACTATTTAAATGTCAAGAAAGTCTAAATGTCACGGTGTGTGTTGCGGGAGACCTAACTATGTTAGGTGCTGTGGATGATTGCTGCGAGAGTGATACTTGGGGTCTGCACACAACACACACACACACACAACACACACACACACACACACACACACACACACACACAAAAACACCACACACACCACACACACACACACACACACACACACACACAAACACACACACACACACACACCACACACACACACACACACACACCCCACACACACGCACGCACGCACGCACACACACACACACACACACACACAGCACACACACACACGGGCGAGCGCGAGCAGAGAGAGAGAGAGAGAGAGATGAGAGAGAGAAAAGAAGAGAGGAGAGAGAGAGAGAGAGAGAGATTATACTGGTGAAATGACCAGGCGCTAAATGAAGTAGAGTTCAAGGCACATGTGGAACTTTCGGTGAGGCAACAAACCAGCAAGCTTTTGTTTATTTGTTTCTCATTCTGTCTGGTAGTCTCTCTGTTTCTATCTGTCTTCTGTCTGCCTGCCTACCTATCTGTCTCA
>CM031601.1:55149434-55151934 GCA_018398815.1 Conus ventricosus
GTAAATTCCCAGGTATTTGTACACGTTTACAACAGGCATAATTATCCCATTGTAAGTCCAAATCTCACTAGTAGATAAATAACCCCCATTCCTAAATGCAACAAAATTACTTTTATTCATGTTCATCCTCTGGTGTAATGTTGACGCTGCGCGATACACATAATTGATTTGTGGTTTCATGCCAATAACTCTTTCATCCAGTAAAGTTCTGCCATCAGCCAGTAACAATATAAACAGTTCAAAATAATCGCGTGTAAAGGTTGCACCGTGTCTTCCTCCTCTTATGACTTCTAATGCTAATTCAATTATAAATACACAGAACAATAATAGGGCTGCAAACATCACCTTGTTAAATAAGATTGAATTTAAAATTGTCAATATTCTTCCTTTTTTCAAAACGATCAGCCATAGCAAGTTCCTGTAACAAGAATCAGGAGCCTTTTCAAAATCAGTTAAGTCAATGTATTATGTATGTAAGCATGTATGTACGCATGTATGTAGGCATGTATGTATGTATGTATGTATGTATGTATGTATGTTATGTATGTATGTATGTATGTATGTATGTATAGTATGTATGCATGTATGTAATGCATGTATGTATGTGTATGTACGCATGCATATGCATACGTATGTATCTATACATACATTCAAACATGTATGCATGTGTGCATATATGCATGCATGCATGTGTATATGTATGTATGTATGTATGTATGTATGTATGTATGTACGCACGCACGCACGCACGCACGCACGCACGCACGCACGCACGCACGCACGCACGTACGTACGTACGTACGTACGTACGTACGTACGTATGTATGTATGTATGTATGTATGTATGTATGTATGTATGTATGTATGTATGTATGTATGTATGTATGTATGCATGTTTCTTCACCCTGCTTTCAAGACACAAAATCCATCTATTGTTGTTCTCTGAATCCCAGCGGCACATATCCCATAGTTCTTGCAACACGGATGGAGTGAAGGGCTGAGAGGAATGTGAAAACGAATCAGGAGGGGGTTGGAGAGGAACGGAAGTGGGGAGAAGGAGGTTCGGGTTTCGTTGAAAGGAATCAGTGGGGGGGGGGGGGGGGGGGGAGGTGGGGGGGGGGGGGGGGGGGGGGGGGGGGGGGGGGGGGGGGAGGGGGGGAGGGGGGGGGGGAGGGGGAGGGGAGGGCTTGGTTGCAATAAACACAGCATGCCCATGCAGACAATCTCAACGTGTGTTTTGGCTCAGCTCTTACTTCTCAATTTTCATCCTTTCCCTTTCCTTCCTTCTTTCTGGTCGCCTTTGTTACGACAATAAGGCAACATTCTTAAGCACGCACACCAGTAGTGGGGAATGAGTCTTGGGACAAGGTGGCAGGGGTTTGGCGAGTGAGGTTTGGGGGGGTGGGGGTGGGGGGGACAGAAACCAGGACGTGGGTCGTTGGAGGATAAGGGGAAGGCGGAAGAGAGTGGTTGATATAATGACGGTTCCAAACCCACATCTCAGTATTTTTGTTTTCATTCTTGTTGTGTGCTTGCTTTGCCCGTCTGATTTACATGGTCTGTTCTGTTGTGGTGGAATAGTAGAAGGACCGATATAATTTTTTTTTCCTTTTTTTTTTATTGGGAGAGTACACGGGGAAAGGTACGTGTGTGGGCATGGGAAAGGGGGTGGAGTTTTGGTAAAAGGTCGTCGACAAGATTTGTGATGATGATACTGGAGCTGCTTTTTCAGAAATAAACAGTGTTTTTGTTTAGTTGGATGGTTGACATACAGCTTCAACTCAGTGCCCTGTATGCTCATTCAGTGCGTAGTACAAAATGTCCGGAACTTCTTTTTATTACTGACAGCAAAGTCATACAAATCGTCTGCGCAATCAGCGGCGACCAGTAGAAGAAGAATGTAGGTGGAAGGCAATAGGAGAGGTGAAATGGGCATTTATGCCAGTCACTGGCTAAGAACAGGGGGCTTTGGTGCAAGGAATGATTGAATGAGTGGGTGGGTGTGGAGGTGGAGGGTAGGCGGTTAGCAGGGAGGCAGGGGAGGTCATGAGGGGTAGGCCTATGTCTCATTCAAAAGACCACAATGTTCTTAAAATCTACTCATTCTTATGTATATAGAAAACTAATTCATCGGTGAAGGATTTTGCTTGTTTCTTTTTGTCTTACAAAAAGTGACAGAGCTGTGAAACTGTAGAATATTCAATACTTATTTTGTTCGTTATGTGCTTTTTTTTTCATCCGTTCACTTATCAACGTCATGTACATAGAACCTGATTATTACAGGCAAACGCACCCAGTGACTGCCTATTTGACGAAACTGAAACTGAAACGGCCGTAACACGTGAGGGAGATAAACTTGCTGAATTCCTCCTCCCCTCCCCCCTCCCACCCCTCCCCTATATTCCCCTGTTAGATCCCCACCCCAAACCGCCCTCCCCCTCCCCCGGCTCCCCCACCCCCGTTCCCGTTTCCTGCTCCCTCCGATCACCCTGTCTCCCTT
>CM031601.1:55159434-55181934 GCA_018398815.1 Conus ventricosus
TGGTCTGTTTTTTGTTTTGTCCATCACAAACAAAATAAAATAGAGAGAGAGAGAGAGAGAGAGGAGAGAGAGAGAGAGAGAGAGAGAGAGAGAGAGAGAGAGAGAGAGAGAGAGAGAGAGAGAGAGAGAGAGAGAGAGAGAGAAACAAGCACGTTGTGACACAGGAGCTGGGAGCTGTGATGGTGGAAGGGGAATAAAGAGTAGGCGAAACCTCCAGAAGCGAGGGCTGGATTTGATGGTTCATTTCGGACCATCTAGTGTATTTTTAAACAGCTTTTCCTCTTCTTCTTTTTTGTCCCCCCTCCCCCCCCTCATCCCCCCCCCCCCCCCCCCTCCTCATTTTTTCCCCCTTTTTCTTTCTTCGTGGCTGGCGTGCTTCAGCACTCTGGCTGTCTTGCTCCGGTGATACATAGAATTAGAATGAGGGGAACAAAAAAGCAGAAAAGCCAGAGCGAGTAGGACGTGTATGTTAACAGAATGTATATTAACAGTGTGGGTGTGTCTGAGTTCTAGACTCAGCTCACCTCTCTCTCTCTCTCTCTCTCTCTCTCTCTCTCTCTCTCTTTCCTCTCTCTCTCTCTCTCTCTCTCTCTCTCTCTCTCTCTCTCTCTCACTCTCTCTCTCTCTGTTCTCTGTACTCTATGTCTCTCTCTCTGTCTCCTCCTCCTCCTCCTCCTCCTCCTCCTCCTCCTCCCTCCTCCTCCTCCTCTTCTTCTTCTTCTTCTTCTTCTTCTTCTTTCTTCTTCTTCTTCTTCTTCTTCTTCGACGAAGACGACTGCAGGATGACATTTCGTACCATATCAACCCCCAAGAAAAATTAACGAGAGTGGTTTTAAAAAGAAGATACGACCTGCACAAAAAGCATTAAGGTAAAACAAAAGCTGAACTGCAAACAAATGCCACACAACAAACACAGTGTTGACTATTTCTGCCTGGAGTCTGAGTGCGTTTTAATGTTACTATTCTTATGATTCTGTTTGTTTGAAATGGCTTGCGGCATGAATCAGCCAAAAGGTCAGTGACATTTTCTGAACAGCATCCTCCAGTGAATGATCATGCTATTTTCTTTGCTCAACAATGGCAACAAACATTTTCATCATCTACAAGTCTCCTATTCTACCCACCTCCCCCTGTTCCACCCTCTACCAAGCCCACTGCCCTCCCACGCCTTTTTCCCTCCTTCCTCCCAACCCTACTCTGTCCACCCACCACCACTCACCAGTCTCTCTGTCTGTCTGTCTGTCTTTCTATCTCTGCTTCTGTGTCTTTGTGTCTCTATGTCTCTGTCTATTTGTCTGCCTGCCTGCCTGCCTGCCTGTCTGTCTGTCTGTCTGTCTGTCTGTCTGTCTTCTCTCTCTCCTCTCTCTCTCTCTCTCTCTCTCTCTCCTCTCCTCTCTCTCTCTCTCATCTCTCCTCTCTCTCTCTCTCTCTCTCTCTCTCTCTCTCTCTGACAAGAAAACGTATTTACACAAAAAGGGGACCCCAACAACCGTGGCGCTCTCTGTTTGCAGAGAGAATTGGTCTATTTGCCAGACGTCTTCAAAGGTGCCTTCCATGTGACTCCAGCGGCCAATCAACGCCCGAGTCGATGACAGCGGCATCACACGGGAGCAGAGGTCAGTTGGCGATCCTTCACGATGACCAAACTTTCCCAGCCTCTCTCTTCGCTATCAGTCTGCTTTCCTCCACTGGTGATGAGCTCTCTGTAAGGCTGTTGACTCTTGTGTGTGTGTGTGTGTGTGTGTGTGTGTGTGTGTGTGCGTGCGTGCGTGCGTGCGTGCGTGCGTGCGTGCGTGCGTGCGTGCGTGGTGTGTGTGTGTGTGTGTGTGTGTGTGTGTGTGTGTGTGTGTGTGTGTGTGTGTGTGTGTGTGTGTATTCCTAGCCCATAAATTGGGTTTACCAACTGGTCAAAATCTGGAAAATAGAGTTGTTTTGTATATTTTTCAATGTTTTCCTTTTCCTATCCTGACATTTCTTACGTCAAGGCGTTTTTTCCCATCATTAGAAATGTTAGAAAGTAAGGTTGACCTGCCAAACCACTGACCGATAAAGTGGAAAAGGACTGTTTAAGAGTACATTCCAAAAAAATGTCAGTAGTAGTAGTAGTAGTAGTAGTAGTAGTAGTAGTAGTAGTAGTAGTTGTAGTAGAAGACGATGAAACCAAAATAACGGCAAAAACAATAACGATAATCAAAAATAATATAAAAAGATAACGATAATGGTATTATTATAAATATGGCAATTGTTATTTATCATGGTAACACTACTACTACTACTACTACTACTACTACTACTACTACTACTACTACTACTACTACTACTACTACTACTACAAAGACTCTCGCCTGCAGCGGTATGTCATTTCAAAGTCATCTATAAGGACAATAGCATTTTCTGTATCATACAAAAGAATATTCGATGATGAAAGACACAAAAGTTCAGTTTCTTCTCTTTTTTTTAAAACGTTTTTCCTCGAGTACAAGATAATATTATTATACAGAGCTATCTAGTGTCAAAATTAGCACCAGCATTCTATTAGTTATTACTAACATTGACGGGAATCTTAATTTATATAGTGTGCATCATGTTCAAGATGGTGCGTGTTGAAAAATCCCGCTGTTCACATAATCATGAGGTGTCCGATTCGGCAATCGTGAATACTTACAGGCAATCGTGAATACTTACAGGCAATTCTCAGACGGCCAACCGCGGCTGGAGTGAATGCAAGTGCGTTTTTAAAGAAAGTTTAAGATGTATGTATACGACGTGGGTGGCTTGATGAGGTGGGCCCCTAATGTCCAGACACTCAAGTGACATTGTCTGGGGATCCTGTAATGGTGATATTTGTTTTGGATGCCTGACTTGCTCCGTCAAGTAATTCTCTCTCTCTCTCTGTCTCTGTCTGTCTGTCTGTCTGTCTTGTCTGTCTGTCTGTCTGTCTGTTCTGTCTCTCTCTCTCTCTCTCTCTCTCTCTCTCTCTCTCTCTTCTCTCTCTCTCTCTCTCTCTCTCTCTTAAGATCTCTTTCCCTACTTCTTCGTCTTCGTCGTCTTCTTGATTTCAACCGTTTCTTCTTCTTCTTCTTCTTCTTCTTCTTCTTCTTCTTCTTCTTCTTCTTCTTCTTCTTCTTCTTCTTCTTTTTTTACAGTTGCTCTGAACAGAATGAGACCTTAACACTCAAGCAGATGGAGCACTGACAAAAAGCAGGAGGGTGCAAACACGAAGGTTGTGGCAAAAAAGACAGAAGAAGGAAGAAAGAGGAATGTTGGCAGACGCGGAGAATTCCAGAGGGTGAAATGGACTTCCCCATCGATCGCTCATCTCTGGTGGCTTGGGGGCTTCTTTTTTCTCTTTTTTTTTTTCCAGCTTGTTTAATATTCTGACTCGACTATCTCCTTTCTTGTAAATTGGAAGAGGGGGCTTAGCATTCTTTTGCGGCTTCCACTCGTCGTCGGACTTACATAACAATATTGGGGGCTATAGTTTTAGTCATGGTCACACCACCCACTGAGAACTCGATAATAAATGCACCTATAAGTATATGAGTTAAGGTAATCGAAAAGAATAGGCGTCACTTGAAAGTCTCGTGATTTTGATTTGTCCTTTTCTAGTGGACGTACTTGTTTTCCTCTGCTTATGTAAAAATTGCCTGCACATGCCTGTGTGCACATATGCACGTGTAAAACATTTTCTAGCAGATCTCTCTCTCTTCTCTCTCTCTCTCTCTCTCTCTCTCTCTCTCTCTCTCTCCTTGCACAAGTATTGCATATGTATGTGTGTGTGTGTGGTGTGTGTGTGTGTGCGTGTGTGTGCGTGTGTGCGTGTGCGTGTGCGTGTGCGTGCGTGCGTGCGTCCGTGCGTGCGTTATATATATATATATATATATATATTATATATATATATATATATATATATATATATATATATATATATATATATATATTATTATATATATGTGTGGTGTTGTGTGTGTGTGTGTGTGTGTGTGTGTGTGTGTGTGTGTGTGTGTGTGTGTGTGTGTGTGTGTGTGTGTGTGTGTTGTGTGTGTGTGAGTGGTGTGTGCATGCGTGCGTGTGTGCACTCGCGCGAGCGCGTGCGTGTGTGTGTTTATGTGTGTGTATGTGTGCGAAGTGTGTGTGTGTGTGTGTGTGTGTGTGTGTGTGTGTGTGTGTGTGTGTGTGTGTGTGTGGTGTGTGTGTGTGTGTGGGGGGGCGTTGTGAGTGAGTGTGTGTGGTGTGTGTGTGTGTGTGTGTGTGTGTGTGTGTGTGTGTGTGTGTGTGTGTGTGTGTGTGTTGTGTCTGTGTCTGTGTCTGTGTGTCTGTGTCTGTGTCTGTGTGTCTGTGTGTGTATGTGTGTGCGTGTGTGCGTGCATGCGTGTTCATATACTAAACTAGAATCCGTCCCCAACAGGTTAGGGAGACCACCAAAGCCTCTCTTGTGAACAGAACTGTTTGAATCGTCTGTCCAGAAGCACTTTTCGTTTGGACACTCTGCGCGGAGGCTGAATCATTTTATAGTTCCTCTTTTGGCATGAAAGGGTGATATATCACTATAATCTGTTCCAATCTTACCATCAAGTGTTCAAAACAAAATACAACAGCATCGCTGTATATATTGTGTTCCTGTTTTCAGAGAGAGAGAGAGAGAGAGAGAGAGAGAGAGAGAAGAGAGAGAGAGAGGAGAGAGAGAGAGAGAGAGGAGAGAGAGAATACTGACAATCACGTGTGAGATATATTTAGTTTGTTTCGGAATTCCAAAGAAAATTGTGGTCTTTGCAGATACACCCTCCATATCCCAACCTTAAGCAGAAATCAGTGTATCATTTGATTGCTATTGTACCCACACTCTTTGATCATAGAGAGGAGATGGGAGGGAATGGAGAGAAAAAAAAAGTGGAGAAAGGGAAGGAGAGAGGAGAAGGGAGGGAGAAGGGACCGGTCTGCTATTGGAGATTGCACAGCACTCAGATTGCAAATGGCACCATCTGTTTTTTGGCGGACTCCTGTCAAGAAGGTCCAGGTTTTCTTTCCAATCTATTTTTTTCCCTCACTGTGGGTGCCTTTCTCTCCGGACCGGCCAGTTTGGTCAAGCATGCACGTCATTGGCAGCAAGCGTGAAAAAAAAGAGAAATGGGGTGTGTGTGTGTGTGTGTGTGTGTGTGTGTGTGTGTGTGTGTGTGTGTGTGTGTGTGTGTGTGTGTGTGTGTGGTGTGTGCGTGCTTCGTGCGTGCGTGCGTGCATGTGTCTGTGTGTGAGTGTGCGCGCGCGCATGTGTTTGTGTGTGTGTGTGTGTGTGTGTGTGTGTGTGTGTGTGTGTGTGTGTGTGTGTGTGTGTTGTGTGTGTGTGTGTGTGAGGGAGGTTTTCAGTGTCAAGATTTAGTATGAGGGAGGCTATGGATAAGGCGGGGATGGTGGAAAAGGTTAGGGAAACCGGGAATGTGAAATGGGCCATTAACACTCGTGCCCTTCTACTCTCAATATAACTTGCAGTTGTGTCCGAATTTGGGAGGAAATTTGACCAAGCTCTGAAGAGAAGAAGAAGAAAGAAGAAGAAGAAGAAGAAGAAAGAAGAAGAAGAAGAAGAAGAAGAAGAAGAAATAGAAGAAGAAGAAGAAGTAGAAGAAGAAGAAAGAAGAAGAAGAAGAAAAGAAGAAGAAGAGAGAGAGAGAGAGAGAGAGAGAGAGAGAGAGAGAGAGAGAGAGAAGAGAGAGAGAGAGAGAGAGAGAGAGAGGAGAGAGAGAGAGAGTGAGAGAGAGAGAGAGAGCTGCTTGTTAGTTTCATATGTATCATTAACATAAAGGTATGTGAAACTGGAAGAAGACACTGCCAGTAACTTTGAGCATGTGGGATTCCAATGTGTTTGTAATCAATTACTCTGTATGGATATCCGTGGATATTGGTATGTACTTGTACTGGTTAGCTAAGTTACGATAAAACACTCTCTTAGGCTTCTAAGTTGAAAAGTGAAGAAATAAGGAAAATCATTCAGTTTCGCTACATGTGATCTCTTCCGCATTTGAAACAGTCCTAAAACAAACATCCAGCAAGTGCACGTAAGTAGTAAATTAGGAAGTGAGTTATGTATGTGATAGGAGGTGGGTGATAGGGGTGAGGGTGGGGATGGGGGTATGTTTGGGTTGAGTGCTCGACTTACGAGCATTGTGACAGTACACAATACGTTAAGTTTCTAATGCAATATATTGCGCATCCAACACAACTGAGCTTAATACACTATGCTATTCATGATGGGCATCATTCAGTAGCAATCTCCAGCTTGAAGGAATCTTTTCAGCGAACAGATGTATACTGGATATTATTGCCCTGGAACACTCAGTGCCACAGACTCCTTTTGTCACCAACCACGTACAACTCCCAGACATGAGAATGACTAAATTCACAGAGTGTTCCCTTACTACTCATATACTATCCCATCTTCTCCAGCTAGATTACTGCCATCTGTGGAGTGGAAAGAAGAGACCGTTTTGCCAGTGCGTGTAGTAAGCAACCATGAGAGTAGCCGGCCTTTAGGACGGCATGTGAAATGAGGTGACTGACATGGCGAAAAAAATTACGAGACTCAGACAGGGTAAAAGTAATCCCACTGTTGTTAAACTCTCTTTCTCTCTCTCTCTCTCTCTCTCTCTCTCTCTCTCTCTATCACACCACACACGCGCGCGCGCGCGCACGCACGCACGCACACACACACACACACACACACACACACACACACACACACACACACACACACACACACACCCACTCTCTCTCTCTCTCTCTCACACACACACACACACACACACCACACACACACACACACACACACACACACACACACACACACGCGCGCGCGCGTTCAAGCAACAGCCTATCAGAGTGGAGGAAAGCAGACTAATAGTGAGGATAGAGACAGGGAAAGTTTGGTCATCGTGAAGGATCGCCAACTGACCTCTGCTCCCGTGTGATGCCGCTGTCATCGAATCGGACGTTGATTGGCCGCTGGAGTCACATGGAGGGCGCCATTTCAAGACGTCTGGCAAATAGACCCACTCTCTCTGCAAACAGAGAGCGCCACGGTTGTTGGGGTCCCTTTTTGTGTAAATACGCTTTCTTGTCAGTTGCGAGTAAGAGAGAGAGAGAAAAGAAAAAAAAAAAGAGAGAGGAGAGAGAGAGAGAGAGAGAGAGAGAGGAGAGAGAGGAGAGAGAGAGATCGAATGGGGTGGGATGGATTAGCAGAGAGAGAGAGAGAGAGAGAGAGAGAGAGAGAGAGAGAGAGAGAGAGAGAGAGGTTGTGGGTGGATGGAATGAGGGAAGGTATGAAAAGGAGTTGGAGGTCAGAGGCTTGGACGGAGGGAGGACTGGCGAAGGGGCCTGGATGGTTGGGTCCTCGTGAATGATTCACATGTTTGTTGTCATTGTTGGACAAAGAAAACAACATGATCATGATAATCGCGGACTTCACTGATGATGAAGAAACGTGAAGATTTATAGGATTGTACTGAAGCCAAGAAAACTTGTGCGATCACACCCTGCTGTTCCCATGTTCTATCTTGTCCTACTCTATGTTCCCTAGCTCTATGTTCCCTAGCTCTATGTTCCCTAGATTTGCGCCTACTCAGAAATGTGTGAGCACGACTTGCCTAACGGCCTTCGTTCATTCGTCCTTCGTCCTCTCTCGGGCTTCGCCCTACTCTAATCTAAAGACCGTCGATTCTGCTTTGGAGTAGACTGGGACACTGGTTACGCCAGGGGGAGCCTTGCAGTATGGTCAGTGGCTAGGGAACATAGAGCTAGGGAACATAGAGCTAGGGAACATAGAGCTGACCCCGTTACACGCTTGATTCCAGCATGTCCCTATTATACTTGACTGAAAACGTGGTTCAGCACACAAAATTAAACACCACTACCATCGTTGGAATTACCCCCAAACTCTTGTCCCTATACGTGTATTTCGGTCAATCTCTTACATGCATACCCTACAGATGAAATTCTGTGTTCCTGTTACTCAGCAGTACAATGCACCATGGACACTGCCAAAGCGCATGGACTTGCTACTCTATAAGAATTCTATCGAGACTGCGATTCTGACCTTCGTTACTCTGTCCTCAATACCAACTATCTTCTATTCACATATCATACTTAGAAATTCTTCTCAGTACAGACATTCCTGATATGAAAACATGGATGGGGCATCTACAGTCTAGCTTAGCACCAGCATCTTTTGCTTATGCCTGGAATTCACGGAAAATTTGATTTTGCATAAGTGTGTCAAGTCTGAGTTGTACGTGATGGAAAATCCCACTGTTGACGTAATGAGGTAGCGGTCAGTTCGGCAAAATACGTGCAGGCAATTCGCAGACGGCCGACTGCGGTTGAAGTGAATACAAGAGGATTTTGGAGAAGGTTTAAGATGCGAATGTCTCGGACGGTTTGATGACGTGGGTACCTAATATTCCTCTGAAATGATAATGTCTAGGAACGCTCTTGTTGTATATATTTGTTTTAGTCAGCAGACTCGCCCTGTCAAGTATATCTAGACTTCAATTTCAACCCATTCTCTGTTTTTTCTCTCTCTTTTTTTTCTATACTGGGCTCTTTCAACACCTACTCTGAAAACACAAATGGCCAGACTACTTAGGCAGAGGCAGCACTGTTAACAAACACTGGGTGGAAAAAGAGGATTGTGGTGGGAAAATCGAAAGAGGGAGGAGCATCGAAGTAGGGTGAGGAAAGGAGACTTAGACATGGGGAACCCAAGGAGGTGAAACGGACTTCGCTCATCTCTGGTGGCAAGGGGACTTCTTTGTTTTCTCCTTATTACAGCTTCTTTTATACACACTGACTGACTGACTGAAACCATTTACTGTCAGATTAACAGTGTGTGTGTGTGTGTGTGTGTGTGTGTGTGTGTGTGTGTGTGTGTGTGTGTGTGTGTGTGTGTGTGTGTATAATAAACTAATAAATTGCAAGCACAGGTAACCGGCACCATTCCAGTAACTTACAGAGCAGCTTGGTGTTGCAGCGACTGCAAAAAGTATTCAATTATGAACAAAGCTTGCTTTTATGTCTTAGATTGAAGAAATATGAGGAGATAAGCATTCGTACCTGCAGTGGTAGATAATTCGCCTAACTAACAGTATAAAGATTGAAGAAATAGGAGGAGATAAGCATTCGTACCTGCAGTGGTAGATAATTCTGCCTAACAGTATGTGCTTGAATGGATGAATAGCGAGTGTGTAAGAGTGAGAGAGAGAGAAGATGTAACAAAAGCTGCTGTGGGACAGATTGGAGTCAAGACGAGTGAAAAAAAAACCTTTTGGTCGATTTAAGTCTTGGTATGGGGAAGTTGACTGGCTGAGTCACATGGTGGAACACTGACTAGACGTTCGGCAAACAGATTCCCTACCTTACTCTCTGAGCAATTGAGGCTCACTCTGACTGCAGGATCGTATTGCGTCTACGCACGGTTTCTCATCAAGAGAGAGAGAGAGAGAGAGAGAGAGAGAGAGAGAGAGAGAGAGAGAGAGAGAGAGAGAGAGAGAGAGAGAGAGAGAGAGAGAGAGAGAAATGGTCTCTCTCTCTCTCTCTCTCTCTCTCTCTCTCCTCTCTCTCTCTCTCTCCTCTCTCTCTCTCTCTCTCTCCTCTCTCTCTCTCTCTCTCTCTCTCTCCTTCTCTCTGTTTTTTTTTTTTTTTTTTTTTTTTTTTTTTGTCATTTCCAGTGGCTTTACCTCCCCGCCCACCGTCTTCTCCTTCCGGATCACCTCCACGGTCACATCCTTGCTTGTCTTGCAACAGTCTCAGATCCGCTAACCCACAAGGAACAGTCAACGTGTCATCAGACAACACACCAGAGCAGACACTGCGCAGTTTGCTGAGTTACTTCGACGGTATGTGGTGGTGCCTGTTGTGATCGAACGCAGGACATCATCCGCGATGACCTGTACTGATCATGCACATTGTTTAAACGGAGAGCCAGCATGTGTGAACATTCCCCTCCAGAAGGAGCCACCACGTTATCCAACGAGTACCCATGACCTTGCCAATACCAGCGATCTGGACACAAACTCGTCAAGCACACAGACATGTACAGTAGACGAAACTGAGGTCACCAGGAGAGCAGGGCTTGAAGGGCCACAGTATTCAATACTTGTTTATGCTGATCGGTGAGGCTGAAGAGGACGCTGGTGTCACCAGGAGAGCAGGGCTTGAAGGGCCACAGTATTCAACACTTGTTTATGCTGATCGGTGAGGCTGAGGAGGACGCTGGTGTCACCATGCTGATCGGTGAGGCTGAGGAGGACGCTGGTGTCACCAGGAGAGCAGGGCTTGAAGGGCCACAGTATTCAACACTTGTTTATGCTGATCGGTGAGGCTGAGGAGGACGCTGGTGTCACCATGCTGATCGGTGAGGCTGAGGAGGACGCTGGTGTCACCATGCTGATCGGTGAGGCTGAGGAGGACGCTGGTGTCACCATGCTGATCGGTGAGGCTGAGGAGGACGCTGGTGTCACGGAGTTCCGTTCTGGTCTCCGAATACATGACAGACCTGTGTTGCATGCCTACGTTCATGATACATCCCACCTGTAAACGAGTTTTAAGTAATATCACACATTTGTTGAATTGACGTAAAATGCACGTATTCGTTTACATACAGTCATCTTTGCATATGTGGATCGATCGCGCACGAACACGATGGTGATAGAGATCTACGTAGATCATGCAATTAGCCGAATGTCTTAATTCACTGCCTGCCATCCTCAACTCTCGCTTTGCGCTTTGGAAACAGAAAGAATCTACATTCTCTCAGGATAGCGTTGTCATGCTTGCGCTGTCCATAGACACACACTGTCAATGGACACACATCCTTCCGCTTCTGTCTTTGGCTATGCGAAACGCTATTGTACTCCAACCTGAGAGAGCACTACTCAAGTCTCGCCAAGACGATGCAAGGTATATGCTAAGCTAGCTCTCTAGCGGCATATCATTGGCTGAACCTCGGCTAGGTGGTCTATTTAGGAAACAAATAGGTTAGTATTGATCAATACACTTGGCGACAATATTAGCAAGGTTAATTTTAGGAAGAGATGGTCTACATTGCTGTGTATATTGAATTCATCAGTACTTTGTGCGATCAAATGTAATAATGGATACCGGGAAAAAATATGTGCCACCCTGTCAAACAAAAGAAAAGAGGTGGCATCATTAGACAAACATCTTTGTGGGAATATGACCAAAATGGATCATGATTTGAAACTTCCAATGCTCTGTTCTTAATACAGGAGCAAACTTTCAGTTTTTACACATAAACGTTAGCCCGACAAATGATATATTGAATAGTGTCCTGCCTGTCGTGTATGCAGGCTCTCTCATTGCAACATTTTTTTTGTTTGACTCGTCCATTCGAGAAGTTCTTGGTTTCAACCAATTCAACCCCCCCCCCCCCCCCTTGATTATGGACTCCAACGCCCTCTCAAAACACAACGAGGCCTGATTGCTCAAGCACAAACACACTGGCAGTAAAGCTGGGAGATACAAAGCAGGGAAAGGGTGAGGGGAGAAGTGGGGGAAGGAATGGGACATGACAGCCAAGGGAATCAAAGGAGACGAAATGCACTTCAAAATCGACCGCTCATCCTCAGAGGCAAAGGAATTTTTCTGTCTATATTACAGCTTTTCTAATAGTCGGCCTTCCATTTTCTTCTAGTGGACTGGGAGGGAGGTACATCTTCGTTCTCTTTCATCTTGCAACCAGACTTAAAAACATTGATTTCTAAAGCTGTCATGTTCTTTCCTTTTTCTCTTTCACATAATCATGGTGGCTATGATATCCACCTCCTCAACATCTCCCCCCCCCCCCCCCCAACCTTATCCCCAACCCCTGGCACTCACAAAGTGGCCTTTTTCTTAAGTGTGTTGCTGTTGTTTTTGTACTCCCAGTTCTTATAGAACAGGGAGAACTTTAGAATGGGAATGAAGAAATGCCCCTCTCTCTCTCTCTCTCTCTCTCTCTCTCTCTCTCTCTCTCTCTCTCCTCTCTCTCTCTCTCTCTCTCTCTCCTCTCTCTCTTGTGTGTGTGTGTGTGTGTGTGTGTGTGTGTGTGTGTAGTAGTAGTAGTAGTACTTTAATTTTACGTCTTTTCACAAACTATGTGATATTAGACAAATGTGTGTGTGTGTGTGTGTGTGTGTGGTGTGTGTGTGTGTGTGTGTGTGTGTGTGTGTGTGTGTGTGTGTGTGTGTGTGTTCCGTGGTCAAAATGTGTTCCACTCGCTTCAGACAAAACTACTGGGTCGATTGTTTCTGAAAATGTGTAGGTATGTTCATTATGGGTCACGGATGATGCCCGATGTTTTAGTTTACCGTTTTAGCCGTTGATAACTGCTGTAACGGCCTGTTACGGTTTTTCTTCTTTATCGAATATCCCAGAAAGTACTTGGCTGATCTTTGTGAAAATTAGCAGGTGTGTTCACAATGGGTTACGGATGATGTCCCATGTTTTAGTTTACCGTTATAACTGTTACTAACGGCTATAACGGCCCATAACGGTTTTTCTACTTTATGGAATATCTCAAAAAGTACTTTGTCGATCTTTCTGAAATATTGTAGGTATGTTCATTATGGGTAAAGGATGATGCCCAACGTTTTAGTTTACCGTTGTAGCCGTTACTAACGGTTATAACGGCCCCGAACGGTTTTTTTCTTCATGGATTGTCTCAGAAAGTACTTGGCCGATCTTTCTGAAAATTTGTAGGTATGTTTATTATGGGTCACGGATGATGCCCGATGTTTTAGTTTACCGTTAGTAACGGCTATAACTGCCCCTAACGGTTTTTCTTCTTCATGGAATATATCATAACGTACATGGCCGATCTTTCTGAAAATTTGGTGTGTTCATTATGGGTCACGGATGATGTCCGATGTTTAAGTTTACCGTTATAGCTGTTACTAACGGACCATAATGGTTTTCTTCTTTATGGAAAATCTCAGAAAGTTCTTGGCCGATCGTTCTGAAAATTTGTAAGTATGTTCCTTATAGGCCACAGAGGATGGCCGATGTTTACTAGAATAGCCATTACTAACGGTTACACCAGCCCAAGACGGTTTTTTCCTCTTTATGGATTATCTCACACGTATTCAGGATAAACTGGGAGTACACACTTATTTCCCATTGCTCGTTTATTTATGCATGTGTTAATACATGTCTTGCGGTGCACATGATATTGTATTCTTATAACTAAATGCATGCATGCAAGAACAAATCCGCGCGCGCGCGCGCGTGTGTGTGTGTGTGTGTGTTTGCATGCGTGCGTGAATAAGTGCATGCGTGCGTTCTTGCATGTGTACATATAGGTGTGCATGCGCGCATGTCTGCTTGCATGCATCTGTGAGTACGTGTGTTCTTCAATGTGTGCGTGTGTGTGTTAGTGTGTTAGTGTGTGTGTTAGTGGTTGTGTGTGTTAGTGTGTGTGTTAGTGTGTGTGGTGGGGGGGGGGGGGGGGGGGGGGGCGCGCGCTCGCCACAAATACGTCAAAGAAGGAAGAGCCAGACAAGAAAACGGCAGATTAACAGTGAAAGAAAGGTAAGGAAAGATAAAAAAAAACCCCAACCTAATTCGGGAAACGGGTAGTAAGATACAAAGACACAGGGCCATAAAATAAAGAGAGAAAACAAGAAAGGTAGTAAGGTCCAGGGCAAGATGGGCGTCACAAGGGGAAAAAGTAAACAAATACTTCTGCTCACTGGAAAAAGAAACTTTGTAAGCAAAAGAATGCTAAAACTAGTCACGAACAAAGGAACTACTCTAACAGAAACGGACCTTATGTTAGAAGAAACAAAGAACTATTTTAAAAATTGTATATGCAGAAAAGAAATAAAAGATATTGAAATTGAAAAATATGCCAATAATCTACCCAAACTAACTCGAGCAGAATCCGATGAGTTGGAGGGACCAATTACCTTAGAGGAAGCTACTAAAGTCTTAAAAAACATGGAGAATGATAAAAGTCCTGGGACAGATGGATGACAGTAAATTTTTTAAAATTCTTTGGAGACAATTGGGGGATTTTGTTGTGCGTTCATTAAACGAGGGATACAATAAAGGCGAAATGTCTATAACACAAAAAGAAGGTATAATAATTTGTTTACCAAAAGGAGATAAGCCACGAGAATAATAAAGAACTGGAACCAATTTCACTTCTAAATGTTACTTATAAAATTGCTTCTGCCTGTATTGCAGGTAGAATAAAATCTGTTTTACCCAAAATCATAAATGAGGACCAGTCAGGTTTCATTCCGGTAGATACATAGGAGACAGTTTAAGAACCATATATGATGTAATTCACTATTTAGAGGTGAACCGCTTGCCTGGGTTATTGTCACGGACGTACATACTTTTGGTTTAGAAGATAAATTATTTCTTTTCAAACCCAGTATAAAGTGGAGTTACCAGTGACATCTTTACTACCTTGGCCGGTTGTTGACCAGTGTGCTATTTTTGTCATCCCGGGTGCGCTACGTCCGTGCATTTTGCTCCCATCCTCCAATATTTCTCTTCATTTTTTTTTAAAAGCTTTCCTTTTCTGTTCTTTTATGTTTTCCACGTGATTCATCAGCTGATGTCAGGTGCCACAGGTGAGCTGTTTTGTTACCTGTTGCATCTTGGTTAGGCTAGTGGTGTGGCACTCATTGACGGACCGTCGAGTCGGAGAGATCTCCATCTCTGCTAGCTGGTTCCACTTTTCTTATCCACTTCGGTGTGGAATTTGTGGAAAAGTCTTTCGCCCTTCAGCGGGTCGGAAAGTATTCCACTAGACACCTGGGATCCCTATCCCTGCCAGCTGGAAGAACCACCTTGGGTCGTCCCTGACCTGGAGTCCCTTCGGTGTGGACCGGCACGGTTACGGCTGCCATCCTTCATTGGACTGGGGAGCGAACCGTTTCTCACCTCGCCCACTCGCCATTTTGGTAAATATATGGTCTGTTTTGGACAGTTTTGTTTTATTTGGGTTTTATAACCTTTCAGCGGTTGAGAGGTTTTTCTTCTGCCTTCATGTGCTGTTGGCTCGGACACACCTTTTCTGTGTGTAACTGCTCCAAAGAAGGGGAGCAGGTATGGAAATGGTATCGAGATATGCGTCTTGTTGTAGAATTGTAGAAACGCATTATCTTTAATTATGTTTTCGGTCCTTAGCGGCTAGGGATTCTGTTACTTTGGACTAAGTTGAAAATCGCTTACTATATGATATCCCTTCATTTCGGTCAATGGAAGCCGTGTTTGTTGTTTTCTGATTACACAGGTTGAGTCAATGCTTATCTCGCTCAATATGTGATTTGGGCCGGAAGGATATCAGAAATGTTAGTTTCATTTTCCTTGTTGCTTCATAGACACGAGACGGATCAGGGAACGCATGAGCGTGCGAACGGCTAAACATTTAGACCGCGGAGTGTGGAATTCCTGCCGTATCGCCCCACATGTGGTTCCGTTCTCGTTGTGTCCTTGTCTTATATGTTTGTATGACAGACGTGTGGATGAATTCTTGTTTTTATTCATTGGAGCTTTTGACTAAGGAAGTTATTCTTAGTACAGGTCAAATAAAAGCAAAAGGAAAAGGGAAAGAAGTTATTATAGTTTATTTGCCCTTTTGTAGTGACAAAGACATTGTTGACCTTATTACGTCATTGTGACCCTTCGCCAGACGCACTGCCAGACCCACTATGTTGCCACACACTGACAAGGACTATAGGGAGATGACTTCTCATCTGGAGATGATCTCCGCCGTAGGGCGGGATTTTTCGCCTTTTTCTTTAGCTGCAGCTCCGGTCTTGGGCTGGCTGGACGACCAGCATCCATAGACCCTGCAGCCATCATCCTGTGTCCAGGCACCAGTCGATTCTCAAACCTGCGGACTGGTGGGACACTTGCTTCACTTCGGCCTGGAAGACCAGCCCACCACGAACGTCACCCCTCTACAGGATCCACCTCCCTCGGTGAACCTCCTCGGTGCATGGACTCGAGTTGAGTGTAATCTTGTGTGGTGTGGGTGTGGTTCTGGCGTGCGTGTGCGTTGGTCTAAAGCCGGTCACTGATTCATTTTGTTATTGTTTTTTTTTTGTTTAACTCTAGCCAAGTAGGTCCCGTTGGATGTAGCATTGTTTCTAATACTGTCTTTCTTCTGTCATTGTGCTGAATATTCTTGTAGTGGTTTAGTGGGTTAGGTTGGGACAGTAGCGGGATCCCGGGATATTGGAGGGTTTTTGTGGTCTATTCAATTTACTTTGTCCCCTAAGTCAGTTAGTGCTGAATAGTGCCTTTCTCTTCTATGCCCTATTTTTTTTTTTCTTTCTTTTCCTCTCTCGGCTATTTTTTCTCTTCTTTGTTATCACCCATACCCCATCTGGAGTGCTAGTGCGAGTGAATGATTGTAGTGTGAATTAAATATTGTCTAAACTTCTTCCTCTTGTGGTCTGGTGGTGTGAGGGATTGAGTGATCGCTCCGTTTCTGCCACTGCACATTCCCTGTATAAGACCACCCCCCCCCCCCTGTCAGGTGTACACACACGTGACAGTTATTAGTATCTGTCGATTTCGAAAAAGCATTTGACTCTGTTGACTGGTCATACATAAGTAGGGTTCTACGTGCTTTCGGTTTCGGAAAAGGAATACAGCAATGGATATTATCTTTTATGAAAAGATAAGGTCTTATGTTATAGTGAATGGGAAGGTTTCTTCAGGATTTTCTATTGGAAGAGGATGCCGACAAGGTGATCCTATATCTCCCTATTTGTTCGTTTTATGTGCCAAATACTAGCAAACAAAATAAGGCAAGATCAAGATGTTAAAGGCATAAAAATAAACAATACAGAATTCAAGACAAATCAGTTTGCAGATGACACCACCTTCACACTGGAGGGAGATAAGAAATCATATGAAAAGTTGTTCACAGATCTCTATGAATTTGAGCAAATATCTGGACTTAAATTAAACTATGAAAAAACGTTTAATGTTTGGTTAGGGATAAAAAAAAAATTCGTCAAACACGTACTTACCCTTATATAAAATGGAATGGAACCCTTTAAAATTTAAGATCCTAGGGTGTGGTTTACGAATAATCTGACAAATATGACTCAAATCAATGTGACTGATAAATTTTTAGAAGTTAAAAATCTATTTAAAATATGGTCAAAAAGAGTAATTACACCATTAGGTAGAATAGCAGTGCTAAAAGCATTAGTGCTATCAAAACTTGTATATTTGTGGATCCTTCTGCCCAACCCTCCAGACTCTCAGATAGATATGTTGCAAAATATGTGTTTCAAGTTTGTTTGGAACAACAAAAATGATAAAATTAAAAGAAAATATTCTGTGCAAAATATTTGGAAAGGAGGGCTGGGTATACCCAATCTTAAGATATATATCCAATCCTTAAAAATCGCCTGGATTAGGAAAGTATACGTGCAAAATTGTAAATGGAAATCAGTACTACATTCATTATGTCCTGAAATCGATGCCCTTGATTCATATGGACCAGATAGATTTGTACAAAGCAAAATAAATAATTTTTGGAGAGATGTTTTTCAGGCATATAAAATTTTTTTGCAACCGATGCAGAATTAAAAAATAACACAGATCTAGCTATTGAACTTATTTTTTGTAACGAAAAGTTCAAAGTGGGAAATAAACCGTTCTTTTACAAGAAATGGACGCAGAACAATATATTTTTGGTTAAACGTTTACTTGATGACAATGGTAACTTTATAAGCCGTCACACACTGTCAGAGAAGCTGGGATCTGAGGTCAATTTTCTAAATTACATAAGTTGCGTACAATCAATAAAAGACTATGCGAAGAAAATGTCAATAAAACTCGACAGTAATACCAGTAATGACAGAACATTAGCATTACAAAAAAATTGTAGCGCCACTAAAGGGGCACGCATTCACTATGATATTATGATAGAAGACATTGAAGTTTTAAACATCAGCTCTTTTATGAAATGGGAACAGCGCCTGAATATACCTATTAATTGGACAGACGTACTAAAAAGAATTAAGAAAATAAAAGAAATAAAACTGAAATGGTTCCAGCTTAAAATATGTCACAGAATTTTAGTAACTAACAGTATTTTGAAAAGAATGCAGGTTGTGGATAGTGACATGTGTAACTTCTGTAATAGAGAGAAAGATTCGATTAGTCACTACTTGTGGGAATGTGAATTTGCACATACTTTCTGGAAACAACTTGAAAATACTCTAAAAAGTAAGTGTTCACACTGTGAAAGATTGTCATTTAATGTAGAGCTTATATTGTTTGGCACTGATGAGAAAACAAAAACAGATGATATGTTAGACTTAATCATTTTAATGGGAAAATACTTCATATACAAATGTAGAATTAATAAGATGAAACCCAACCTAATAATGTTTCTAAAGGAACTATGCTATAGACATAAAATGAGAAACACATGTACTCGATGGAGATGAATTATGCAGAATACGGAACAAAATGGTTTCCATACATACAACTAATACAAGAATAATGTTAATAATGCATAGAATATAATTCCCTTCTTTTTGCATGTTGTCCGTGACCTTGGGCATCAAATGGAACAATAAGACTGAAATATGATTATGTAACGTATTTTCTCTAAATGTCATGATGTATTTATGAGGACACTATGTGACATGTTACATGACTTTGTTTGATGTTTGTAAATAATGTCGCTGTTGTCCAGTGAAATACTTTCTTTATGTGTGCCTATTTAAAAAAAAAAAAAAAAGAAAGAAAGGTAGGACGACTTTCTTTTTAAGCCAAGCGTACGCTGTTAACTCAGGCGAGATGAAATATGCCTGGAAGAAAGTAGGATCAAAGAATACTGAACCTGGTGTTAGTCCACTAAAGGGGAAGTAGAAATGATAGAGATATAAAACATGCTGTAACGAGTCTTAACACTTTCGCTCCACAGACTTTCGTCCGTTAAAATAACATATTCATAACTGTGGCATTACATTAGCTGAATAAAACACATGATCGAGTGCATTTGTTTTCCGTTTCCATCAGAAAATGTCTTGAACCATCCAACTGTAATGAGTTCTCTCTCTCTCTCTCTCTCTCTCTCTCTCTCTCTCTCTCTCTCTCTCTCTCTCTCTCTCTCTCTTCTCTCTCTGAAATAGCGAAATATTTAACGATTACAGATCCTTTTGCACTGCCCGTAATGGAAAAACCTTTCTATTACTGAATCTGAACAGGCATTTAAAATATGTAACTTCTAGATTCAGACTTGGTACTTTTGAAATTGCTGTGCACTATTACTGTCACAGACTTCATTGCGATGCAGATTCATTATGCCAACTTTGCAGAGACTGTAGAACGTGAAGTGCATTTCGTGCTATGTTGTCCAGTCCTGCAAAACATAAGTGATCAGTATATACTTTTGAAGTATTATAAAGTCCCAAATCACTCCAGATTAGCACTTCTTTTGGTATGTATTTGTTAACACACTCTCAGTTTCGGTCGATTCGTTGATTAAAAGCTTTCAAACGGCGATCTGCTATGTTGTCTTAGAATAGTTTATGAACATAATAATGTTGGTTATGTCTGTGTGTAGCTCTTATGGTGCTTCAGTGATTGTATTTGCTAGCACCCCATCATGAGGGGCAATGGCCTAATCATGAGTAAATTATCCTGGGCCATGAGTCCTCTCTCTCTCTCTCTCTCTCTCTCTCTCTCTCTCTCTCTCTCTCTCTCTCTCTCTCTCTCTCTCTCTCTCCCTCTCTCTCTTCTCTCTCTCTCTCTCTCTCTCTCTCTCTCTCTCTCTCTCCTCTCTCTCTCTCTCTCTTCTTAAAAGCAACAACAACAAAAGTCGTGGCAGAAAGTAGCTCTGCCATCATTAAGTTGCAGTCATTCATCTTCATTTGAAGTGAAGAAGATGACTTCAATGAGCAGAACGTTTTGTCAATGCCAATCATTGTGCGATTCGAAGGCGGCGTCATTAAGACTGCAGAATTTATAATGCAATCCTT
Source organism: Conus ventricosus (assembly GCA_018398815.1). NCBI lineage: Eukaryota > Metazoa > Mollusca > Gastropoda > Neogastropoda > Conidae > Conus > Conus ventricosus. The sequence continues at coordinate 55,179,447 of CM031601.1, forward strand.
TATGTCCAACAAATGTCCTCTCTAAATCTTCTCACTATCAGTTTTACAGCTCGATGACTTCAACTCAATTGCAATTAAAGAAAAGGTTTTGCACTGCAGAAGCTGTCCATTCGATTCAAACAACTTTGTTACAACATTTTGATGTAGAAACATCGTCGTTCATGTATTGTTATACGTTAGAGCAGCAAAGCTGAATAGACTAGTTGTGAATTATTTACGGCGGCCTTTTCTCTCCCCTCCCCCTTTCCTTTTTTTTATTAGGTTTTGGGTCACCTCCATTCAACAACAACAAAATTGTTGGTTGTTTAAAGCTGCTAATTAAACTTTTGGGCCTCATATCTAATTGGGAGTCAAAACAGTCATCCCTGCTCTATGACGGTACATGTGCAGTGATGGTAAAGGATGTCCAGAAACAAAACCCGCCAATCAATTTTAAAATTTCACAGTATATGGCTTTAATGTTCTGTTTTATGATTCTCTGAACAGCTGTTATCATGCATGCAGCACGCACGCACGCACGCACGCACGCACGCACGCACGGACGCACGCACGCACGCACGCACGCACCACACACACACACACACACACACATGCGCACATGCATAAACGCGTAGAGAAAGAGAGAGAGAGAGTGGATGAAACATCGTGGCGTAGAGCAAGAGAGGTCACAAAAGAAACAAGATTAAGAGTTTTACACTGGAAGATACTTCATAATATCTACCCTACAAATATTGTTCTTCATAAAATGAAAGTAAAAGAAAATAACAAGTGTTCTTACTGTTGTGATACTGTTGATTACATGGAGCATTTTTTCTATGAGTGCCCAGTAGCACGCAGCTTCTGGAGGTTTATAGAAAAGAAGATTTTTCTAAAAACTAACATTAAGTTGAAATTATCTGTGACTGACGTACTGTTTGGCGTCGTAATCTCTCTGCATTGCAAAAAAAATACACCAATATATAAATCATGTTATTTTGATTGGTAAAATGTGCATTAGTATTTTAAAAAAAAACAGAATCGGCGTTGCCTCTACAGTCTATTTTTGAACGAGAACTGAATATACGCAACATACAGAATCTAACAGAATATTGTTCAACCCGTTACAAATTTACTACGCAAACAAACAAACATAAAAACAAAACACAGAACCTATCAGAGTGATAAAAAGATACAGAAAAAGATATAATTAAAGTCACAATAATGAACCCAGACATATACTAGATTACACATTTGCTAATTTTTTCTGTAATTAGAAACGTTGGCGATTGTGATGTGTTGGTGATTCGGGCGCGGTGGCGCGCGCGCGCGCACAGTTGCCATCTCATTTCTTTGATTTCCTCTTGTCTCCCTTGTGGATTTTTACACGGAACAGTACAACTTGCGGGACAAGTGAATTGCCGCCGCCTCTCTCCCGCCCCGCCCCGCCCCCACCCCTCCGTGGCCCGCCTCTTTTCCCCTCTTTCCCTCTCCCGGACTTGGTTCGCTCTCACCGGGCGTCATCCGTGACTTTCGTTTTCATTCTCTCTTCAGGAAGGCTTTGGGTGCAATATCCATAATTCCGGGGGTAGCGTGTGCGGGCGTGTGCGTGTGTGTGTGTGATGTGTGTGTGTGTGGTGGGGGGGGGGGGGGGGGGGGGGGGAGGGGGGAATGTGCGGGAGGGGGAAGGAATGAAGAAAAAGGAAATCAACAAAATTTGTATTCAACCTTATATCATTATACAGCTTTCTACTATATATCATATTATGTAATCACCTGCACATTTAATGCAATATTACAGCTCACGCCTATTGTCACGCCTCTGGGCTTTCTTCATGCCTTCCTTGTAGATCATTTCGTTTCGCTATAAGGCTGGCCTCATTGGGGAATAGCCAACTGGTGGGACGATTCGTAACAAACTGTTTCTCTCTCTCTCTCTCTCTCTCTCTCTCTCTCTCTCTCTCTCTCTTTTCTCTCTCTCTCTCTCTCTCTCTCTCTCTCTCTCTCCCCTGTGGGAAAAACTGAAGGAAAAGGTAATAATTAAAAGATATGGGTTTTTTTTGTTGTTTTTTGTTGTGCTTCAATTTTATTGTTCTCTATGTATAAGCAACACATAATCAGTGTGAGAGTGCCAATACACCACACATTAAAACAATAACAATCTCAGACATTTTTGTATCAGACGTCAGAACACTAAAATCATCAAGACTATGTCCATTTGTAAGAGAACATACAGACTACGCATGGTGTGTAAGGGACTGGTTGGAGAAAAAAATGTATTAAAAAAAAAAAAAATGTTTAATGAGATTGCAAAAAAAAAAAAAAAATATTTAAAAAAAAAAAAAAAAGTTCCCCTTAGAACTGGATTTGTTTCCAAATCCCAGTTAAAAAGAAAAAAGAAAGACGCGATTATACTGTTTTCCGTGCCAATAAACGTCTCTCGTTATTTGTTTCAAAAAAAAAAAAAAAAAAATAAGTGTATGCAAATTAATGCATGCATATGTGCATATTA
>CM031601.1:55186934-55201934 GCA_018398815.1 Conus ventricosus
AAAACAGTGAGTTCTATAGCTCTTATTTTATTTTACATTTTTTCCCCCGCATATAATCCTAGTGGATCTAACCCTCCTCTCTCTGATTTCTGCCCCTCTTCCCTGACACGCACGATGTGGCCATTTTGTTAATGTTAATATTATGGCTGCTTGTTTTGGTTTCAGTTTTTTTCTTATCTTTGTGTGATTTTCTGCTGTTTGCCTCTTTGCTATATTTTAGATTTTGTCGCTTACTTGCTTCTCTTTTTTGATTTATGCATGTGTTCATAAACGTTTGGCGGTGCATGAGGTAGTGTGTGCATGCATTTACATGCATATATGCGAGCACAATCCATTCTTGTGTGCGTGTGCGCGCGTGTGTGTGTGTGTGTGTGTGTGTGTGTGTGTGTGTGTGTGTGCGTGCGTGCGTGCGTGCGTGCGTGCGTGCGTGCGTGCGTGCGTGCGTGTGTGTGTGCGTGCATCGTGCGTGCATGTTGTGTGTGTGTGTGTGTGTGTGTGTGGTGTGTGTGTGTGTGTGTGTGTGTGTGTACACGCGTCAATCTATCTATCTATCTATCTATCTATCTATCTATCTATCTATCTATCTATCTATCTATCTATCTGTTTGTTTGTTTGCCTGACTGTCTGTCTGTCACGTTGTCTATCTCTCTGTCTCTCTTAATCACTCGATCAATCACTCAATTAATTAATTTATATTCAATCAATCAATCAATCAGTCAAACAAAAAAATTTCAATTTTTGCATGTTGTATGTATGTATGTATGTATGTATGTATGATGTACGTACGTACGTACGTACGTACGTATGTATGCATGTATGTATGTATGTATGTATGTATGCATGCATGTATGTATGTATGTATGTATGTATGTATGTATGTATGTATGATGTATGTATGTATGTATGTATGAATGTATGTATGCATACACGCATGCATGCATGTATGTATGCATGTATGTATGTATGTATGTATGTATGTATGTATGTATCATGTATGTTTCTCTTTATCTATATATTTATCTGCCTATAAACAAGCAGGTACTGAGTAATAAAGGAGGTAAAGAAAATTACAGTGCAAACTACCCACATAGATGTTTTGTTTCATTTTCGTAAAATCATCAGTAATGATGGTAAGGCTAGATAATTTTGTGGAGAAAAATATTGTAAACCAATTTAGCCTTTAGACGAAAACAAGGTCTCTCTTTGTACACCGCAGAAAGGGGACAGATGAGTCAGAACACTAAACAAGCTAGTTATAAGACAGAAGAGAGAAACAAATCTTGGGCCCACCAGGGAACAAAATTCAACTTGGAAGTGCTCGCTTTCTTCTTCCCTCCTATCCTCCCCCTTCTCTTGTCCAATCCCATTCCTTCTAATAATTTTAACCTCCTTTGGCCGGCCGTTTTGTCCGGCCGTTTTGTCCAACCTCGGACAAAACGGCGGGGTCGGACAAAACGGCCGGCTACACCTCCACACTTCTCACCCCTTCGCCCTGCTTGCTATCAGTGGTGCGTCTGCTTAAGCAATCAGCCCCCATTAAGCACTGAGCTGCTCATGAAACAAGCCCGAACTGAAGAAAAGAATGGGTCGAAATAGAAATCATGAACTTTTGACAGGATGTGTCAGCCTTAAAATAGGCTGTTAGAGAGAGAGAGAGAGAGAGAGAGAGAGAGAGAGAGCAGGGCAGAATAAAGTCACATACGCACACATGAACACACAGACACACAGATACGCGCGCGCGCGCACGATCACGAACATGCACGCGCGCTAACACACACACACACACACACACACACACACACACACACACACACACACACACCACACACACACAAAACACACACACACACACACACACACACACTGCGCGCGCGCTAGGGAGCGAACCGTTACTAACGTATCTAGGGCTGATGTATTCAGAAAAGTTTTAGTATTGTTTCTCAGCAGAATGCAAGGAAAACACATGAAAAACTCGTGTCATTTTTCACTCTGGAATTTGTGTACACTTACATTACCTCCCGACCAGACTGCTAGAAAGTACGCTCATAATTATGCTATACATTCACCTAGAGAGAAATGTGAGGTTTGTTTTCGAATAAAAAAAAAAGGTGAATAGTTATGAAAACCGTGTGGTGCAGCACCACACGCCAAACCCTGACTGCAACCCGCAGGGAAAGAGGAAGAGAGGCCGGCCTCGCAAACAGCTGGAGGCGAGACACTGAGGCAGAGCTGAAACAACAAGGGACCAACTGGACTGGAATGGCCAGAACAGCCCAGAACAGAATGCGATGGTGAAGAGTCGTCGATGGCCTGTGCTCCACCGGGAAGCGACGGGCATGAACAAAGCAAACAGTTATGAAAAGCAGACAGACAATGGACGACATGAAGGTGGGAAAAAAAAGCAAATCGCCGAATGCATTAATGAATATATGACCAAAAGCTTTTTTTTTAGTATGCACTGCAAAGTTTGTGAAAGAATGGACAACCAAAGATGAAGGGGAAAAAGAAACGCAGACACGAACATTGAAGGAAAAACAATAACACGAATGGTAAAATAAAATAGAGAGAAAGAGAAACGAAAGATGGAACTAGGAAGAAAGAAAGGGGGAAAAAAGCAAGGCGATGAAATAAAGACAGAAACGACTGAAGGAAACATGGTCTTTATTTTAAGGTATCTGCAAATAAAACAAATATAAAGAAAAGGAAGTTAAAAAGGAAAATAAACAAGGCAATGAAATAAACAAAGACAGAAACTGACGAAAACATGATCTTTATTTTAAGTAATCTGCACTAAGCGTACTTCTGCCTGGAGGAAAATTGGATAAAAGAATTCTGTCCCTTATAAGGCAAGGAGAAATAAAGGTCAGGATATCGAACATGCTGTGACGAGTTCTACGACTTTCGCTCTAGGGATTGTCGTCTCATGAAAATGACATATTCATAACACTGGTATCGGATAACTTGAAAGAGAGGGACAAGAGTTTTATGGAGTATTCTTCTACCCCTTTATTAGAAGATGGGTTGAATCATTAACGCGTAATCAGTTCTCTGTCTGTCAGTCAGTCTGTCTGTCTGACTCTGTCTCTCTGTGTCTGTCTCTGTCTGTGTCTGTCTGCCTCTCTGGGTTTTTTTTAAAAAACTAATACTAATATCATGAATTCAATAATTCCTATTCAGAAAATAAATAAAAGCAGGTCTGAAACATGACAGAAATGTGTCTTTAATAAAGAGTAGGACCTTGAAGAAGCAAATCGTTTTATCATTTCCACTCAACGTCTGATTCGTTGCCGGCGTAATCAAAAGAGCAGAATTTATATGGCAACTCTTTACGTCAGTCCCATGTTCTCTCTAAATCTTCTCACTATCAGTTTCCAGCTTCATGACTTCAGCGCAATGGCAATTCGAGAGAAACATCGGAAACTGTAAATTACATTGGTGCCACGTTATAAACTCTTCGAAATGGAAACATCATGATTCATTAATTGTTTTGGCATGAAGACATTACAGCAGCAAACATGTTTGAATTCACTGTGAATTATTCACGGCTGCCACTGTTTGTGTGTGCGTGCGTGCGTGCGTGCGTGCGTGTGAGTGAGTGAGTGAGTGAGTGAGTGTGTGTGTGTGTGTGTGTGTGTGTGTGTGTGTGTGTGTGTGTGTGTGTGTGTGTGTGTGTGTGTGTGCGTGCGTGCGTGTGTGCGCGTGTGAGTGTGTGTGTGTGTGTGTGTGTGTGTGTGTGTGTGTGTGTGTGTGTGTGTGTGTGTGTGTGTGTGTTTCTAATTCATCGGTTTTCAGGTAGTCTCCAGATAGAACAAGATTACCTAAGGCTGTTTTTGTTATGATGGCAAATGTGGCATCATTGGTATAGCTCTCCAAAATGAAATACTCATATAACATTTGACATTTCAAACAATACAACTTCAGCCTTGTGTTTTGTGAGTCTAAAACGTGTTGCTAGTTGTTGAAATAGAAAAAAGCAGAAAACAAAAGCAAAAAAAAACACAACGCTTCTCACCTCAGCTCCCCAACAGGCAGCATTCACCCCCCACCCCCCCCCACACACACACATCCACACACCCATAACTCCACCCCCCCCCAACATACACATGATACGTTGTTTCGGGAGGAGAGGTGTAAAACGTGATCTTTCCACATCACTTTATAATATAATCCTTATCAATCTTCCCCACCTACCACCTTCCATCCCTCAACAATCCACCCACTCACCAAGAGAGAGAGAGAGAGAGAGAGAGAGGAGAGAGAGAGAGAGAGAGAGAGAGACGTTATAAAGAATTCCAAACTTTCAACCTGTTTCATCTTGCACCGGCAGATCCTGTGGGACTCCCGCTAAATTTCAAGGTAGATGCACACGTGCAGATGAAGGGATCGAGGCAAAAATCGTCCTTAATGACGCCATTTAATCTGCTCTCTTTGGCTGTAATGCGTTGGCCGAACAAACCAAATTGAATTAGCAAGGACATCGGACGCAGGTCTCATAATAGAGCCACCTCGCAGTTGAGGAATAATTAGGATGGGCGATAGAAGATCAAAAAAGAAAGCGAGGACACAGTTCCCTGACGTAATGAGATTCACATTAAGATGAAAGGAAGAATTCAAATTATTCTTAAACACCAACAAAGAAACAAAGAACAAACAAACAAAAGGAAATCGAAATTGCACTTTCCACTGCCATCATCACACCCGTTCACGTTTACAACCATGATCCAAGTGCGTGCGTGCGTGCGTGCGTTCGTGCGTGGGTGCGTGCGTGCGTGCGTGCGCGCGCGCGCGTGCGTGTGTGTGTGTGTGTGTGTGTGTTGTGTGTGCGTGTGTGTGTGTGTGTGTGTGTGTGTGTGTGTGTGTGTTGTGTGTGTGTTGTGTTGTGTGTGTTCGTTCCTGTGTGTGGGTGTGTGGGTATATGCATGTATATATGCGCGCATGCATGCGTCCGCGCATGTATGTGTGTGTGTGTGTGTGTGTGTGTGTGTGTGTGTGTGTGTGTGTGTGTGTGTGTGTGTGTGTGTGTGTGTGTGTGTGTGTGTGTGTGCGCGCGCGTGCGTGCGTGAGTGTGTGTGTGTGTGTGTGTGTGTGTGTGTGTGTGTGTGTGTGTGTGTGTGTGTGTGTGTGTTGTCAGCTAGCATGTGTGCATGGATGTGTGCGTCTATGCATGCGTGCGCACATGCGTGCGTGTGTTTGTGATATTACACTATCACACATATACCTGTGGAGAACCTTGAACAATGTGTGTATGTGTGTGTGTGTGTGTGTGTGTGTGTGTGTGTGTGCGTGTGTGTGTGTGTGTGTGTGTGTGTGCGTGCGTGCGTGCGTGCGTGCGTGCGTGCGTGCGTGCGTGCATGTGCGTGGCGTGCGTGCGTGCGTGCGTGCGTGTGTGTGTGTGTGTGTGTGTGTGTGTGTGTGTGTATGTGTGTGTGTGTGTGTGTGTGTGTGTGTGTGTGTGTGTGTGTGTGTGTGTGTGGTGTGTGTGTAGAGGATGGCAAAAAGAAAAAAAATGCCTTGAGTACTGCTGCTTGGGTTCTATTCAAACTGACTAGACTCAATGTCCCTTCTTTAGACCTCCTCTTCGACCTGAAGCTTTGGACACAGTATTAACCACTTGTTTGCTCTCTCTCGAGAGAGGAGAGAGAGAGAGAGAGAGAGAGAGAGAGAGAGAGAGAGAGAGAGAGGGAGAGAGAGAGACGAGAGAGAGAGAGACCGAGACGAGAGAGGAGAAGAGAGGAGAGAAGAGAGAGAGGATTCGAAGCAGTGAATTTCTGTTTCAGTCCGCTGCGAAATACACATATTATTGGCCTGGATTTTTTGCTTGAAGTTCACAGCAAAAACAAATGTTTAGCTTTACCCATAAAGACAGCCAAAGGTCATGGTGAAATGGCCCATTCATTTCGCTATCCTGCACGTTTCTTCTCTCTTCCTCCCCCCCCCCCCCCCCCCCCCCCCCCCCCCCCCCCCCCCCCCCCCTCTTCCTCCTCCTCCACCTTGTCTTTTTCTTCTTATTGTTCTCCTCCTTCTTGTTCTTCTTCTACTTCTCTTCTTCTTCTACTACTTTTTCTTCTTCTTCTTCTTTCTTCTTCTTCTTCTTCTTCTTCTTCTTCTTCTTCTTCTTCTTCTTCTTCTTCTTCTTCTTGTCCTCCTCCTTCTCCTCCTCCTCCTCACTTCCTTCTTCTTCTTCTTCTTCTTTTTCTTCTTCTTCTTCTTCTAAGTCATCCTTTTATTTCGACATGTTTCTTTTCAATTTGTGGCCCACTCTGGACGTGTCCTTAGTTCTCTAACAGGCAGACCACTGATGAGAAAAAAAAGCAACAAAAGAACAGGGCGGGCAGGAATGACGGAGAAACTGATGGAGAGGGTATTAGGGGGTAACGAAGAAGAAGGAGGGAGATGTTGTGGAAAAACGCGGAGAGGGGAAGTAGAGAAGCTGATTCACCACTTAACGCTGGTGGCCCTGGAATTTATTTTTTTGCCTTTTTTTTTTTTCTAGAGTGTCGGGGCTTCTTTGATATTCTGACTCGACCATTTTCCTTCATTTGAAAAAGAATGAGAAGAGGATGAATAATCCTTTACCCTTTGCTCTCACAGCTGGACTTCCAGACATTAGATTCCGTGGGAGTCTTTATCACAGCAGTTGCGAAGGCGTTGGCAGCAAACACAAGGTCGTTCTTTGTGTTACCAAATTCGAGGTAAATCTACGTATTCAGATAATTGTTTAGTTAATCATTGATTCACTCATTGATTGATTGATTGATTGACTGATTGATTGATTCATTGATTGATTCATTTCATTCATTCATTTATTCATTCATTCTTTCATTTATTCATTCATTCACTTATCTATTTGAATATCTATTTACTGTTTGTATTTTGTTATCAATTAATTAATTGACTAATCGTTTATTGATTGATTGATACACTGATTGATTGATTGATTGATTGATTGATTGATTGATTGGTTGATTGATTATTGACTGATTGATTGGTTGGTTGATTGATTGTTTCATTGATGAAGTGATTAGTCAATTTATATAGGTTGTTATTTACTTAGCTAAGTATATATTTTTTCGAGTATTTGCTCTTTATCATGCCTTATTTAGCAGGAATGACTGCATGAATGACTGCATTAGCATTCTGGTATACATGCATATCTGATATTTTCGAAAGTCATTTTTGTCTAGACGTTTTTCATAGATTATACAAAATGTCTCTAGTTTAAAACAGTGAATCTAACACCATAAGCGATTCACATGCCTGACAGTATGCTATCATTACTATCCCTAACATACAGTTCATAATGACCGTATTTTCTACAGAAAAGGCGATTTATAGATAAGTACTTGCTAAGATTGAGTACCACCCGATAAAATATGTGTAGTAATTTATTGATCTTTTCGTGTAGATTTTTTTTGCAAGAATTTTTTCACATACACAGATCATTGCCACTGCACAACTGCAGCATTTTTGTAACATGCTTTGGGAGATAACACAGCACAACTTCAAATAACGTAGGCGCTATAACAGAGCTTTGGGAATGCCCATTTCCAATTATTTGATACTGGAATAGGAATTTTCTACTCTGATTTGTAAACTTCTTTCAGATAATGTGTGTTTGTTTGTGTGTGTGTGTGTGTGTGTGTGTTGTGTGTGTGTGTTGTGTCATGTCTGTTTATCTGTTGGCTTCCTAAACTTTAAATACTGACTTTTCTCATGCAATGTCATGAAAAAACACACCTGAAGCAAACGCATCTTGTTGAAAGTTTTGATTGTTTCCCTATCACGACATCCATTAACCTCTGAACCGGATCAACGCAAAACTTCGCCATAAATGTATAGCATTAGCTATTTTTTTACCGCCCACATCATCATCATCATCATCATCATCATCATCATCATCACATCATCATCATCACCATCATCCCTCTCTTCCGTCATTTTAGTGATGACTTGGCAAATGTTTTAAGTTTAAAAGGAGTACCATGTTTCTTTGAGTTCTACTAGCTGGCACACCAGCTGTATACTGTCTTCTGCCTGTCCCATCCATGAGTTTACACGTCCTAGCCGAGTGCCTTTTGTTTCCTGGACTGCCGCATGAAGTGGGTGTTGGGGATTTTCAGGTGCTCTGAAATATACCTTCACCTGTTCTAGCTTGTGTCTTGTCTGTATTGAAGGAAGGTCGAGCAAGTATCGCATAGTTTCAACTGGTGTGTCCTTCGTGGTTCCCAGGATTAATCTCATGCTTCATTTTAATTCTTTCTAATTTGAGAAGATTGCTGTTGGACACTGAGCCCTAATCCATAATCAATCACACTGAGTACAAGTGCGTGATACAGTCATAGATTTTGCTTTTATGGCAGATGGGCCTTTTTTGCATTCAAAAACAATATTTTCAACATGCTTTCTAAAGCTTATCATTCCGTCAAAGCCTACACCCAAATAATGTAGATTGTTAGTTGATTCAATGGTATTCCATTGAAGGAAACTGGTGAGGGTACTTGTCCCGATGTCTTGTTGTTGAGAGTGCAGATTAATGTCTGGGCTTTTGTAGGGTTGATGGACGATCCAGTTCTTGACACCACTGAGCAATATTGTTCAACTGTTGATGAACTGCTTTCGTTCTTTCTTGAGCATTCTTTGATGTTTTGTAGATCAGACCATCATCTGCTAGTGTCAACACTCGAACAATTCCATTTTGTTGCGGTCTGCAAGGCCTTTGTGTAAACATTGTACAAAACAGGGGAAAGAGAAGAACTTTGAGGTAATCCCATAGAAAGTTTATGAGGCTCAGCCGTCCAGTCTCCAAACCGTGGGATGACGGTTCGCTCCCGAAGCGCCGCTGCTATCCGTCGTGTAAGTGTCTTACTGACTCCATAGTCAAGGAGTAATTTCATGAAAAAGCGAGAACTGGACTTTGTTGTATGGTCTTCCAGATCTATTGCAACAGATAGCGTTCTTCCTTTCTTTGGAATCCTTTATATACTTCAGAGGCAAAAGCGGCCGTATTTTCCCACTTACTTTATCTGTCCTGTAGCCTCTTTGATTTGGTTGGAGGATTTGTCGACTTTCAAGATCTCTTGCGAGTTTTCTTGCTATGATTCGTGCCATGAGCTTTCCTGCCACATTTTGCATCGTGAGTGTGCGGTAGTCATTTAGCCCATTATTGATCTTTTCCTGGTTTTGGTAAAGCACACACACACAACACACACACACACAACACACACACACACACACACACACACACACACAACACACACACGCACGCACGCAACGCACCACACGCACCACGCCACGCACGCACACACGCACGCACACACACACACACACACACACACACACACACACCACACACACACACACACACACACACAAACACAACACACACACACACACACAACACACCACACACAATTCTTCTCTGTGTGTGTGTGTGTGTGTGTGTGTGTGTGTGTGTGTGTGTGTGTGTGTGTGTGTGTGTGTGTGTGTGCGCGCGCGCGTGCGCGCCGCGTTTGTATTCATCACAGCATGCAGGTATTGAAGAATAATAAAGGAGATCACATTAAAATCAACCCACAGAGTTATTTGTGCTTTGTTTCACTTACATCTTATTAGTAAACAAGGTACTGCTGGGAAAAAAACCAAACAACAGTATTGTGGTTTCTGAACTGCAAAGACAAACAGGGGTTGCGAGTCAGAATATAGAACAAGCGTAAGAAGACAGAGGGGAAAAAATAAAAACTCCCAGGAACATCAGGGAATAGAGATCGTTTTTTGGGAGTCGAATTTTATCTCCCCCCCTCGTCTGCTCACTTTCTCCTTCCCTTCTTCAATTCCATACCGCCTATCACCCTCCGACTCCCTCAACTCCCAATCCGACCCCTGCTTACTACTATCAGGGGTGCGTTTGTCTCAAGCAGTCAGTGCCCGTTATGCACTGAGCTGGTCCATTAAAAAGCAGTCCAGGCATAGAATAGAGACGGGTCGAAATAAAATCGGGAATTTTTGGGACAGGATGTGCCCAGCCCTCAAATAAGCTATTACAGAGAGAGAGAGAGAGAAGAGAGAGAGAGAGAGAGAGAGAGAGAGAGAGAAAAGAGAGAGAAGAGACAAGAGAGAGACAGAGAGAGAGAGAGAGAAGAGAGAGAAGAGAGAAACGAGAGAGAGAGAGAGAGAGAGAGAGAGAGGAGAGAGAGAGAGAGGAGAGCGAGAAAGAGAGAGAGAGAGAGAGAGAGAGGAGAAAGAGAGAGAGAGAGAGAGAGAGAGAGAGAGAGAGACTCAAACTCAAAATTTTATTCAGATAAGCCTAGCCCCTTACTGAAGGGGGATGTACTGAACTGAACCAAACAAGGCAAAGAATCCAACAACATAAACGAGTACAAGAATCGATAACCAATTAACATTTTGTTCTTGAAATATATTAAAAAAATACCATTCTATGAGCTCACGACTTTCAGCCTGTTGAGAGCTTGGTAAATATACCTATTAAATCTTTTAATGTAGTTTCATTCCTACTTGACATTAGCAAAGTTAATCTAAAAATACATGGAACCTTGTAGTTTTTTTGGCTGGATAAATTTTACCCAAAGATACTCAGGGCGGGGCAGCAGAATAAAAAGTGTACTTCATCTTCTTTACCAATGTTACTAAGCGGCGGGGAAGCATATTTTCATTTTGACTTTTATATCTAAAACAAATGACAACCCAATACCAACACACCAAATCGAAACTTGGTCAATTCGCTCTTAATGTATCTATTCATTTTAAATTTCCCAATAAAAGGTTCTTTCAGGCGATGGTTTTAAAAACCTGTACCAAGAAAATCTATCGCTAGTATATATGTGTCATGCCAGTCCTGCCACCTACAATCAATGATTCTTTGCTTAAAAGTGTTAGAAAACCTGATATGTTTTGAACACCCTGATTACCCCCAAACAAATGAAAATCCATAAAATTTAACAGTGGCGGACATTTGTAACCCATGTCTTCTTACCATTGGCATCTAATTTAAATAACATTTTGTACGCTTTAAAAGGCAATTTTGTCTTCATTCATTCTTGTCAGTTTCAGCCAGTATTTGATACATTTAAAATAAATTTGAGTAAATAGGGTATCTACCTAGTTCGCCTAAAAAAGATCATTTGGCGTTCGAATATCGACATTAAGAAAGCGTTTTCAATGCAAACAAATGTATTTTTTTCTATTTCCGTAGTTTTTCAAAAGCCCATATTTCCGCACCGTACTGTAAATTGGTTGGATCTGAAGTCAAATGGGTTTACTAAACACACTGAAAGCTTGCAATCTAGCTTACACAATATATGAAATAAGAGAATAAGTGCTTCTTTTCCTTTATTGGCTATTTTTTGACATGCAAAACTAAAACAAAGTCTTGTTGAGAAATATATTCCAAGAACTTGTATACATTTACTACCTGGAACTTTCTCATTTCCATAGTTCCCATTTCTCACTCGTGACAAATATCCACCCTTACGAAAAACAATGATATACTTTTGTCCATGTTTACTTTTAGTTCTAATTTACTTGCAGCATTGTATAAGCTATTCAACTGCCTTTGTAAACCGACTACGTTATAGACATAAAATAATGTCATCAGAAAAAGTGAATAAACATTCTATGAGATCGAACGTAACTCCGTGAAGCCCATTTTCAATTATTTCCAAACCCCATTTCATTTAATAAAGAGTGAAAACAAAACGGACTACAAACATCCCTTGCTTAACCCACGTGTACATTTTAACGCATCAGACAATGATCCCCCAATCTTACTCTTGCCTTACTTTTCAAAACATACTTTTAACACAGCGATATAACTTACCCTTGATTCCGTTCTTGATCAAAACGGGCCACAACAACTTTCTAGAAATAGAGTCAAATGCCTTTTCAAAGTCTACAAAGGCAACATACATTTTTATTATACGCAAATTGTTTTTGGATGGCAGCAAAAAAAGTAAAAATATGGTCAATCGTTGAATATTCCTTCTTAAATCCGGCCTGGTGCTCACCTGTAATATCATTCTGGCTAATCCTTTCTTGTAATCTGTTATTAATAATTGAACTATATAACTGCTACTTACGTCACATAAAGAGATAAACCTCAAAGTTGTGTCACGTCATTAACATTACCTTTCTTAAATAAAGGAATAATATGGATTCTGTCCAGTTTTTTGGATAAATTCCATTTTCAAATAAATGGTTAAATAATATTCGAGGAAAATTAACAACAAACTCACCCGGAATTTTTGAAAAACTCACTTATAAGTCCATCCGGACCAGCAGACTTACCATCTTAAGTTTTCTAATGGCATGTAAAACTTTCTTTAGTTATTGGCCTATCAATTACGTTCTCATCATAACCTTCAGTTATCTCTGTTTGGGCCCTTTTTCTAGGACAGTTTTGAAATGATAAAACCCAAATTCATTTATAGATTATATCATTTGAAGGCTGGGATTTTCTTTTCGAAATCTTGTGTACTGTGTCCCAAAAATTCCTTTTTGACTTTTTAAACAGAATTTACCAGTTCATTTACTAACGAATCGTTACGATCTTTCTGTTTTTTTTTATTTAGTTTTTTAAATTATTCACGTCTCGCAATGCAAAGTCTTTTTCTAATCTTTACATCTAACGTTTTTATAAACCTTTCAGTAAGCTTCGTACTTCCACGTCGCGTCGTCTACATTCATGATCGAACCAATCCTTCTCTTTGATTTTTCTAAACTACCTGTATCTTCTCTCCATGTGACTGGCTTGTTCTTTAACAATCTGATAAACATGTTCAGGATTCATTTACGTTTCTATATACAAGAGCTTCTGCGATTTTTTAATTTCTGATGAACATGATGTGGGGTTCATGGCAAGAGTGGGAAAAGTTCAGTTATAGGTTTCTTTCCAACAGTACTTAATCATATTTGAGCATTTTCTATATTAGGCCTGCGACTTTAAAACATTCTTTTTTTTTTTGCCCTTCGAATACACAGTTTGAAGAGTAAATGATCAGATTTTAATTCTTTCAACAACCCTTAAAGTTTAGACGGTCATACATAAAATCAAACAAAATTTCCAGATAATAGAAAGTAATCATTGACACTGCTTCCCCTGTCTGAAATATCGTATAACGGCCCTTCAAGGGGCACCAAAACATACACCATTTTCAAAACATAGGTCCAAACAGTGCACATGCTAAGTATTTTTTTCCCATATGAGTTTGAATACAGTGTCTTTGGAATATCTCTGTAGTTGACTATTCACTCCTTATGTGGGTTGACATGGAGTTCGTAATCATGTAAAGTTTCAGGAAAGATATTAGAAGTCCTCGCATTCAGTCACACATTTAATACATCAACATCATCTAAACACAGTAATTTTCTACAACACACCCTCCAACATATTATTCCGTTATCAAAACCGTACAATGAATAATTATGGAGCATTTTCTGGAGGTACATAAGCACAGACAAGCGGACATCTTTATTTAGTCCTAAAAGATCATTTTCCAACATAAACAACAGACAATACTTGTTGTCACAATCAATTAATTAATGCAAGGGGGAAGAGATTTACGAATCAAACCATAATGCCTCCGAAAATCTCCCTTGCGTTGCCAATTTTACAGCTGGTTTGAAAAATATTTTATGATCATGAAAAATGCTATTATCAAATTTTCTACAAAAGTTTTACTAACGATACAAATCAAGGAAGAAACAAAGTTAACAAATCTGCATCATTCAATTTTGATAACAGACCACACACATTCCAATGCAAAAACGATACGGTATTTACAGGGAGTGTCTACGTTTCCGGAGTTTTCACTCAAACAACTATCTCCATCCGCGCCATTTACATAACTTTCATCACCAATTCCCCTCAAGGTTAGGAGATTGTCTTCCGTTTCTTTGATTCCTTATTACTGTTTTTACACCACCCATCCGTTTAGGTTTGCTTTTTATACTTACTTACATTTCCAACAATCACAGACTTACCATTTTCACAACCACATCAGAGTATGTTACCTTACCATGAGTATGAGATCGCCTATTTTTATTATCGTTTTTAGATGTACAATTGTCAGGTAAACTCGCCAGCACGCTTTTGATTTTCCATATGTTCCCCAATCATGTTATCGCCCTTACAATCCATTTACTCTCAGCGATATAGTCACCTGTCGCACAGTTTTTTGTCTTGTTCTATCCACAGTCACATAGTCCCAGTGTCATCTCACTTTCACCATCATTGACGGATACATTTCCTGTCGCACTGTCACATCCACTTTCAGACATTTCGAAATCTCACAACACACAGCACAATTATTTTCAGTATTAGCATTTGAGGTGGTATTTTTTTAATATTCTCGTCATCTTATTATCAAGGCTTACCATACAAGAAACACAATCATTTGACATATAATGCATTACATTTCATTCGACCCCACTGACACGACCGATGTCATTCACATGATGGCGAAGTTGTTCAACGTTCGAGAGGGGCGTGCCCCTGCACGGACACATCGCACGCCGGTTTTACTCGGGACAGTTCACTGACCCACTAACTCTTCGCGCTCCTGCATATTCTTCCCCGACATCACGAGGTGAACTTTTATTTTTGATACCTGTTAAACCCTTTTTGGGGGACAAAATTTTAAATTACAAGGCCGGCCGTATCTTCATTTCAGCCCAACAAGATTATCGCTGTCGTCTAGACATACTTAGTTCCTTCAATAGTAAGATGGTCATAGATCATGAAGCCTTTTTATTTTGGCTTCTGGGTAACTTCAGGTGTGGTGATAGCTTTCTTCTAATCTCCCTCACTCTGAAAGAAAATCTTCACCCAAAAAAAATCTGTGTATCCTTTTTAAATTCTTTTTTGCTCTCAAGATCATCTCTTTACTTTTTAAAAGGTACATCGCGCAATGATGGGGGAGTCTGACCTAGAGTTCAAGCGATGTACACGATCAAATTCAATGTCTTTGGCAATTTCTAACTGTCTGT
>CM031601.1:55220524-55245524 GCA_018398815.1 Conus ventricosus
GGCCTCAAGGAAGACTGCGATGCCACAGCAGGGAGAAGAGGCCTAGACAGCACCTCCCCCCACCTCCCCCCACCCCCCCCCCACCTCCCCCCAGTGCACTCAGCCTGTCGGATCCACGCCCCAAGTTGAAAACCCAACAAAGTGAACAACGCCACAAATAACTCAATCTACCACCTATTCAACACCAAAGATATTGATAGATTAGTAAGAATAGAATCAAAACGACCAAACCCGTACACCTCAGCAAAAACACACGAACGAGCATATTGAACTGAGCAACTTCCAAAACAATCACAGTATACACAGTCTGATAATCGTGATCGAAAATGTTTTCAAAAATCATTATCAGTTACTTACGATTGTAGAGAACAGTAATATGCCGACTCTACCCACTTTCGCCCTCCACTGAGTTTTCGGGCGAAAGTGACCTAGAATCACCATAACTGTACTCTGACAAGTAAGACGTCAATAACCAAAAATAACGATTATCTACAAACAACATACTGTGCAGGTTATCCGTTTTTAATACTAATTTACTAAACTTTTCAGATTTCAGTTTTTGTTTAATCCTGTGTTTTTTCCTGGTCATTTTCAATAACATCATTTTCGCGCAAACATTCTTCAAATGAGTCTCTGTCTTTCATGTGAAATAAAACTACAGTCTTTAACTGTTCTCTAAAGTCTTTTAAAACCGAGTTATATTTTTGGCATAAAATCCACACACTTATCCCAGCATTCTTCCGCTGAAAGCTAGTTTTGACAAAGTGTTTCTCTTTTAACTATGTCTCTTTCTGCCGAACAGTCATCTATAATAAATAGTGTTTGCGTTCCTTCAAACAGTCTATAAAACTGTTCTAAACACTCACTCAGTTTATTGCTAGGATTAACTAAATATATGTCATCATCTGTCCATATAAACCTTCTATTATGATATGCTTTGTTCCATTTAAGTGTTGGGCAGAAAATCACAATATGATCAAAATTATAACGATTAAACTGTTTGTAACAGGTTGAGGATAAATATTGTTTTTCCACAACCAGTCTGCCCACAAATCAATGAGCAATGAGGAGTTTTTGGCATAAAGTTTAACTGCTCCATGGTTTTTATAGAAGAATTTAATCTAATCCAGTTATTATTTTTATCATACTCTCCGACAAAACTTGTTCAGTATAATAAAACCCTACGGGCCTAAATGGGTAAGATTAATCCAATTCAGTTCTGTAAGATTGTTTCTATTTAAGTCAACATTGATTTTGTTGCTTGTTGTTATGATCTTAATATCCTCGCCATTGTGAAGAACGACGACAACAACGTTAAGGCGTTTAAAACGTCTAAGTTTTGCCAGCTAATATTAATTCCTTTTATAAGGTCATCACTAACGCCCACAACCCCATCCCTCTCCACATCTTTAAAGACAGAAATTCAAATATCATTGTGAACGTGTCTCCTAATTTTCTGCTTGGAAAGAACTGTAATTTTGTAGAAGCTTTTTTTACAACTGTTTCTTTTCTGTGGAGGATGTACTGTTTTTTTTCCCATACGGGCGTTATTTCAATTTCTTTCCGACTATTGTCGTCCGGCATAAGACTTACATGTAAAGGGCCAGAGTTGAATGCTTTCTGAAACTTTTTTGACGGCTAAAATATGTAAATGGCTTATGAATTCAAATTTTATTTCCCATTCTAAATATGGTTCTAAGTGCCATTTAAGGTCAGGTTTTCGAACTATTTTATATTCATACTGGCCAACATTATTTGGTTCTAGATTGCGCAGCTGTTCTAGTTTAGGAAACTTTTTGCTGTCGCCAACCTCTTGCGTTTATAATCACCATCTTTAGTGTACCAAAACCATACAAAGCGCCTATCTCACCGTTCTGTTCAAAGTCCGCAACGTCTGCAAGGTCTTTTAATTCTAAAGTTATACACCTCACAGGTGCTAATGTAACTCCTGGTTCTTCTGGCCCCCGCGACATTATTTTTTAGTAAAGTTATTATTTTATTTCCAAAACAATGTGCAGGTTATCACATTTCACAACTTTCCCCGCTTTGTCTTTGATTTTTATATTAAATGATCCGACCCTCCCACACAACTAATCTTTTAAACTGTAAATTAGGGAATTGTATAATTCATAATCGCAATATGCAGCTTTCCCTGACGGAAGAGCTCTTAAAAACAGTTGAAGGCCTTCCATCATATAAGTTTTCATCATGCTCAGCTCATCCAAATGAACATAGAGTAATGAATGTAATGCAAGATCGAGCGGACTTTTCCCCTCATAAGTAGTTTCATTTGGCGCAGCACTAAAACTATAAGTGTAAGATTGCCAGTTGTAAAGCCTAACATTTAGCTAGCTCTTTATCAAAAAAGTAAGATACTTCTTCAGGCTTGAATGTTAACATTGTTTTTAGATTTGCATTGTTAAGTTTGAGAGTAATGTCAAAGTTACTCATTGCTTCTTTTAGTGAGCAAAACCCGTAATAACCATCAGGTATTATTAACTGGCTAATTTTGGTCCTGCTTTGGTAACTTTTAGAATCTTATTATTCTCCTTGGCTTTGCTTATATTAAACCATACGACTTTGTAGAATATTTCATGGAGCGCGACCGTTCTGGTTCTGCATTTGTTATTAATAGCATGTTCTAAAAACGAAGGGCGGTCTTGAGTTGTTATTGTTACAAACATTTTTAAAACAAATTAAAAATGAGTGCATTCAAATATACTGATGCAAAATATTCTGTGGGGCCGCACTACAATCCTAAAAATATAGCAACTGATACTCTTGACATTGCTGTGACCCAGACTGCCTCTTTTCATAAAAAGGTGAGTACTCCATTGAAGAGCTATCTTAACCCCCCTATTGAAAAAGAGCACATCCATAAAGCGTGGTTTAGTCATCCGATGCAGTTTTATCAGAACCAGTTAAACTTTGCTGTGTTTTGCGCATCAACGGGTGTGGAGTGTCGTATGCGATCATTAAATCACCATGATCCTTTGGTGAGGTCAGTGTACAGATTTCATTTTTATTACACCTTCAGACGTATTTGACTGAACGCAAGCGCCATTACCAAATGACAAACCATTTAATCCATTCAGCAACAGAATAGACATGAAGGCTTTTGAAAGGATCTGTAACGAATTCAATATTAACATCAAGACAGACTTAGACAAAAGTTGGATCTTAATCATGGCCTAGGCGTCATTTATTTTCGGGCACGCACAGAAAGTATAACTATGACTGGCGTCCTCCTTTCAAATTTTTCGGCCTGGTCCATAGAGCAAGAGCATAAAACAGCATGGACAACATTATCTTAGACACTTCTAAGGGCCTAACTAGAGCGGGAATAGAACGAATAAACGACTCTATTCGTACTTACGTTTGGTGTTTGCTAGGTTCGCAAGCACAGGCAAGATCAAGCATAACTGATCCTTCTACTGGCTTTGACGCGCAAAAACAATACTTAGCAAATTTAGAGGACGCCATTAATTCTACAGTTGATTTACCTCAAGTATTCAAAGGTACCAACATGTTTTACAATACGCAAGATCGAAAGTAGACTTGCTGTTGGCACTGGTTTATACATGCTGCCTCTGACCTCAGACTCCAGGTAGGAATAATAATAAACTATAATAATGAAATTCTTATAGCAGGCAATGAACAGAAGGTTGGGAAAAACGACATAAATTCTGAGCCAGTAATATTACAAACAATAAAAGAACACCCAAGATTAAGTCATCTAATCCCCGAAGTCCAAACCCCAAAAGTCATTGAAGACTCAGCAAAGCTCGCGACTCTGCTCGCGATGACCATGAATATAAAAGACAGCGCTTGTTCTGGATTAACTGGCATAGGATTACTTGGTCTTTATCTTACTAAATAGTAACCAACTATTACGAGAACTAATGTCCATAAGTGCTCGGCCATAAAGCCAACTACTTTGCTTGCAGTAGACAAAAGCCAGCTGACAATACTCCCCAATATTCCTGGTAAAGCGTCTATAGCTTTACCAGCTAATTTTTTTAATAAACTTGCAAGATGATCAAGCTGTTTTTTTACCCATGATTATCAGGCGGAGGCGATGGCGGCGGAGGCACTGAACTTTGCCCTCCACCACCGCCTGTAATAGCCATCACCAGTGTACTTATTGCAAATCCTAAGGCAGTTATAACGCTTGCTAATGTGACGCCTTGCTCTCTAAACAGCGTTTTTATTTCGTTCTGCTAGCGTTGTGTCTTCATATAAAATTTTTCGGATAGTTTCTCTATTCTATTCACTTGAGTTCGTATTGGTCTCGGTTAGTAGACAACACTTCTAGTCTTGCTGATCTTTCTTGTTCAAGATCTTTTAGTCTTTGGTTATTCTTTCTTTAATATCAGGCCTAAGTTGGCGTCGTCAGTCTCAGCGAGTTTTTCTTTTTCTCTTTTATATGCTCATCTAGTTCACCTAGTTTTGCTAAATTGTTTGTTAATTCGCCTCTGATGGTTCTTAAAGCATGATCAAGGGCCGCTATTCTCGCATGGGTAGCGGTGAGTCGTGTATAGTCTTTAACGCTGTTCTTCTGAAAAACTGGTTTCTGCTTCTATTGCATTTATTATTTCATCTGCGATTGATTTAATTCTTTAAGTTCCATGTTTTGTATTTGGTTAGCTGTTGGGAGTTCCTGCAGCGTGGTTTTGAAGTTTAGCAACTGCATCCCTATCTAATTTCGGTTCTAACAAGGCCAAGGCGATTTTGATCTTTCACACTGAGTCTTTGTATAATTGTACTCTTGGCTAAAAAACTTTGATGGTCGGGTTTAGTTGTAAGCCGAACAAGTTGCCCTTGATCGTTTTTTACAGACAAATGACCATCTTCTAATTAAAAATCATTTGGGTCTATAAATTCGGGAGGTTCTTGGCCTAAACTTTTGTAAAATGCTCCGACCGCACTTTCTGTTAATTCACGCTGCATTGAGAGCATTGAGCGATGCCGTGTCAAAGGGATCATTTCACTCATATCGTCTCCACGATCAGAAACATCATAATCTTCTCAGCTTCAATCCTGCCATGTTTTTAAATAATTAACTTTTTATTTTGCTTCATAAAAATGCCACAACAAGCACATGGCTCGATCCTTGACCGCATAGAAAACTGAAAGAGCCCCATGGCGTGAAGGGAAATAAACGGAATATTATTGTTCCAAATAATCCCATCTACTATTGATGCAGATCAAATTCTTACTGTCAAATTTCCAGACTTAGGAGCGGATGAATTGATTGTGCCAGGCTCTGCGCGTCTTACTTTCAAAATAGAACTCGTTTCAACAACAGACCCAAACAGGACAGTTGTCCAGAATCTGGACGGGCAATCGTTAAGAAAATTCTATAAAAATTGAGGGGCAAGAAATATTTTCTTTACACAATGCAGACATATTTTTAACCTATTCTGATCTATGGCTAACCGGAATGAAAGGGCTGATCTTGCGTTTCAAGGAATCGAAAATGAAGAAGCACTAAAACATAGAATAGGCGCTGGAGATACTAAAGACGGCAAAAAGTATGTAGCCGTAAATTTTGCGTATGGAAATCGCTTCTATTCCCTTAGATTTTGAGTTGTTAAAAGCGCATGCGCCGTACTTTCAAGGAGCATTAAAAGACAGATTGTCATATGAACTAACTTTTAATGAATACAAACGTGTTATCAGATCATCAGACACCGAAGCAAAGTACAGCATTTCTGACATCTCGTTAGAGTTTGACGTTGTTAGCAACCCTTTCTTAGCAGAGCTGATTGCGCACCAATATGAGACACATTTCCCAATATATTACGAAAGAGTGATTCATCATACAACATATCCCAGAAGCAGGGCAGACACTATATGGAATTTTAGTTTTAGCGTCGCAGCAAGATCGCTTAAAGGTATTTTATTGCGTGCGAAGATGAAGAACCGTTCAAAAGAGGAAGTGAAAAGTTTTTTTAATCCAAAAATAACGAAAGTACAATGTTCGATTGAGGGTAGTCCTAACCAAATCTACGCTAGCGGGCTTAAACCTTATCAGCATTTTGATGAAATAAGAAAACTGTTTGGAGGCGGAGGTGTAGAAATCCAACAGTAGACCTTGTGTCTAAAGATTTACATCTTCACAATGTTAGGCTTGATGATTATTTAACAACAAAAAACGGTTTATGGATTGACCTAAGGTCAACAGAGGATAATCAGTTGCATGGAAGCGGGAGAACTGTGAGAGACGTAATAAACATCCAAATTGATAAAGAAGAAGAAGCCATAAACCGCTTAATGTACATTTGTTTTTAATATATGATGCGCAGCTGAATATTGTAAATAACAGATTAACAGATGTAGTATACTAAATTATTTTTTCATTTTAAAAAAAGCATGTCTGTTCAGGTTTATCCAAATGTGCCTACAGCGCCGCCAAAAGAAGAGATAGTAGAAAACCCTAGCATAAAAACCTTCAGATTAACAAACATTACGCAAATGCAACAAAAACTAGAGCAAGACCTTTCAAAATACAGCAAAACCAAACGAAGGTATTCTGCTGCCTTTAATGCTGTTACATATGTTAATACTGGAGCATCAACTATAAGCGCTCTATCAGCAGGAACGAGTGTTGGTCTCTTAGCAACGGGCATAGGCGCACCCGCAGCTTTACCTCTAGGAGTGTTTGTCTTTAGCTCTCGGTCTGTGTTCATTAGCTGTAAGTGCGGCTGGCAAAAAATTAAAAACTAAACTCCAAAAGCACACAGCTATGGTTCAACTAATAACGGCTAAACTTAGTTCGTTTAAACTGACAATAAATAAAGCACTTGTTGACTCAAACATCACGGATGAAGAATTTAATCGTTTACAGGCCGATTTTGATGACTACAAAAGACAAAAGTTTGATCTTCAAAGAAAGGCGAGGCAAGTTTTTCTCAACAGCCAGACCCCGAGCAGATAAAAAAGGAATGCTTAAAAAAAGTAAACGAGACATTAAACTCTGTTCTAAACAGCTCACAGTAACAACAACGAAGGGTGTTTATACTTTAGTTTATGAGTCCAAGCACAAAAAGACCGTTGATATTGATTCTGATTAAGCCGTTGTATTTTTTTTAATTTAAATAAATATGTTGGCTTAGAAAAGAAAGACAGCATGGCTAAGATATATGAAGGACAAGACGAATTGTTTGAAGGAATGCTCGAGAGAGAGAGCGTTTATCAAGAGCACTGAATGATATTGATTTAGAAGTCATTGAGCCAACAAACGTACAGGCAAGCGTTGTTCATGCTATTTCTCAAGTTCCAGGCAAACTAACAATAGACCCGCCAGTTAAAGTAATGTTAGCTGTTTTAATCGACTATGTAACAATAATGAAGAAAATCTAGAATTTCTGGGTCTCAACTAAACAGCAGACTATTCTTTCTCATAATGACTTAACACCGGTTGGGCAGACGGACTGCTTACACAGTTTGACGCTGCCGCTGAAGAAGCTAAAATGAGAGGCTCGGGTTGGTCAGAGGGCGAAGTCTTAGAGATTAGATTAAAACAGGCTAAGTATGCACCGATTGTAGGCAAGGCTTACATTCCGCTACCTCGGGAGTTGGTTTTAAAGAGAGCAGTTTTAAACATAAAAAATTCAGACAACAAATGTTTCTTGTGGTGTGTTCTTGAAAAGGCGCTTTCATGCCCGCGAACACCAGAAAGAGTAAAAAAACCCTTTTGGGAAATACCCCAAAAAGAACTTAACTTAAAATGGAAAAAATTTTTTCCCCTTTTAGGGGTAGCCCAAAATTTGATCATATAAGAACAAAAAAAAAACCCAAACCCTGTTAATGTATACAAAAGGGATGAGGAAAAAAATTTTGGGGCCAATTAAAGTGTCCAAAAACAGCCCAAACCCAATAGGCAAACCAGCCAAAAGTCTTTGGACTTACCCCTTTATTTTTCGCCAAAAGGGCCCCCCTTTAAACACATTGATACGCACAAGGGAGCAATTTTTAGCGCAAAATCAAAACATGCCCATAAAAAAAAGAATTCTGTAGAAAAATGTTAAAAAGAATTCCAACCGCCCAAGGGGCCGCGTTTAAAAAATATAAAACATTGTAAAATTCGGGTAGACGTAAGACAAAACCCTAACTACGCCCCCGCCGGGAAACTAAATTTAAATTTTTTAAAAACGGGGAAACGGCTGCAAAATTCTCCATACTTAGTTTACGCCCCCCCTTCGATTTCGCTTTTTTTTCCTTATGAAGGCCACGCCAAAAAAACTTCGGAAAACACCCCTTAATGAGTAATCATAAAAATTTGTTCATTTGCTTTCATCTTTGTCGGGCCCGGTTTGGCGTTAAACAAAGCCAAATTTTTAAAAGGGGGCCAAAATGCCCCAAATACTTCTTAGAACGCATGCACCCAAGTCCCCAATGACTTTTCCAAAAAATCTAAACTTTCTGAAATCATAATGAAAACCAAAGGGCCCAACAACAGTATACTCGGGCCCACATTGTTATTTGGGGTTTTTGGGTTCTCTCATCAACCAGAGAACCCGACAGAAAGAACCATGATCACATTGGGAAAGTTCAGAGGAGCACCACAGAAAATTTCAATCTTCAACTAAAGTTTAAATCCTAAACATGGAACACCCATCTTCTTTCACACCTTGCGAGGTTACACTCCCCATCTTAAATGAAACCCAGGGGACAAAGCCTTCAGGGTGTAAAGCTTTGCACATCATCAGAAAATTTACATGTGCTTTAATTTTAAATAAAAAGTCTTTTTATGACCAAATGCAACACATGAGGGATCTTTAAGGGTCACTGGCTAGGGCCCCTTAAAGCCCTCCCCAATAAGGGAAAATATTTTACCCAACACTTGTTAAAAAGGGGTGTTTTCCCCCTTTTTAGTACTAAACATTTGGGAAAGGTTTAAACGAAGATCCACTTCCCCCAAAAGGCGCTTTTCTTTCTAGTCCCCAGGGGAAAGGACATCATGATTCTAAATTACCGGGAAAGCTCAGAGGGCGTGGCGGGAATTAGATTGAAAAACCCCGATGGGAACTATCATGATTCATATTTTGAGGGCCGATGTATTTTTTTTGGCAGACGCCCTTTGAAAACTAAGAAAAAACGCATAAAACCCTTTTTAGTTTGGGATCCCGCGCATTACTTTTTCGGGCCCCGGGAAAGAGCGGGGATGCTTTTTTAAAAGGGTTTACGGGAGAAAAATTTTAAATTTATTGTCAATTCCCAAATGATTCAGATTTTTTAAAACGGATTGCGGGAGGAAATTAAAGTAGGCGTCGAAACATTCCCTGTAAAGCAAAAACAAATACTTGGACGACTATATCCAAGAAAAAGGGGCTAACTATCTCATGTATTTAGAGGGCAAACAATCTGAAAGGTTGGGCTAGGCGCAATCATTTTTCCTTTAACAAACTTTCAAGATGTAAAACAGTGCGAATAAAATTCACAAGGCATAAAGGGGTTTGAGCAGTTTAAAAACGCCTAAACCCAACACGGGGTTTCATTCTAGAAGTTGACTTAGAAAAACCTCATGAACCCCATGACCTATAATGACTATCCAAAAAGCACCGAAAGTCTAAAAAAATGGATCCAAGAGAGCCACCAAAAATTTGTGCCTAATCTTCGGGGCAAAAAAAATTATGTCCCCCTTACGACTTCAAACCAAAATTTTTTTTTAAGACTGGTTTAAAGGGTTGAAAAGAAATTCATCGCAAAATTTTTTTTTTGGGGGGGGAACAAGAACTTTCCCATGAAACCTTCCCTCATGAAAACCCTGTTCTTAGAACAAAATCCACAGATGTTTCCCGAAAAAAAATTTTTTCAACCCTGATAACAACAGCTTTTTCGGTAAGACAAATGGAAACCCCGCACAAGCGTAAAAAAGTTAATTGCACAAGAAATAAAAGGGGGCTTAACGACTTCAAAACCTAATTATCGGGACTTTAGAAGATTTCAGATCATTTTTTGGGCATAAGATGAAAAAAAAAAAGAAAAATTTGGGAAAAACCCCTGTATTTATTGGGTTTACTGTTTTAAATTATCAAAGTTTTTGGGGGGAGGGTTAGAGTTTCTTTATGACATTTTTAAACCCCCTCGAATCCAGCCAGAGTGTTTTTACACAGAAAACAGATAGTTTTTTTTATGGGAATCCCTCCTGAAACATCAATAAAGACTTTAAAAACCGAAGTAGCTAAAGGACAGGGCGGGATGGTATACACTTCCGTTCCCCCAAAATTTTTCGCCTTTACATTAAATTTAAACCAACAAAAGGTTTGGAAAAGATGAAGGATTTTTATCGGGAAAGGTGATAAAGGAAAGGGGGGTTTAAAAAGGTCAAAAATGTACAGTTTTTCCCAAAGGCCAGGAAAAATCTTTTAAGAAAGCAAAGGGAATACCCCCCAGCTTTGGCACCCAAACAAACACATGACAACACAAAGAAGTTTTGTTTGGAAATAAGATTTTTTTCATCAGAAAACGTAAAACTGCGATCTAATTCCCGAGATCAACACAACAGTTGTAACAAAGAAATTAATAAACACACACCAAACGAGCTTTGTTGACCAGATTTTTCAAAAGAAATTGGGAAAAGGGAAACCGGGAAAATTTTAAAATTAAAGCGGAACTGTGCTGGGGGAAATTTTACTGCAGTTTTTCCCCTTCACAAAAAAATTTTTGGGGAGCTGGTTTTTTGTTGTGCCAGTTTTTCCGTAAAAAATTTAACCCCGGCGGTTTATCTTTAAAATTTTTTTTTAAATTTCCCATATGGATCAAAAACCCCCAAACTGGATCTTTTGCCCGATGCAAAGTGCCCCCCTTCCGTTTCCCCCCGGTTAAAAAAATTTTTCCTTTACTTTCAAAAAAAAATGGTAATAGTTTGCTGGTTGAAGACTCTCCTTCAGCAACTTTTATTGTTTTTCTTTTGATTGCGGGTACGGTTTTACCCCTTTTAAAAATTCTTCATTTTTCCCTTGGCCCCAAAACTGAGGGAAAGCCCTTCTAACCCTTCTGTGTTGCAAAAATTTGGGTAAAATCGGGTTCCCCTGTGTTTACGGGTTGGGAAAAAACTTTCGCAAAACTGTTTTTTAAAAGTTTTCAACTAAAGGGCCGGTTTTCTGTGAACTCCCGGAATGCCTTTTTTAAGGGTAACTCTATTTTTTCAACAATAATTGATTCATTTGGGCCCCTTTAAAATTTTTTCCCCCATAAACGACTTGAATCATGCGGGGATAAGTTAAAGGGCCTCTTTGGGGAAAACAGTTAAAGGGCAACAGCAACAGCAAAGCACTCTTTTTGTTAAGGGTTTTCCGCATCTTTGCCCCTTGAAGTTTTTTTTTTTTTTTAATTTTTTTTCAATTTTTGACGGGTGATTGCGTACTTAAAAATCTTTTTGGGTCTAATCCTATCAGAGGGAAAATATAGAAACCAATTTGATGGGGGGGTTTGGAGTTGTATTCACAAAGTGGGTCTCTTTATTCGCTAGGTGCAGGTAAAAAAATTTTGGGCCCAATTGCTTTTAATAACCATTCTTTTGCGTTTTTTTCACTGACCCCCACTGTTTGGCTTACTTTTAATTGCGTGAAAAACCCTTCCAAACCCTTTTGGGGGGCGAATAATAGATTTTGTTCTTTTTTTATTCAGCCAATATATGTGCAAAAAAAATTTACAGGGCGGCCATCCCCAACGACAATAAACCCGTTTTCCCTTGATCTTTTTTTTTTTTCTAGGGTTGAAAAAAAGTCACTGAATTTTTGGGGGCGGCAATGCTCGTTTGGGTTTCCCTTTTTTTACTAGAAATATTGAAAAAAATTGCTTAAATCAACTTTTTAAAATGTGTAAGCTGCATGCCCCCTGTTTTTCAGGGGTGTCATTAAAAAAAATCTAACTGCTCAAGTCTCTCCCTTTTCATGGGCGTCTTGTGCAGCGGGCTATTTGCTCCATAGCTTTGTTAGTTTTTCTCTCGCCGTCATTCCCCCCGTTTTTCTAAATGCGAAAATTTTTCTTCCGCTTAAAAACAAGCGCTTTCCCCCGCGCCGCCTATCATTAATTTCGGTGAAGCCTATTTTTTTTAAAAAAGTAATTTTTTTTTACTATTTAATTGTCCCGGAATTATTCCTTGCTTTAAAAAAAATCTTTCGAAACAAACAAGCTGCAATGAAACAATCAGCTTTGCGAAATCCTCAAAGTCCCAGTTTGCCAAGATCCCGCTGGTTTTTTTTTTTTTAACAGGGGTTTTTCCAAGCATTGAGTATCCTACACTTAGTCCCCCAATAACACAAAATGGTAACAAGGTTGGGAACAGTTTTTTCAGAGGGGTCATTTTAAAAATAAAATAAAAAAATAATTATTAAAAAAAAAAAGAACATGATAATCCAATACAGCTACAGGGGCCAAAAACCCTTTCCCAAAATTATGAATGCCCAAATTGATGATTTAAGCTAATTTTGGCCCCAAAAAAGGGAAAAGGGTGTATTCTTTTGGGACATGTGGGAAAACAAAAAAATTCCCGGAACTGAATTCACAAAGAAAAAATTTAAAAGATGTCCCCGCAAGACATTTTTAAAATAAACAAACCCGGATGAAGCGCACTGGGGGCTAGAATGGTAAAAAATGTGGGGGAAACGGGTTTTTAGTTTGTCCCCTAAACTAGTTTGGTAGATTTGCTCCCCTTGAACTGAACAAAAAATCTTTTTTAGGGTTTATCGCAAGAACCCCGTTTTTAACAAAGTCATTAGAGTCCCAGGATGTGATTTTTTTACTACCCGAATTTTGGGAAAATTGTTCGCCATTAATCATGGGGTTAACAAATTTTTAAACAATAGATTTTATTTTCCCTTTTAAAATGACCGAGCTGGGAAAACACAGAATCAGAAAACACGAAACAGGTGGAAAAGAACCCCAAACCAGAAAAACAGCAAAAACGCTGAATCAGGTGGGGACCATTAAAAAAACTGGGCGTGGGGGGGAAACAGGAAAAAAATTAGCAGAGTGGGAAAAGACAAAAAAAAATTTAAAGTTACAGAATAAACCAAAATGAAAAAAATAACCCCCCCGGGCCCAAAGCCCGAACCCCGTTGAATCAATGCCGGCTATAAAAAACCCCCATGTGATACAAACCAAAACCCCCCAAATCTTCATGGAAAATTTTAACTTAAAACTGTTGCCAATTTTTTGGGGCCATTGCTGCGTTGGGGGCCCGTTCTTTTCGGTTTTAAAATATAAAAACAATGGCACGGGAAAAAAAAGCAACCAAAAAAATCTGAAAACCGTTAAATACAGAGAAAGACAACACACGCCAAAAACCGAAATAGCAAAGCTCATTTTGACCCATTTCAAATGGAAAAATATTTTAAGATTTAATTTAAATTTTTTTAAAATAAAAAAAATCATGGCGTTTTAAAAAATGATAAAGTCAATAAATAAAACCGGGAGTCTATAAAAGACATTCCATAGCCAGAATTGTAATAAAATGGGGTTGTTTGGGTTGAAGAATTTCATTAAGATCAACAAGAACGCTGACAAGACTTCCCAAACGAGAACTTTTTTTTTGGGGCGTGTTGTACAATTTTAGGCTTTTACAATTTAAATAAAAACATAGTTTTGATTTTTTTGAAATTATAAGATAACTAATACGAACGGGTTGTACTTAAAGAATTTAATCAAGAACTTATAAGAACTTACAAGAATTTAAATTTAAAAAACTTAACAAGAACTTATTAAGAATTTTGAAGAAATTTAAATTTAAAAAATTTAAATTAAGAACTTGGGGTGCCTTAATTAAAACTTAATAAGAATTTGGGGGTGATTTTGGGGGTGGAGTGTGTGTGGTTACACGAGCTTTTTTTTTTTGCGTGTAACACCACTTGGTGCAAACAGGCTTGCTTTTTGTGATGCATTGGCTCTTTTTTTGAAATTTTAAAAGCACCCACCAGTGCATTTAAAAAAAGCCTGATTGAATAAAACAAACAATTGTTAAAGTAAACCCCCTAAAAAGGCAGCCTAAGCAAGTAGCCACCGTTCACGCGCTGAACGGCGAAGCAGACGCAAAGCAGTGAGAAAACATTTTTAGAAAACTTCCAGGGTTTTTGGGGGGCAGAAGCCCAA
Source organism: Conus ventricosus (assembly GCA_018398815.1). Taxonomy (NCBI): domain Eukaryota; kingdom Metazoa; phylum Mollusca; class Gastropoda; order Neogastropoda; family Conidae; genus Conus; species Conus ventricosus. The sequence continues at coordinate 55,234,625 of CM031601.1, forward strand.
AAGTAACCACCGTTTTACGCGCGTGAACGACAAGCATGACCAAAACAGGTGAGGTAAAAACTATTTTTAAAAAAGTCCGGGCTTTTGGCAGGGGTCCACAAGTAGGCCACCGTTCACCCGGTAACCAAAGCATGAGTCCCCCCCCCCATATGATCACTTAGCCGTTTGCTGGCCCTCTTTTTTCCCAACCACTTGCAACGGCTTTGGGGAGAGTTCAGCAATTCTGCGGGCCAACTTTTTTGCGGCCAAAACGCCAGTAGAGTACATCCTCATTGTAAAATTTGGAGCATTTATAGAAAATAGTGCTGGGCCCCCCACTACCCCTCCAACTGGGAGTGTACAGGTCTGCCCAGCCCTATCTGTTTGTTTTCCCAAAAATTTAAAATCGTATCCATTGCATAAGTCTAATAATTTTGGGGTTTTCTACACAGTTCATTTAACTGATTCCTACTTTTAAATTTAGATAGTTAAAAAACACATAGAAATTTTAAAAATTTTTCTAGCACGAATCAGCCATGTTTTTTTCCTGCGCTTAAGAAAAGAAGCCCTTTTGATGCATTTTTTGTTTTTAAACATGACTTGGGCTGTCTCAACCAAAGCCCCAATCAACCAGATGGATTGTTTTGCTTTGGCCAACTTTCAACAATGCAGCGCCATTTATTAAATAAGGAACCATCATCCGATAGTCAAACACATATTAAAACTGGCTATATTTTGTTCAGCAATATTGCCTTCAACGTTTTCATTTCCTTGAACCAACAAACCTTTAAGATAGTCGTCCATTTCCAAAGCAGTCGGTTCACTTTTTCTTTTTCTGTTCCTTCTAGGAAAGCATACTTCTTTTCGGTTTCGGCGGCAACGAACAATGCTTCACCTCGTTCTTTTTTCAACAAATACTCTGAGATGCAAGTATGGTAAAACTTGTGGTGTTCAATGGCGAGAGCCTGCTCTTCAGTGAAACGGGTAGCCATTTTTTAGAATAACACACAAGCCCAATACACAGCGCAATAAAAAACGTCCTACTAGTCCGGGAGTCAGTAGAAGAATGATGAAACCGGTGTTGGTTACTGGTCATGTGAGCGCTGTGAGAGCGCCCTCACGCGGCGGAGAAGCTTCGAGAAAGCTGATGTAATATATTGCAATGCAGCAGGCCCAGCGTGAGGGAGTGGGGGGAGGGGAGGAGAGGGGCGGCAGTATTGATTTTTTGGCCGGAGACACACCTGCAATGTAGACAGGGAGCACGCCACCGTAGGTGAGGGGTATGCCACTGTAAACCAGGGGCACATTTTTTTAAATAGTGTGTGTGTGTGTGTGTGTGTGTGTGTGTGGTGTGTGTATGTGTGTGTGGTGTGTGTGTGTGTGTGTGTGTGTGTGTGTGTGTGTGTGGTTATATATAAAGTTGTAGCTGATTCCATGTCTTCCACACAATTTAATCTATAAAGCTGTTGAAAAAGTATTTGTGATTCAAAAACTTTTTCTAACTTAGAATCCACACTGTCTTCTAAAACTGCAGCTATATTTTGTGCCAAATACAAACTTACACCACCACAGCACTGGTGAAATAAACACCCCAAGTGCTGGGCAGGTAGGCCAGCAACTAGCAATTAAAAGCTTACCTGCCACCTGCAAAGCAGGCCCGTTGACACCGCCCTGACAGAGTTGACAGTACTGAAAAGAAAGCCGTGGAACAGACACCGTTTGTATATGAAGCGCGTTCAGTCACGGCTGCTTTTCCCTACGTTACTCTATGAGGCGTGTTCAGTCCCGGCTACTTTCTCCTACGCTACTCTCTGAAAACTTTAGTAAATTAGTATTAAAACGGATAACCCTGCACAGTATGTTTGTTTGTAGATAATCGTTATTTTTTGGTTATTGACGTCTTACTTGTCAGAGAACAGTAATATGGTGATTCTAGGTCACTTTCGCCCGAAAACTCAGTGAGGGCGAAAGTGGGTAGAGTCGGCATATTACTGTTCTCTATTGTCCTACAACAAATCGACATGTTAAAAAAATATTTTTACCCTCTGGGAGATTATACTTGCCAATACGCGACCAACAAACTGGGCAGAGAGACAACGGAGCAGACGTGACTGCTTCCAACACCATTAGCTCGATCTGTGTTGAGCTGGCAGCCGAATTTGTCAAAGATGAAAGCTGAACAGTATTCCACGGAAATAAAAATTTTCTCTGGCTATGTAAACGGCACACGTTCCGAAATCGTGCGTGTGACCCCCCCCCCCCCCCCCCCACGCCCTACCCCCCACCCCACCCCCACCCCCACCCCACCCCCATTAGCAAGTTGAGTATTAACAAAATGCGCCCGCAACAACCAAAGCAGGTGCTCTTTAATATCATGTAAGAATTGCCCCCCCCCCCCCCCCCCCCCACACACACACACACATTACCCTCCTTCGTCAGTTGCCCACGTCAGTTTTCCCCAGCCCCCTTCCCCTCTACCACACCATTCCCAAACGTATGCTCTTCAAACCCTTCAAAACTCATCATCTGATCATGCCCCTTCTAGCAACATTTTCACCCTTCTCACCTCATTTCCACCGGCAGTCATATGAACAGACCATCCAACCTCCCCATCTCCTTCCTTCAAACTCTGGCACAAATGGCTACATAAGAACTTTATGGCTCTGAAGGGAGGAAAGCGAGCTATAATCCTTTGGCATTTGTTTCTCATGCTCTACCCTCACATGTTTATTTCGCATGACATAAATCTTCGCCGTAGGATATGACTGTGTCTTTGGAATCTAATCAGCTCCTGTATGGACCTCCAGGCGCTCTAATCTAGCCCTGTCCATGGAGAAAGAAATGATCTCATTCAATTGATATCGACAGAGTATCTTTTATCCCAAACACATCGAAGGATTTGGAGCTGTTACCGCACAAAATGTCACCACTGCACAAAATGTCACAATTGTGACATTTCGTGCCAGTTTGTGACATTTTGTGCAGTGAAGGACTGCACAAAATATCACAACTCGCAGTTGTGACAATTTGTGCACCCATGCCCCATTTGCGAATTCACTCTTGCTCAAAATGTCACAACCTCTGTCAGTCTTGTTAGTCCGCCGCTTTCAAGAAAGCGAACAGACTATCAAGTTCGTTCGCGTCTGCTTTTTTTTTTCTTTGTGTGTGTGTGTGTGTGTGTGTGTGTGTGTGTGTGTGTGTGTGTGTGTGTGTGTGTGTGTGTGTGTGTGTGTGTGCCACGTCGGCCAAAACGGACATTTTTGGCAATGTCTCTTAAACCACTTAAGACAGCTTTCTCAAATTTGTTTGTTGATTAGGTAAGGTATGCTGATACTGCTCGCAAAAAAAAAAATCAAGGTCTAAGGTCAAGGTCAAGGTCACGTTGATCGTTAAACACCCTTTTTTTCTTTTTCCTGCAATATTTTCCACATTTTTCAAGCTAGATTTTCCAAACTTGCCGCACAGTTACATAGCCTTAGGGACAACAACTAATAACAACCCGTGTGCGCTGCACACCCGTTGGTGCAGCACACACACCTCAAATCGCCTACTTTCCGTTTTTATGACCTTGGCAATATCTCTTGAACCATTTAATACAAGCGTTTCAAATTTTGTTTGTTGACTACTGCTCGCAAAACATACTGCTCGCAACACTGCTCGAAAAACATCATCGATCTGCGTGACCTTGACCTTGACCTTGGACCTTGAGCACCCATTCAATTTTTCCTGCAATAGTTTCCACATGTTTGAAGTTAGAGACTCCAAACTTGCTTCAGAGATGCACTAGCGTCGGGGACAACAACTGACAATAATCCATGTACTGTCCCTAACATCCAGTGCCCCTGATGCCTGTACCCATAACGCCTTGCGCAGAGAAGGAGGAGGAAGAGAAGAGAAGAAGAAAGAAGAAGAAGAAGAAGAAGAAGAAGAAGAAGAAGAAGAAGAAGAAGAAGAAGAGGAGGAAGAAGAAGAAGAAGAAGAAGAAGAAGAAGAAGAAGAAGAAGAAGAAGAAGAAGAAGAAGAAGAAGAAGAAGAAGAAGAAAGAAGAAGAAGAAGAAGAAGAAGAAGAAGGACCTGCTCACCTGCCAGAAGAATAAAGAAAATTCCTTGCTCTGTTAATGGAAAAAAGGAAAATGTACCTAAAACTTGTATTAGAAAAAAAATGGACGATTTTAAACACATGTGAAAGTTACATACATACTATGCATAGTACGGATGTATATGAGAACAATTGCTCAAGACTAACAAAGTGCAAAAGAGATGAGCATGCGAATCAAGACAAATCGTGTTGTTTCTATTAGCCTCATCAACCAACATGAGCCATCTTGTCTGGGCTGTCACCTCGTAAACATGTGCAGTGAAGACAGACTAAAAGTATATATTATATAAAAATTAAAAATTATAAATTGCAAGCCAAATTGAAAAACGCAAAACATACGTGGACATCACAGAGTGTATCCACCCTCCATCCACCCATCCACACACCCACACATACCCACTCCCACACAGATAAGAGAAAGAGTTGTGGTAATTTTGTGCAGCAGTAATTTTAAAAGAGGCATACAGGTGCACACATTGTCATAATTGTGACATTTTGTGCACACTTGTGCAAATTGTGGAAATTTGTGCTGTGAATAACTGCACAAAATGTCACAATGACATTTTGTGCAGTGGTGACATTTTGCGCGGTAACAGGAGCTCATCCGAGGATTTCTTTTTTGTTGGAAAAAAAAGCAGTTTCCCTGCATCGTATTTGATCGCCATTCTGTGCCTGCTTCAGAGGCGTTGATTGTTTTTGTATTGGGTTGTTTTGCTTCCTCCTGGCAGAGTCATGTGATTATTCTGTCTTTCTATGTCTGTCTGTCCCCTATATCTGTCTGCCTGTCTGGCTGACTGTGTGCGTGTCTGTCTGTGTGTCTGTCTGTTTGTCTCTCTTTCTCTCTGTCTCTCTCTCTGTCTCTCTCTCTCTCTCTCTCTCTCTCTCTCTCTCTCTCTCTCTCTCTCTCTCTCTCTCTCTCTCTTGTGTAAAGAAAATACTGACAGAAAATGGTTTGTGGATCGTTTGGCTTTGTCAGGGAGTAGAACATTTTGCACAGTTTATTTCGGAGTTTAAGGATCGTTTAATTTGTTCCTGCAAACAAAACTGGCATTTCAGCATGGATGGAAACGCTAAATACGAATAGTATTTTTCATTTAAGAGTAATTTAGAAACTGAAAAAATATTTCATGATTGTTACACATAAATGGAAGAAATACAACTTTAAAAAATTGCGAACTTGAACACTGGGCCTCAAGGCAAACACACAAAAAATGGTTCGAAGTATCAAATAATAAAGCATGCCCCATGTGTGTGGAGAGAAATAACGATGAAGACGAAGTACATTTTGTTTTGATTGTCCTGCTTATATACATATTCGCAGCAGATGCAACATTTTCAATGAGCCAGCTGCACAGAGAAAAGATCTTATCGCAATCCTTTCAAGTAGGAACCAAAAAATTGTATCAGTTCCAAAATATATAGCAGAAGCCAGTGATTTTCGGAGGAAGAATATCGCAGTCTGTTGAGTTAGAATTTTCGAGACGATAGTAGAATCCACATTCTACACTTATTTTGCATGGCTTGATGTCCAAGAAATGGATTAGTGTGGTGCGCGGACGTGTTAGTGTGTGTGTGTGTGTGTGTGTGTGTGTGTGTGTGTGTGTGAGTGCGTGCGTGCGTGCGTGCGTGCGTGCGTGCGTGCGTGCGTGCGTGCGTGCGTGCGTGCGTGCGCGCTTGCGTGCGTGCGTGCGTGCGTGCGTGCGTGCGTGCGTGTGTGTGTGTGTGTGTGCGTGCGTGCGTGCGTGCGGTGCGTGCGTGCGTGCGTGCGTGCGTGCGCTGTGTGTTCGAATGTATGTGTGGGTGTGTTGGGGAGGAGAGGACGTTGTCCATTGTAAATTTGAAATATTTGTTGAATTGTATGAGTTCTTTTCTTTACATTTCTTTATCGCTGTCTCTTAATGTAGTAATTGTAACCCGCCTTGCCAACAGGGTTCACTTGCCAGTGGCAAAAAAAAGTGTCAGTGTCTCTCTCTGTCTGTCTGTGTGTCTGTGTGTCTGTGTGTCTGTCTCTCTCTTTCTCTCTCTATCTGTCTCTCTCTCTCTCTCTCTCTCTCTCTCTCTCTCTCTCTCTCTCTCTCTCTCTCTCTCTCTCTCTAACTCACATGAAGTTTCCTTTTCCGACTTAAGTTATGAATTATAAATCTCCACTTTTTACATTATTCTTTCGTACTATTTTCTGTCTATAACCTTCTTCTATAAGCCCCATTTTGGCCATGCTCTCTCTTCATCAGTTTCCATCTTTGTATATTTTTTTTTGCTTGCTCCAAGCTTATGCCTCTCTCCTCTCTCTCTCTCTCCTCTCTCTCTCTCTCTCTCTCTCTCTCTCTCTCTCTCTCTCTCTCTCTCTCTCCTCTCTTCCTCTCTCCTCTCTCTCTCTCTCTCTCTCTCTCTCTTCTCTCTCCTCTCTCTCTCTCCTCTCTCTCTCTCTCTCTCTCTCACACCATATTCCTTTCTCATCTTTCTTCTCTTTGGTTTTCTACATTTCTGTAATTCTACCATCTTCCGTATTTCAAGAACATTTAGCAGCGTACCCGGGTGGTGAAAACGTGCGCCCAAAACAATCACACGAAATGTTATCTCTAGCCTTTTGAGGGCTGTACTTCAGATTCGCGCAGTCATTTCTTGCAAAGAATGGACAAGCTCTTTCAATATCCCTTCACACTCCGTGGTCCTTTATTTCCTACGAACGTCTCTACCCTTGGAATAAACCCCTCCCTCTCCTTCTCTCTCCTCTCCCTCATCATTATCTCCTCCTGCCCGTCTTCTACCACTCCATTTCCAACCCCCTGCGTCTCAATCCTTCCACGACTCTCCATCCTCATACCCCCTCCCCCCTTCCTTCCCAACCCTCCAGTTAGTACTTCCATATCTGCTCATGGCATTTCTGTCAACAATCGTTTAAGGAATCCTCATCCAGATATGTTGGCAATAGCTGGTGGGCGACTTTGGAGTATAATAGGAAAGGAAGCAGGCTGTTAACTTTTCTTTCACATGCCTCATCCTCCTTTTTTTCGTCTTGCTTTGCTTTGTCTTGTTGACATCATTCAGCAGGCCGCTCACTTCCAGCCCCGCCCGCTGCTAGAGAAATGATCCCTTACAATCAATGTCCGTGATCATGGCATGCTTCGATCCCAAACAGATCGATGGGCCTGGCGGACCTCTGGGGACTTTTTTTTTTAATTAAGAATTTGTCCGCTTCCCTGCATCTTGTTCGATCGTCTTTTCCTGTCTGCATCAGAGAACTGATGCACTGTTGTTGTTGTTTTATTTCCTCCTGCTTGCATCATGTGCTTGTTCTGTTTGTCTTTCTCACTGTCTGTCTGTCCATCTCTGTCTTTCTGTCTGTCTGTGTGTTTGTGTGTCTGTCTCTGTCTTTCTGTCTCCCTGTCTCTCTGTCTCTCTGTCTCTGTCTGTAGTAGTAGTGGTACTTTAATTTAACGTCTCTTCACCCTCAAGTAACATTAGACAAGTCTCTGTCTGTCTGTCTGTCTGTCTGTCTGTCTGTCGTGTTTGTCTGTCTTCTCTCTCTCTCTCTCTCTCTCTCTCTCTCTCTCTCTCTCTCTCTCTCTCTCTCTCTCTCTCCTTCTTCCCCCTTCCCAATATTTTCCTCACCTTCTCTCTGCCGCATTCCTCTCCGTCATGTTTTCAAGCACCATCAACCTGCTTTATTGCCCACCAGAGTCCGGCATCACTGAAGCAATGCTGCCTCCATCTGTGTTTCTATCCGCCCCACGCCATTTCTCAGCGGCACGCACTAATCAACTTATTCAGGCTCCTCCGAGCCCTAGTGCTCTTCTGTTTCCCCATGGACGCCCCAGCCAACAATGCCTCCTCCTTGTGTTTCAGAAAACCCCATAGTGATTGCTTCTTAAAGTAGCTGCCTGTCAACATTGATTACTTCACAATACATAATGGAAGCTCGGGGTGAAGGGGGGGAAGTTGAAAGAGGAGAATGAGAGTGGTGATGGCAAGTCGCGCTAAAAACATGTTTCAGGTTATTATTTGTTTTCAGATTATTTCTTGAATGCAAACGTTCATGTTCAGTTTTTGTGCAGCCAATCCATTGTTTTTATATTCAGTGAGTACCGTGTATAAGCATTTTGCTTGTTGTACTCGTCTTATATGTTGTTGCTGCTTTTGTGTGTACTTCTGGAATAAATTCGTTTAAACCAAGTCGCGCTGTTGTAGAATGTGACCTAATGGTCAGTGTGTGTGTGTGTGTGTGTGTGTGTGTGTGTGTGTGTGTGTGTGTGTGTGTGTGTGTGTGTGTGTGTGTGCGTGTGTGTGTGTGTGTGTTTGTGTGTGTGTGTGTGTGTGTGTGTGTGTGTGTGTGTGTGTGTGTGTGTGTGTGTGTGTGTGTGTGTGTGTGTGTGTGTGTGTGAGTGCGTGCGTGCGTGCGTGAGTGCGTGCGTGCGTATGTGTGTGTGTGTGTGTGTGTGTGTGTGTGTGTGTGTGTGTGTGTGTGTGTGTGTGTGTGTGTGTGTTTTGTGTACGTGTTTGTGTGTGTGGTGTGGTGTGGCGTGTGTGTGGTGTGTGTGTGTGTGTGTGTGTGTGTGTGTGTGTGTGTGTGTGTGTGTGTGTGTGTGTGTGTGTGTGTGTGTGTGTGTGTGTGTGTGTGTGTGTTTCATGTACTTTGTCTATGGCCATATAAATTCAACTTCAGAGCCAGTCAGTGTGAATAATAATTCTGAAAGATTTTGTTTCCTCAATTCACTGCTCCCTGTTCCCCACTAATTTTATCACTACTCTTTTGTTTCGTTGAATGGGAAACTAAAGCGTCACCTCCATGAGGTACTGCTGACTAATGATGACAATGAATTCGTTGTCGTCGTCTTGATTTAAAAACAACAACAACACCAACAACACCAACAACAACACCAACAACACCACCACCACCACCACCACCAACAACAACAACAACAACAACAACAAACCAAAGCAAAACGGAAAACCAATGAAGCAAACAAGGAAACCAACAGTCTCGCATCACAAGGATACCAGATTCTCACAGAAGAAAACAAAGACAGACAGAGATAAAGAAATGAGGGTTAACACGAAGTTAAGGCTCCATGTCTCTCCACGAAAGCGACAGGAAAACAACATGACTCGGGGCACCAAACAAGCCGTGGCACGGGAGGAATCCCCTGATCTCCATTCGAGAGTGGAGGCTTTGCTCGTCCATTTTTGCAGTCTACGCGTTCCCTCTTTCTCTAATGTTCCTTCTTCCTTCTCCTTCTCCTCCCCTTCGTTTACCGACCTCCACCCTTAACCACCCTCCAAGCTTGCACACGCGTGAGAAGTTTGTTCACATTTTGACGATGACGTGTCACATAATAGGGAGAAGAACGAGTTGAAATTGGAAAAATTGGAAAATTGGAAACTCAAAGCTTCTCAACCGAAACCAACCCAAATCATGAATTTGTGCAGTCCAGCATGGCGGGGTCTCCTTTATCCCCCCTACCCCCGCCCTTCTCCAGCCCTCGCCCCCCTCCCCTGCATTTTGAAGATCGTAGGCTTGAAAATACTTACATAAGTCTTTGTTTTATTTATGTAATGTAATGTAATGTAAAAGGATTTTTATAGAGCGCTTTACCTCGCAAGAGCCCAAAGCGCATATTACAGAAAAACATGATAAAAATTATAATTCTAATTCAAAGCGCGCGCACACACACACACACACACACACACACACACACACACACACACACACACGCACGCACGCACGCACGCACGCACGCACGCACGCACGCACGCACGCACGCACGCACGCACGCACGCACGCACGCACGCACGCACGCACGCACGCACGCACGCACGCACGCACGCACGCACGCACGCACACACACAACACACACACACACACACACACACACACACACACACACCGCCGGGGAGAAAAACAAAACAAAACAAAAACCTGTCACACGCAGACAGACACAGGAGCGTGTTCAACACCAGCAAACACGCGCACAGTGGTAAGTGGATATCGTTAATCAGTCCGAGGGAAAAGATGTGTCTTTAGGGAGGTTTTGAAAGTCTCTAAAGAGTCCGTGTTACGCAATGAAGAAGGGAGACTATTCCACAGAGCAGGTGCCTGGTAAGAGAAAGATCGTTGACCTGAAGTTTTTAGGCGAGCGGAGGGAAGCCGAAGCAGACGAGAATCGGTGGATGAGCGTAAGTTGCGAGACGGAACATAGAGATGGAGGAGGTCGGAGAGGTAGGAGGGAGCCAGATTATTCAGCGATTTGAAAACCAGGAGAGAACTTTAAAGTCAATGCGAGACTGAATTGGGAGCCAGTGTAAGGAAGACAGAATTGGTGATATGTGATCAGATCTAGAGGAGCGGGAGATCAGACGGGCGGCATTGTTCTGAACTTTTTGAAGTTTAGAGATGAGCGTTAAGGGACAACCGCCTGGCTAGGAGGGAGTTACAATAGTCGAGCCGAGACAGGACAAAAGCACAGATTAGAGTCTTCAGAGCATTTTGAGTAAGGAAGCGGCGAACTAAGCTGATTCTACGAAGTTCAAGGTAGCAGGACTTGCACACATTAGAGATATGTTGTTTGAAAGAGAGAGTTTGGTCGAGTGTAACGCCGAGGTTACGAACAGACACTGATAGATTTATTTCGTTTCCATCAACATTTATAGAACTATGGAGAGAATGAGTTCTAATAGTGTGTTTCGAAGCAATGAGGATTATTTCAGTTTTGTCTGCGTTAAGTTGTAGCTTGTTATTGTGCATCCATGATTTAACATTGGTAATGCATGCTTGAGAAGAGGAGATTATTTCATGAAGTTGACTGATATGGGCAGAGATATACA
>CM031601.1:55253024-55258024 GCA_018398815.1 Conus ventricosus
TGCTACTCGAACACATATTTTTTCAGTTTTTTCCATTTCCCCTTTTAACCCTTCAATCATGTCCTTTTGTCTTCCTATCTTTCAGTTCCTCCCCCATCCCCCCACCCTTCCTCCCCTCACCCACCCCTCATCCTTCCCGGCAAATCTCCACCGTTCCAAACGGTTAATCAGTACTGCTTGGAAAGTCTTGCTGTTTACATTTCATTCACTTCTCATTTGACAACCCATTCTAAACATACAATTTAACTTCCTTGACGCGGACTTTTTTCTTTTGTGTTGTTTTTGAAGGGAAAGAAATGAAGTGGAAAAAGAAATGCGGGTGAAGAAGGAAAAGAAGGGGAAACCCTTAGATTTTTTCCTTTCCTTTTTTCTCTTCTCTTTTCTTCTTTTTCTTCTTCTTTTTTCTTTTCTGTTCTTCTCTTCTCCCCTCCTTCCCTCTCCTCCTCTCCTCCTCCTCCTCTTCTCTCCCTCTCCTCCTTTCTTTTTTCTTCTTTTTCCTTTCCCCTCCCTCTCCTCCTCATCCTCCTCCTCCTCCTCCTCCCTCCTCCTTTTTTTTCCTCTTCTTCTTCTTCTTTCTTCTTCCCCTTCTTCTTTCTTCTTCTTTTTCTTCTCATCCTCTTTCTCCCCCTCTCTCCTCTCTCTCCTTTCTCCTCCCTCTTTTCTCCCCTTCTCTCTCTCTCCTCTTCTTCCCCGCGGGGCTTGGTTGGTTTTTTGTGTTTGGGGTTTTTGTTGAAAGGGAAAGAGAAAAAGGAAAAAGAGGAAAGAAAAGAAAGAAAAGTAAAAAATAAAATTTCAGACTTTGCTCCATGCATTATTTTCTGCGTTTTTTCGTCAAAACGTTACCCCCCCTTTCTTTTTTCTTCTTCTTTTTTTATTTCCCCTTTCTCTCTACGGTCAATGTTTTGGGAAAAACCACTTCGAGAGTTTTGATGTCATCGCCTTGTAGGGAAATGTTTTTAAACCCTCGCAAAAGCAACTTTTTAGGGGCCGTGTCGGTTTTTTGAAAACGCTTTTTCGGTTTGTAGAGGTGTACGAGTTTTGTCAAGTGGCCTACGGACGTTCGACCCCTAGGGTGGCGGAATTACTTATTTATTTAATTTGTCGTTGCTGTTGTCGTGTACCGTCCCTTAGGGTGGCTTGGGGTTTTGCTGTTTGCACCTTGGTGTGGTTTCAGCTCAAACTTCGGTTTGTTTCTCTCTCTCTCTCTCTCTCTCTAATTCCACCGCCCGTGCTATTCATCCTGCAGGTTCAGGGGTGGCGGTCCCTTTCTCTCGAACCTTCTGTCTATGGGCCCTCTCCTCCTGTCTTTTTACCTGTCGCACGTGCTTCGTTTCTTTTAGTTTGAAGTATGCTCACTCCTGTGACGCAGCATGGCATGTTGGCTGGCCATTGCTGAGGGAGGTTAGCTCTTTCCACCCTCGAGCGAAGATGTCTCTGGGGAGCGCCTGCTCCAGTCTCGGTTCTTTACCGTATCATCGAGAGTACAGTCAGTACTTTCAATTCCTGCGTCGGCCTGTAGGAGAGGACATCACTTCTTCTGTTTCCCATCTTCGCCTCTGTCCTCTCGACTGGAAAGAGGGTAGAGAGAGTCGTCTGACCCCCTTTCGGGGTCACCCACGGTAGCTGGTAAGCATCATTTCGGGGTTTCTGTTTGTTTTGGTTTGTTGTTGTTAGCCGGCTTAGTTTCTCTTTTGCGCAATTTTTTTTTGTTTTCGAAATTGTAAAGAAATATTTGGTGAGACCTTTTTCTTGGTTAATTCAATCTTTAACCTGGCCATTTCTAAATTATTTCCAAAAATTCTTTCTCCGGGTTTATGCATCTGGTGATGCGGTTAGTCGGTGGGGATGGGAAAAGAACCTGGTGTTTTCAGGTTGGAAACTTGCTTGGTCTCGCTCGTCCGCCCCTGTCACGTTCGCCGGACTCTTATCCTTCGGCCACCGTCTGTTTGTGTGTGCAAGGAGAACGATTTTTTATGTTCGGGGAGCGTGCGTACGCATGATTTGTCGTTGGGATGCGTGGTTGGAGATTTGTGTTTTTTGAAATGTGTTTATAAAATGTGACAATTAGCCATTGAATTATTATTTGCAAATGTGGTGGCATTATTAAGCGATGGTCGCTGTGTTGATTTATTTCCAAGGGAAAGGGAAAATGTTAAGCGTGATTGAGAGAAGGGTAAAGAATATCATATTTGTTTTAAAACCTGTTGATTTAATGCGTCTTTACCTGCATCGTGTGAGAAGACTTGATTAAATGGGTTTACTGTGTGCTTTTAAATTTACACTTCCCCTCGCCCATCATGCGAGTGGCTGTTAAGATTTGACAGCAATGGTCAGACTGTACTGACGGCGGGGTTCCAGTCCCTTCTTCCTTCCTCCTTCCTCCTTCTTTCCCTCCTTTTCTACTCTCCTCCCAGCTACGTCCTCCCCCCTCCCGGGGGGCTTCACCGGGGCACGAACTGGATGGGGGCCACGTGCTGGTTAGGCCCACGTTCTGGCTGAGACTACGGACTGATGGTGCCACGTGCTGGTCGAGGCCACGTTCTGGCTGAAAACCACGGACTGGATGGTGCCACGCGCTGTCGAGGCCACGCCCTGGTCGGGACCCGGGACTGGTAGAGGAGCCCGCCGTCTGCCCTGGCCGGCCCTGACCCCCGTCCAGGACCCTCCAGTAACAGCGCCTCGTTTTCCTTCCCCCCCCCCCCCCCCCCCTCCGGGACGCGCTCTTCACTCCCGGGCTCGGGAGTCGAGGGTGCCCGCTTTGAGCGACTCCCTGCGAGAACCAACCCGGCTCGGAGCACCTAGTGCGACAGGGTGCTCCCAGCAGACTTGACAGGGCAGGGGTGTGGCGCACTCCTTTGGTGTGAGAAAGGATCGATGCTGGAAATATTTCTTTATAATTGTGTATATGTCAATGTGCTGGAATGCTGTAATTGTGATTGTGTCGTCGTATGGCGAAATATTTATTTATAATCGTGCATGTTGTGGGTGGGGAGTGCTTGATTGTGATTGTGCATGTTGTGTGCGTTGGAGTGCTTGATTGTGTTGGCATGTTGTGAATGTTGGAATGTTATTTTGCTGGTGTGAATAAAGGGGGTGTTGTATCGTATCTATATTGTGTGGTCCCCTTGCGGGGCGTGTGGGGTCATCACTCCCTTCACTCCCACCTAGCCCGATCCTGTCAGGGCAGACCTCCAGGGGTCGGACTTGACAAAGCGAATAATAAAATTTAAAGCTTTGGATCTTGCTGCTGACTCGGCCGATGCATTCATAAGCATTATTCTTTCTGGAATCGGGGGTTGTATTGGCAGTGTAATAGGCTTCTTCAAGACCAAAATTATATAAGCAATATCATATAAATTTGGAAGAAACTGAGGAGACAAAAACGAAGCATTTAAGATATATTGGGTTTCGAATATGTCATTGGTTTTCAGGTTAAAATGCTGATTCCATTCCAACAGTTTTTTGATTTATATCCTAAACGAGAGAAGCATGTAGGTGATCGTACTGAGTGTAAGGCATTAAAGGGAGAAAAAACAAATCTGTCCAGTTATCGCGAATCTTAGCAAAACTGCATTCAAGCTATACTGTTATGTCACGACACGTACATCATATTGCGATGGGGGAAATAGAGACCTACTGTCATGTTCTGTTCTGGGTGTTTGTTCAAAAACACATTGAGACATAATAAGGGAGATCATTTGAGCATATTTGTTTTCTTTTCTTTTTTTCTTTTTTTTTCTCTTTTCTCAGGTGAATTGTTTCCAGGATTTTCAAGTTAAGTTTGAGCAGAAAGCGAAATACCGCATGCACAACCAAGTCAATGTCACCAAAGTGATGGATTCATTTTCAAGAATGCTATTTTAAATTTCTTGACTAACACAGTAGATTCAAAGGAGGGGGGGGGGGGGGGGACTGCATGCATAAATTGAAATAAAAGCAAAAACTGTATTACCGGGCCGCCAGACGAAAAGAACAAAGTTGCACACCAAACACAACAACTTGTCAAGCTAAATGGCTCTTTCTTCAGTAGGACAAATATCAATAAAGCAATAAAAAACAAAGGACGGACAGCCACGTATTTGGAAACGTTTTTGGCGGGTCTGTTGCAAAATGTACTGCAAAGAAAAAGTAGCGTTCAGTCCCTGCCATATAGTCAGACCAGGGAAAAGAAGTCGATAGTGTCATCTTCAGATCTTTTTTTTTTTATCCGGAGAAACTCGTCCACCGCCCTACTTTCAGTTTTTGATTTCTTATGTCTATTATAAGTTTGTTTCGAGTCTTTGAATATTGGTAGACTCGTCCCAATTGCTAATTGATGGATTTGGCGCCATGTAAAAGGTGGCACTCATTTCACGAGGTAAGCAAGTATTTTCATCAAGCGAATGGTAACCTCGTGTATTTTTGGATCAGAACAGACATAACCGAACCCCAGAGAAAATTAACGCTGAAAGGCAAAAATCTGAGGGGTTTGTCCAAAATCGACCTGATATTGATTGTTCCCTGTGGTCTTACAGATGGGCCCGAGGTCATGACAGGATGAGCCCTCGTGAACGGACCAGCAGAGTAGAAATAATATCATTGGAAAATTGTTGGAGATATGCACCAACGAATGGATTAAAAAAACAACAACAACAAAAGGAAACACAAACGAATACACAAAGAAGTTTCCCACATTACTCGATGAGAACCCATTCAAATCAACCTTAGTCAAAACAGGGTCTGTAGTATTCATTCTCCATGAGGTCATTTCTTAGAGAAACAAAATCACACGCAAGACTCACACAAGCGACACTGGTACCAACACATAAGACAGGGTGTAGTGTTTGCGACATGAAGAGGCGAAGTATCAGAACATAGGAAAGTCCTAACGATAAATATTGTATAGTGGCACAGAGGGGGCAAATGAACCATGGGACTGAATCGAAAAAAAAAAAAAAATCCTGGCACGTTCACCACCGATGCACAAACCCATGTTACCCTCGCACATCTCACCGTTCATA
>CM031601.1:55265524-55270524 GCA_018398815.1 Conus ventricosus
TTTTGGTGTCCCTCATCTCTACCTGGGGGAATTTTTTTTAAACGTACAATGCACATCCTCAAAATGAACAGCTGCCTTTTTTTAATCCCCAAATTCTCCCCCATTTTGAACCAAAAGCGGGAACTTGCGAGCCAAACAATTTCATAAACAAAACAAAGATTTAAATTATTTTAAGTTGTTTTAAAATTTTTTCAAAATAAAAAAAAGCACATTTTTTTGCCCACTCGCGAGATCTTTGCAAGCAAGAACAAAATTAAGAGGGGTGGAAAAAGTATTCCCAAATACTTATACACAGTAACAACAGGTATTAAACCCAACCTTCATAAAACCTTCTTTTCTCTCCCCCTTTAAAAAAAACCCCCCTTTTTCCAAAATACAATAAACATTTTTTTAATTTCATGTTAACTTTTAACTGAAGAAAGCGAGGCTTTTTGGGAAAAAATTGTTTTAAACGTGTTTTAGTCCTGTTACAGTTTTCAGATAGTAAGATTATAATAACTAAAAACGAATAAAAAATTTTCAAATCCCTCCAGAACAGCAAGCCCATTTTTTTTCCCTTTCCCTAATAAACCTCAGTTTGCTACTCATTAATAAATAAAAAGAAAAATTTTGGACTGCAAGGGGCCCCTTTGGGGTCTTATCCACTGTACATTAAAAGGAAAACGGGTCAATTTCGCCCCAACATCAAAACCCCTCGCTTTTACTACATTATAAATACTTCTAATACATTTGTAAAAATTTTTCCTTTAATGCCTTTTTTAAAAAAAATTGGGGCCAAAGCAAGTGTCTTTTAAAGAATCGAATGTTTTTTCAAATCTATAAATCATAAAAATTTTGCGATTGAAAAGAGTTTTTGTTTTTGAAAAAGGGGGGGCCCCCTTTTTTAAAAAAAAAGGTAAAAAAGTGGAAAATATTTTGAATACCTTTTTGAAACCAGCCTGAGCCGGGCCATGATATCTTTTTTCCTTCTACCCATTTTTTGCAACCGCTTTTTAAAAATTTCTTTTAAAATAGTTTCCCTGCAAATTTACACTAAAAAAAAATTCCCTCAAAATTTATTTTGGGGTTTAAATTTAATAAACCTTTTTTTTAAAAGATAGCAAAATTTTAGCCTGTCCACGTCGGGGAAATGTGCCACAATCAAAAAATTTGTTGAAATTTTTTAAGAAAAAACGGGACTACTTTTTCACATGAGTTTTTTAAACAATTCCCCCTTATGTTTACCATCGGGCCCCGTTTTTACGGTTTTTAAGTTTTTTTTATAGCTAGAAAACACCCCTCTTAAAAATTTGGGGGTTTAAATAAAATTAAATCTACCTCTTCCCAGAAAACATATGGAACTTCATTTTTTATCCGTTTGTAGAAAACACTAAAAAAGTTGAAACCATTTTTCAGCACTATATGTTTCTTACCGTTTAATTTTTAAAAATTTTAAACGGACTTTACCCCAAAAAAATCCTTTTGATTTTTTAATTTGAAAAATTACTAGTTTTTTCTTTTTAACAGTTATTTAAACTCCATCTTCCTTCTTCAAAATTTTTGAAAACTCCCCTTTTTGCAATTCCTTATTTTTTAAAATATCTTCGGGATCTTTTTAAACGGGGGCTAGTTCTCAAAACTTTCTAACGTTTTTTTTTTACTAAACCGAACTTTCCCAAAATCAAACCCAAATTTAAACATGTGTTTTTGTTGGGTTTTGGGGATTTTTGGGCATTTCATACAACCCGGCATTTTTCCCTTTTAATAAAGGGGGGGAAAACACACAAACCCTTTTAAATAAAACAGGGGGTTAAAATTTAAACCCCATTGAAATACAAATTTTTCCCGCGCATTTAAACCACTACAAGAGTGCCCTCTATATAAATAAACATTTTTCTTGTTTCCAGCCCATTTTTTTCTATTACGAAGTATCATTTTTTTTAAACAATATTAATTCTTTTTTGAAATGGAAAGGAAATGCAAAACACAAATGGGTAATGGTCAGAGTCTGTATTTCCCCAAACAAAAATTCACACATTCGTAAAAAAGGGGCAAGAAGGTCTTTTAAAAATAGAAATAATTTTTTAAACCACTGTTTCCATTTTTCAATAGGAAAAGTAAAAGGCAACCATTTGGGGTCCCCTTTCCCATACCCCTTCAGTATGCAAAATTCCCATAGCATGCAAAATTTTTAAAAGCAACTTCCCAAAACATTTTCAAAGGACGGGTCTTCAAAGGGCTATTAAACACAAACCAGGGGGGCGGGGGATTGTATATCGGGGTTGAAACCCCCCCCGGAAATTTTGAGAAATTTTTTAAATGTCCTGCAAAATCAAACCCATTCAGAACAATATAAACATTCTACTTAATAAGCAATCAACTAAGCAGTCTTAAATTTACACTTACCCCTTTATCGATGAAAAAAGGGGCAAAAAACGGTGAGTTTTTGGGGGAACAAACGAACATCCCTAAACGACGCTTTATCAATTTCCGGGAAAAATTGTTTGTCAATCAGAAAAACAAAAATATTGACATAATCAACATTTTAAATTTTCTTTCAAAAAAGGAAGTCCCAACTCATTTTTTTAAAAGACAGATTATTTCCCCCCGGAAACGTCTCCCCTTTTTTTGGTTAAAATTTACCGCTGCTTAGAAAAAGTTTAAAAAACCCGGAAAAGAATCTGGTTTTCTTTCCCCCATGAAAATTTCAGATAAACAAACAAAATCAAATTCCCCCATAAGAAAGAAAAAAAATCAGGGTCAATAATTTTGAAAAAAATCCATTCACATTGAAAAAAGAAAGGAAAAGGGGGTTTATTCACAATTTTCAAACCCACTCCCTTTTTTCCCCGTTCTCGCACGTGCTTTTTGTTGCTTGCTCCACACACGGGCCCCTGTCACGGAAAAAAAGCTCACTAGTGGGCACTGTCCCCGCAGTGGCGAGGCGGGGATTGCCGGTTTAAGGGGCAAATTTGTTCCCCTTCTGTTCACACGTAAACCCAAACAAAAATTACCACCTGGCCGGCCTCCCCCCCATTTTGCTCTCCTTTAACTGGGTCATTGTCCCCCAAAAAGTAAATTTTTGTTTTTCGAAGACAAATGTCAAAGACCAACCTATCTCTTCCCTTTCCCCCTGTTCTACGGGCTTTTAAATGGGGTGAAAGTTTTCATCTCACTTCCCTCACCCGGAAAGAAAAATCCCCCCAACAAAAATATCGAAACCCTTTCATTTTCGTTTTGCTTTCGAAATTTTTAAACTTGACCTTAAGAAACAGCAACTTGCAATGATGGGAAAACTTTCCCTTCCGTTTTAAACCCGTGTCTCTGTCCCCCTTCAATAAACACCAGCAATGTCCATTTTTTCATGATCAGATCTTTGGGGCCCTCCCTTTGGGACGGGGGATTGGTTTTTACCCTTTCTTGGAAGTCCATAAAAAATCAAATTTTTTCTTTGGGCCAAACCCTTTTAGGGCATCATTTTTTTTTTCTAATTGCTGTTTCCTTTTTTGCCCTTTGCTCTGAAATTTCTTTTGATAAGATCTTTTGTTTTTTATTTTCAAAAACCAAACCCCCCTTTTCCCCCAAGTCCAAATTAAAACTCTTTGAAAAAGGGCACGTAAATGTTCACTAAGTCTCTGCACACTCCCGTTTCCCTCCCCGAACTTACGGGCCTTGTAGCGTGCATGGCTGGAAAAACTCCGTCCAAGTTTTTCCACCTTTGCGTCCAGTGCCCGGGTTGGGCGGGGGGAGTGGCCTGGTTTTCCGTTGAAAGGGTTTTCCCTGTCCCCTTCCGGGGCCCTCCCCAGTGCCCGGCTGCGACCTGCTCTGCCGATGCTCCGCCCCGGGTCCAGGGTTCGCGTCTTTGGGCCATTTGCGTCTTGGGGGCCAGGGTTTTTGCTTTAACATCGCCGCCGCGTAACAGCAACCTCCCCAAAACAACAGGTGAGGAGCAGTCCAACGGAAACACCGGCAGCCCCCGCTGCGCAGTAAGCAAAGGCGACTCTTTTTGCCCCATTTCTTTTTTTTTCTTCCTCGCTTTTCGAGACATGAAAAGACAAATAACGGGGGGAATGCCCCCACATGTCGCTCTGAAAAGATTCCCGGGTCGAAAGGCATAGCTCTTCCCGCGTAAACTTGGGAAAAAAATTTTGACTTTACAAATTGCTAATTCTCCACCGGGGGGGCTAAAAAAGCAGCCCATTTAAGCGCGTCTTACCGCTTTCCGCTTTCACAAGGCCCGAATCTCTCTCTCCCCCTCTCCGGCCCTTTTCTCTTCCCCCCCCCCTCCTCTCTCTCTCGCCCTTTCTCTCTCTCGCAACTTGTTTTCACCTTTCATTTTTTTTCTGTACAATCTACGTCTCCACCCCTCCCCTAATTTTTCTTTCCCAAACCCCAAAGTATCCCCCTTTTTTATCGTCCCTCTTTCCATCGTGGTTTTCCCAGACGGGCCGTGTTTTGTATGCCTTTTTCCTTTTGGCCTTTTCAAAACTGACAACATTAAAAATATTTTTTTTGTTTTGTGAAAAATACCTCCGACGCCAAAACCCGGGCTTGTCTGCACTCTCCTGACGTTAGTGTTTAAAAGTTTAAAGGAAACCAAAAACCATTTGGGGACAATTTTGAAAGGAAAAAACCCCAATTTCCCCTGCTGACTAGCTTTCCCAAAGATCGTTTTTAGTGCTCATTTGAGTGCAGAACAAAAAGATAAAGAAAAAGAACTAAATGAGAAAGGGGATTTAAAATTTTTTAGTGTTTTTGACAGTTTCTATAAACCCCAAACATTTTATTTTGTTTTTAATTGGTTTATTTAATTTTTTTCATCACATACTTTAAAAATTTAGTTTTTAATCCCCTGGATAAACAGACCATTGCCACAACACAACACACAAAAAACCGGACATGTATAAACAAATTGGGTTTCGTACACCAAAAATTCCCTGGATAAATAGTTTTTTGTAATTTCTTCCCGCCCCGGCCAAAACCCCCCAAATTTATTTGGGACGGGCCCCAGAAAGACTGGA
>CM031601.1:55275524-55278024 GCA_018398815.1 Conus ventricosus
TCCAAACTCCATGTCACTTTGCTAAATACCTTCAACGTATTTTCATGCTTTATGAAAAAAAATGATTGTATGTTGTGCCCTTTTTTCACTCTCTCTCTCTCTCTCTGTGTCTCTGTCTGTCTCTCTGTCCGTCTGTCTGTCTGTCTGTCTCTCTCTCTACATGCTAATTTTTGTACGTTGTAGTACATTTCCATATGTTCCCCCAGCCCACCCACCCCACCACCCACTCTCCCCTTCCTCTTCATTATTGCTATTTTCATTTTCATTTTATTTTTTGTTTGTTATTATTATCATTATTTTTTTATATTTTTTTAAATACTTTTTTTTCATTTCTCTTCTATTTTCATTTGATGTTCCATTGTGATTGTATGACCACTGTGCTTGCTTGTTTGCTTTCTTACATTATTTTGTTTCACTGCATGTTGTAGACCCTACTCAGGGCGAGGACTGGATGTAAAAAAAAGCACATCAGTGCTTATCTATTATTCTCGTGAATATAGAATTTTGTCTTGTCTTGTCTCACTTTGAATATCAGGCATTGGTGTGTGTGTGTGTGTGTGTGTGTGTGTGTGCGCGCGCGCGCGCGCGTTGTGTGTGTATTTGCATGTGTGCGTTTCTTTGTGTGTGTGTGTGGGGGGGGGGGGGGGGTATGGGTGCGGGTGTTAAGTGTGTGTGCGTGTGGGTGTGTGTGTGTGTGTGTGCATGCACTGTTTCGGCCGAAAAAAAACAATTTTAATTTTTTGTTAGAAGCCTCTCGACTTCTTTATTAACTGAGATATAAATGCTAGCAGAAAGAAGACTTTTAGGTATACATTTACGAAAACAAAATGGACTAGCGTTTATTCTGAGCCATCGCAATTGTTGCACAGTGATCTAAATTAGTTTACAGACAGATAAATGGGTAATTGTTAGTACAAATTTAATTTGTTGGAGCCAATTCGATTTGTCATAAAAAATAGAGAAAAGAATCGTTTTGTTTTGTTTTTTTAATTCATTTTCTCTTTAGTTTAAAGTTATACATTTACGTAAACAAAATGGATAGTGTTTATTCTGAGCCATCGAAATTGTTGCACAGTGATCTAAATCAGTTTACAGATAAATGGGTAATTGTTAGTAGAAATTTGATTCGTTGGTTCCTGTTCAGTTTCTCATTTAAAAAAAAAGAAAAGAATAGTTTTTTTTTTTTTTTTATTTTTTATTCATGCTCTCTTTAGTTTTCATATCTCAAGGAAGATAAATTCTTCTACCCATGCAAGAAAAGGGGAGACAATTTGATGGGGGAAGGAAAGGATGGAAGTCCTTAGCTGTCCCACTAATGTAAAGACAGCGACATGATTAGGATATCAAACAAGCTGCGACACGGGGTGAATCCCCTGGTTCCGGCGGTAGTGGAGGATTTGGAAATCCATTTCCCCTTGCACGTTTCTTGCTTCCATTACCGTCCCTCCTCTCTTTCTATTGTCCTCTGTGCTTTTCCTCTCTCTCTCTCTCTCTCTCTCTCTCTCTCTCTCTCTCTCTCTCTCTCTCTCTCTCGGGTGTGTGTGTGTGTGTGTGTGTGTGTGTGTGTGTGTGTGTGTGTGTGTGTGTGTGTGCATACTGTTTGATTTTTTTTTTTTAATGTCAGAATCTAAATATCACTCTCGAATTGTTTGCCATTAAAGATATTACAAAATGACATAAAGTAGACATTTAATCCTACATTTACGTAAAACAAATGTACTGCTTTTGGTTCTGAGCCATCGAAATGATTGCAAAGAGATATGAATCAATTTACGAACAGATGAATAGGTAACTGTTTGTACAGTTTCAATTTGTTGGTACAAATTTAACTTCAAAAACTTTATTTTGTTATTACATGGTCACTTCAGTTTTTGAATGTCAAAGACGATATACTACGACACTCGCCCAAGAAAAGGGAGACAATTTGATTGTGGGAAGAAAAAAGGTTGCTAAGTTCTTAGCTGTCCCGCTAATGTAAGGAAAACAACATGGTTAGGATATCAAACGGGCTGTGACATGAAAGGAATCCCCTGGCTTCTGGTGGTAGTGGAGGTTTTTGGCAGTCCATTCCCCCTCAGAACGGTCTCTGCCGCCTCCCTGTTACCATTGTCCTCTCTGCTTTTCCTACCCTTTCACTCTGAGGGCTTTCTCTCTGCTTGCCACCAATGTTGTACAAGCCAAGAGAAAGCAGTTCCATTTAGTGATGAAGGTTGTCAACATGAGAAAGAGAATCAGTAAAAATAGCGCATCAGAAGATCTTGAAAGGAGCCAGCCTAAAACAGAAGCTGGAACTGGCAGCTCAGCCATTTTAGCGTGTTACCATTCAAGGCCCTGTCTTTCTTGATCTGTCTGTATCCATGGATGCAAAAAACAATGACATGCATATATCAAAGCCAGTTCTCTATCTGACCCTCTCTGTCTGTCTGTCTGTCTGCCTGTCTCTGTCCCTATCTCTGTCTCTGTCTTTGTCTCTGTCTCTGTCTCTCTCTCTTTTCTCTCT
>CM031601.1:55285524-55293024 GCA_018398815.1 Conus ventricosus
TGGAATGGCTGGCGTGGAAATAATGCCACGGACGGGCGCTGACAAACGAGTCGCACCAGCAGCAGCGCAACACAACAACAGCAACGACGACGACAACAACAACAACACGGGGAGGGGGTGGGTGGGCGGAGATGGGGGGAGGGATATCAACATAAGCACAGAAATTCCCCAACTCTTTCACCATCCCATATCCACTGTACACAACATCTCTACAACCCCAATTCACATTTTACAGTGTGATGAGATTTAACCTCGATATCCAGTCTCTTTTCACTGGGGTCTTGAATGAAGGTATCACGAAATCCTCCCAAAACACAAGGAGGGGTCAAACAATGCACAGAGGCACAGGCAAATAGAAGGGACTGGAAGGTCAATGAAGTCTGAAGAAGCTGATTGATAGTTTACCATTATACGTGAGGGAAGGAGGTAATCGGAGAGTGACTTCATTAAGTCACGTTGAAGGAACTTTCACACACATCGATAACGTCCTTGCTCCACAAGGTAAGGAAATGAAAGAATGCAAACTAGAAAAACAAAAACAAAGAGCAACCAAAGAACAGAAAGAAGCCCACGGGAAGGTCTGCTTGAACAAAAGAACAACAAAACATGGATGTAGATGGTTAAAAAACGAAAAGTCGGCGATAAGAACCTGCGCAGCAAAAATACAGATATATCAAACCTGTATGGTCATGGTGGACGCACTTTCACACAAACCAAGGTACGAAAAGACCATTGAAAAGGGAATGGAAAAGATAAAAAAAAAGAGCAGATAAAACTTTGGAGAGAGAAAGAGTAGAAAAACAGCGAAGACCACAGGTGTGAAAAGTACGTGTAGCGAGGGGGTGATACATACGAAAGCTAGTAAGCTTAGAAGGAAAGAGGAAGAGAAGAAAAAGGAAAGAGAGAAGATGGGAAAATATGAAAATGTTAAAGTGAAAATCATGAAGTATTTAAAAAAAAACACGTATATACAAAGCTGTTTACTATTTTGTATTTTAAGCCCTTGTACTGTGAGTCAGATGTTTTTTTTTTAATCTATTACTATTTCATCAAAAAAGTCAGTGATCTCTCCCCTCTCTCTCTCTCTCTCTCTCTCTCTCTCTCTCTCTCTCTCTCTCTCTCTCTCTCTCTCTCTCTCTCTCTCTCTCTCTCTCTCTCTCTCATTTACATATTGATATATTCTTCTTTAGCTGTCTGGAATCTTGTGGTTCTGAACTTTAAAGTGAACGTAAAGATATGTTTCAAGTTTGAACTGGTCTCAGACTGATAAAGCTATTTGTTTTAGGCTGCCATCAAAAGGATCTGAAATCTCTAATAATACACCAAGCCAAGAAGAGAGAAAGGGGTAAGGAATGATGAAATGGAGGGAGTGGGCGGTCCTTAGCCCAATGTATTTTTCACTAAATGTGAAGCGCAAAGAAGAGCAAGTCAACTCTAGCCAGGAACATAAACTGTGGCGTGTGAAAATCCCCAGACATCAACCCTTGGCATGAATGGAGGAGTCGATAGTCCAGTTCGTGTCCATCGACTTCCTCCTTCCTGAACTCGATCCCCGCCTCCCTCCCTCCATCCCAACTCATTCTTACCCACCCACCCCCTTCCCTCTGCCGCCACCAGTCCACGTGCACCCACCCATGCCACCTTCTCCCTCTCCCACTCACGTTGAAGTTCTTCCCTGCTCCTCATCAGACTTACGCATGCTTGAATGAGTGTGCCTTCTCCTGGTGATAAAGAGCTCAGGATTAGGAGAAAGAAAAAGCTGATGAGTGCGAATGGAACACCAAATGTTCAAGATATGAGTCAGACTTCAGCAAATTTTGCAGTTGGCTGCAAGTTACCTAGCCATAGCCCGTTCATCAAAAGTCCAACAGCATCCCTATTGCATCGCCCTCCTTCTTCCTTCGCCCTCCAACCAACTGTTAAAGTGTAGCCATTTCAGTCAGTGGATGCAGACTGGGAGGACATACGTTGGAGTCCGACTATAGACATGTAGCAGATATGAAGACTGTGTGGATGTGATAGCTACAAAAAGATAAGATGCCATGAAATGTAGAGTACGGTCTTACCGCAAAGACAGCCCAGTGTGGAACTGAACTGTATTGTCTTCGTCACCTTTCTACATCAGTTTTTTCAGTCCTAAAGGTCACGTGAGCCCTCATACCCTACTCTCTGTTTTGACTTCTTTACCACTATGCCTGTTGTACGTGTGGGCCATCGGAAAATTTGTAAGAACTGTTAGTGGAAGTCTTAATGTGTCTGTATATGGGAGAGCTGGAATGATTGGTGTGGAAGTAACTGCCACAGAAAGGACGCGAAAACAGGGCTGCAACAAAAATGATGAGACTTCCAATATATGCACTAAAAAATTCCACATCTCTTTCACCATCCCACATCTCCTGCTTTTACAGCATCTCTCCGCCCTAAAATTCGTTTTTAATAGAATGTTTCTGATTCAACTCGATCGCTAGTTGTTGTTGTTGTTTCCACCAGGGTGTGAACATATGAAAGGTATCACAAACTGATGCTAACAGACAAGAAGGAGACAGACAGGCATTGGAGAAATAGAGCAGACTAAAACGCTGGAGGAGGCTGAAGAAAGCGATCGATAGTTGGGATCAAGATATTTGTGGGAGGCAGGCAAATGAAGACGAGACCCCATTTGGCGATGTTAGAGGTACTTGCCCAGAAACCTAGTATCTAATAACGTCCTTGTTCCAGACGGAAAGAAAAAAAAAAGATGCAAACTAAACAAAACCAAAGAGCAACTTAAGAACAGAAGGAAAACCAAGAGAGGGAAGCTTGATTAAAAAAAAGAAGATATAGATGTAGCTGGACAAATAGAGGAAAGACGACAGTAAGAAACTGCGCAGCAAAACTGCAGTTACATCAGAACGTGTATGATAAAGCTTGACACGCACTGACACAAACTCAGTTACAAACAGAGTGATTGAAAGTGGAGTACGAAAGATAAAAATGAAATAATAACTAGATACTTTAAAAAAGAAAGAACAGAAACGAGCAGGGACTGCGGAGAAGGTGAAAGACAATCGGTAGCGTGAGAGAGCATACATACAAAAGTTAGTAGACTTAGAAGGAAAGAAAGAGAGAAGAATGAGGGAAAGAGAGAGAAAAAAGCAGCACGACTGGAGGAGAGAAGGTTGTCTGGGGTTGAAAGAATGTGTCTCTGTCTCTGTCTGTCTGTCTCCTCTCTCTCTCTCTCTCTCTCTCTCTCTCTCTCTCTCTCTCTCTCTCTCTCTCTCTCTCTCTCTCTCTCTCTCTCTCTCTCTCTCTCCTTGCAAACGCATGCAAACACGTAGGGAGCGCATCTGCTTGCATATGTGAGTATGTGCGCGTGTGTGTGCTCCGCACAAACACATGCGTTTGAGTTATGACTGTGTTTAAAATGTGTACCACAATCTAAAGAAAAAGAAATGCAAGGTTAATGATTTATTACAGGAAGAACCTCACTGAGTCTTTTTTCCATTACAATGTTTCCGTCTCTTTTCCAGTTGTTCAATAAAAATCAAGAAAATGTTTATGTGAAAACAAAAATCAAGGGAACTTTTGTTGGAAACCATGCATGCAAACTGCCTTTCGTTTTACTATCTATGTCCTGCTTTCGAGAGTGGCTATTGTTCTTCTGATGCAGATTTTGTTCCCTTTGCGCGATAAATCGACGTTCTCTCTCTCTCTCTCTCTCTCTCTCTCTCTCCTCTCTCTTCTCTCTCTCTCTCTCTCTCTCTCTCCTCTCACTCTTCTCCTCTCTCCTCTCTCTCTCCTCACCACATGAAGACCATTACATTTGGATGAGTTCATGATCTTTCAAAAGCATCAAGGGCGGGGACTGGCTATGATAACGAAACAAAAATAACCGCGTAAAACAAATTGTCCAGGACAGAGTTGAAACCACGGTGTAGCAGCACACGTGAACAAATGGATGTGCGAATGGAAAGACCTGATAGTAGTAAGAAAAGCCTTGTACTCGTTAATCATACGTATATCCAGGATCCCACACGCCACCCCCCACCCCCCACCCCCCATCCCATAAGAGGAAACCTTGGACCTTTTTGGAGGTAACCAAAATAAATTTGGAGATTAAAAGGGTTATGTGGAGACTTAAATGTGTGTTCGGGACTGTGGGATCAGAATGGCATCTTTCCTCATGACATTGCGCTGGAAGAAATATTGGGTAAAGTGTTTATCAGTGCTCTGACAGCATCACCTCTGAGACAAATAGGGATGCAGGGTGACACTGACAGTATCATTGATTTGGCACTCGTCGGACCACAATCCACAGCAGGCACTGAAAGCACTCTTTCAGCATGGAAATGACCATTTCCCTGTCTCATTCAGCTTTTGAAAAAAAAACATTTTAAAAGAACACTAATGAAACAAAGGGATCCTTTTCAATCTGACAACAATAATATAGGAAATATTATAGGACAATTAAGGAGGTGAAGATGCAAAAGAAACATACTAGAACGAGACAAATCGTTCAACCCCTTTGGTGGAATAGAGATGCAAAAGGGACAT
Organism: Conus ventricosus; assembly: GCA_018398815.1. Taxonomy (NCBI): domain Eukaryota; kingdom Metazoa; phylum Mollusca; class Gastropoda; order Neogastropoda; family Conidae; genus Conus; species Conus ventricosus. Next base: position 55,290,058 of record CM031601.1, read on the forward strand.
GGGAAGAGAAACGCAAGGCTGTGAGGTTTTGACAAAGCGAAAGATGAACACCTTGCCCTGCTCCAGCTATTGAAACAGACACGAATCAAAAGACAGAACGGCTCAAAAACAGTAGTTGCAATAGCAAAAGAAACTACATTTGCAAGTTTTGGGGAGTCACTAAATTATGACATTAACACTCACTCTGTTCTGACAGTATTATCATCGCATGGAAGGGAAACATAGCACAAATCGTACCCCAGGTATCCTGGACGCCAGTGGAATCACAAAGCCCAAGACAAACGAGCAGAAAGGATCGGCTCTAGTGAAACGTTTCATAGGACAAAGTGGCTAGAGGAATTTGGAAGATAAGAAATTACCCTTTGACAAAGTCAAATCAACATCTAACTCAAGCTGGCAATGAAGATGAGATTACAGCAGTTTCTTAAATCGAGACGAGAGGAAGTGGGAGAGGAGGAGGGGTCAGGGGGGGATGGGTCCCTAACCCAAAGAATGTTTTGCTAAATCTGGAGGGAAAAAGTAAACTGAAGCCCGAGGAATAAACCGTGGCATGCAGAAATCCCCCCCTGACATCAACCCTTGACATGGATGGAAGAGTCGACCTCACCGCCTTCCTGCTGTCCAAGCTCATCCTTAATCCTCCCATGCCGCAAGTTTCCAGCACCCACCCACGCAACCTTCTTACTCTCTCGCTCACGCCCGAGTTCTTCCCTCCTCGTCTTCAGGTTTATTCATGTGTGCATGTGTGTGTGTGTGTGTGTGTGTGTGTGTGTGTGTGTGTGTGTGTGTGTGTGTGCGTGCGTGCGTGCGTGCGTGAGTGCGTGCGTGCGTGCGTGTGTGTGTGTGTGTGTGTGTGTGTGTGTGTGTGTGCCTTCTCTTAGTGATAAAGAGCTCCGAATGAGGAAGAAATATACAAGAACACAAACAAAACATGCGTACTTCAGAAAATGAGTCAGACACTAATAGATGCAGAAATTGGCTACAAGTTACAGTGCTCGATCATCAAAAACTAGACGCTCGTCGCCCCACCCCCCTCACCCTTCTTCATCCACTGCCCGCCCTCCCTTCACACCCTTCTCTTCCCAGCCTCCGCTCTCACTATAATCTATCATGTTTCCCTAGATCATTCGATTGGGAATCACTAAACGCAGATCTGAAAACAAGGATGAGAATAGTGTGTGAGAACAATGTAGCGTTGAAGAATGTAACGCATTACAGATGTACAAAACGGGATAATAACAACTAAGACATAACCCACTCTGCTCGTGAGGAATGGCTTATGGTGTTTATTCTTATTGCAGGATTCGGTTTGTTATCAGTTATATTTTCAACGTGTGTGTGTGTGTGTGTGTGTGTGTGTGTGTGTGTGTGTTAGTGTGTGTGTATGTGTGTGTGTGTGTGTGTGTGTGTGTGTGTGTGTGTGTGGTATGTGTGTGTGTGTGTGTGTGTGTGTGTGTGTGTGTGTGTGTGCCCTCCCAAATGCCCCCCACCCTTTACCCTAGTATACATTTGTTGCTGAACAATTAAATAATGGGAGAAAACAAGTGCAGGTTAACAATTCTTCAGTCATTATAGTAATGACTTGGCAAAGATTTGAATTTAAAAAAAAATTACAAATGAAAAAATGGGGGGAATATATTATAAATATGAGAAACCCTTCACTAGCTGCCTGAGGGAACCATTGTACTCCCCCTCGAAGGCACATCTATTTGTATTGCCTGCTCCTAGGCCTTTCGTCCGCTGGATCGGACTCATCAGAGAGACACGGCTGATTGTGTCTGTGCTCTTGGTGTCAAATAGAGACACACCAACGTCCATAATTCTGTGGTGTTCTCATCACCACGGGTTCAAAAAAGAATCCAACAGCACCCCCAAAGCAGCCAGCGAAGGGTAGTAAAATGGAACAAAAGGAAAGTGTGGAGAGGAAAAAAGTGCTTAAAAACTAAAAGCATTATGCAAACAGTATAAAATGTAGGGGACAATCTTTGAGCCTATGCTTGAGGATCCATTCAAGGATGCAAGGGAGATCAAAAGATATGGAACAGTGTGAGTGGTCAGCTCTGCTGTTCAATAACCCAAGCATTGCGAGTGGCTAAGAATTGTACAGAACAACCTTTACTTGGATCTCCTAAGAGATGCAATCTCCCACTGATTGACCAAACATTATACTGCTGAACAATTAAATAGTGGGAGAAAACAAGTGCAGGTTAACAATTCTTCAGTCATTATAGTAATGACTTGGCAAAGATTTGAATTTAAAAAAAAATTACAAATGAAAAAAATGGGGGAATATATTATAAATATGAGAAACCTTCACTAGCTGCCTGAGGGAACCATTGTACTCCCCCTCGAAGGCACATCTATTTGTATTGCCTGCTCCTAGCTTTCGTCGCTGGATCGACTCATCAGGAGACACGGCTGATTGTGTCTGTGCTCTTGGTGTCAAATAGAGACACACCAACGTCCATAATTCTGTGGTATTCTCATCACCACGGGTTCAAAAAAGAATCCAACAGCACCCCCAAAGCAGCCAGCGAAGGGTAGTAAAATGGAACAAAAGGAAAGTGTGGAGAGGAAAAAAGTGCTTAAAAACTAAAAGCATTATGCAAACAGTATAAAATGTAGGGGACAATCTTTGAGCCTATGCTTGAGGATCCATTCAAGGATGCAAGGGAGATCAAAAGATATGGAACAGTGTGAGTGGTCAGCTCTGCTGTTCAATAACCCAAGCATTGCGAGTGGCTAAGAATTGTACAGAACAACCTTTACTTGGATCTCCTAAGAGATGCAATCTCCCACTGATTGACCAACATTATACTGCTGAACAATTAAATAGTGGGAGAAAACAAGTGCAGGTTAACAATTCTTCAGTCATTATAGTAATGACTTGGCAAAGATTTGAATTGTTGCGTTTTCTGTTCATTCGGCGTTCGTTCTAAATATTAAACCCTGTTGTTTTTTTCCCAC
>CM031601.1:55298024-55305524 GCA_018398815.1 Conus ventricosus
ATAAAAAGCTGCCCCGTCCTTCTTAACTTGCCTGAAGCAACCAGTGAAAGTTTTTTGAGATGGATAGATGGATCGGCAATCGTGTTGCTCTGCGGAAAACAAGAGAAGCATGAATTACGCAATAGTGTCGTACAAAGGAACAAGAAAAAAAAGATGAGAGAGAGAGAGAGAGAGAGAGAGAGAGAGAGAGAGAGAGAAGAGAGAGAGACAGACAGACAGACAGACAGACAGACAGATCAATCCTCGTATTAGATCAGGACTGTTGCTGATCATTGAAATTGGAACATGTAAAAGAGCAAAAAATAAGACTGAAATGCCAAATATAGATTTAAATGCCTTCGTTACATGCATGCAGATGCATTGTCTTTTGTTGCTGTTGCTATGTTGTTGTTTATTGTTGTTGTTGTTGTTGTTGTTGCTATGTGTAGTGGTATTGTGTCTTCTCTAGCTTTTTTTCTTTTCTTTTTGTGTGTGCATATAACGACTTAACAGACTGAGTTCGGTCACCTAATGAAAGTGAATCCGATTGTCCAGGACGGGGGAAATCGTGATGGTATTGCTTAAGTGCACTAAGTTGATGTATTATTAGTCAGGCTTAACACACCAAGGTTATCTTTGCACTCATACACGCATATGCACACTCATGCGCACACCAAACATTCACCTCTCTCTGGGAATGGGATGTCACGCATTCGTTTCTCTCCTAACACGACTGAGCACAAGAAATACAATTTCTATGCTACTTATAATCAAACATGAAAATTATCCAATTACACAGATGCACAAATTAACACATAAAAGATCAATACTTCCTAATCCCGGGTTATAATAAAAATGACTTCTTACCTGGCCAGGTTTTCACACACACAACCACGCTTTCACACCACACCACAGTTCTTGAAAAAGTCTCTTCACGTCTTTCTTCCGCGCTGCTTGATGGTGATGCCCTTGGTTGACTGGCTCCAGGCTTCAGGACTGGGTCTTCGTGGTCGTCTCTGGGATCTCGACGTCGAACTCTTCTTCTTCGTCTTCTTCACCCAACCTCTGGGTTCAAATTCAGTTTGTCTGTCTTCACCCACCTCTGGGCTTCAAACTTAGTTTCCTTCTCTTCCAGCTTGTCTTTAACTCTAAGACCTTGCTGTCTCTTCTATCTCCCAGACCACGTTTCTCTCGACCCTTCTCTGTCCTGCTCACTCCTCTCCTCTCTCTCTCTCCTCTGCCTTCTCTCTCTCTCTCTCCTGGTGTTCTTCTGCTGACACGTTGTTCTCCCTCAGTTTATATAGGGAGGGAAACAAAGGATTCCCCTTCGGGCCATGCCTTTGTCCACGCTGCTTCTCAAACCCCTAGTTCACAAGTACCCTGAAATTCTCCACTCGCGACATTCCACACACATCAGCATTTACACACACCCCTACCTAATTGATTAGCAAACACACACTTAGCCCCAGATGGACATCGAAAATTCCGCCGACTTCGGTGGTCAGTTAACACAGTAATTATCTTAAGGAGGGTTACTACAACCTCCACACGCATTCAGCCAGCCTGACAATAGAACCAACACAGTGACCCACGGCAATACCATCTGAACAAATCCAAGGCCCCCCTGCTCTTCACTGACTGTTTACACAAGAACCTCAGTGACCGAGCATTTTGCGCTCACTTGGGGCCCCGAGGTCGTAGTGGTTACAACCCTTCCCCCTTTCGCCACAGGCAGGTCCGAACTCTCTCCTAGGTGTTGTTTGTCATCTGACCACTTCGGCCGCGCCGTGTTAATTGGTCAATTACCTATTTGTATACCACGTACAATGTCCCTTTGTCTCCAAGCGTCTAATGCCTTTTGTGAGAGGTTTCACGCTCCTTGACAAATTCCCCCCACTCGAAGACAATGCCCTGCATTGGCTAAAACTTAACATTCAAGGAGATGAAACTCATAATTTTCCCATTTAAACCAGTGCTATATCGGCCTCTCATAAGCCTACTTACACCAGAGAACGCACGCAAGATTTGTCTTGCAACAAAAATTATAGAGAAAAATCAATACATACACACTAATCAAAGCAAATATCAACATAAATCAGAATCTCCACCAGCTCAAAGTCGTGTGGCCATATAACCATTATGTTTCTACGGAAATTCTCTCCCTTCTCTTCATACACGTGGCCGCACCAGCCACGTCACGCATACGCGACACTGCAAAAGACAGGCACCCACTACCTGACTTCTCGACCGACCATTTTATTTTGGCCTACGGTCCCGTCACTCTTTCTTCACTCTCTAACCTACGTTGTCGTACCGCGCGACATGTGTTGCAATGTGAACAGAAAACGCCTGACATCACCAAGGATACCTGGCCAGTAGTACTCTTGCGTCACAACCTTTTGTGTGGCCTTTCTACCGCGATGGCACGAGGCTGACGTCACATGTTTTTCTGACATCACCGCCTTTCTGCGCTTCGTAGGCACAACGATCTGTCTTTTTGTCTTTCCCCGAACTCAAGTGGGTGAAAGTTCGGTACAATACCCCGTCCTTTATCTCAAACCTATTGTCCCTTCCTTAACACTTTTCTTCTGCCCCCTGTGAGCAAACCAAACAGTTCACTGAGCGAGTAGTCGCCCTTTTGTTCTGCTCGCAAGTGAGAGGGGTTGGTCTCACTGGACACGCTCCATTGCGTTCTGGAGTGTTTTGACTGCCTGGGGCCTTTTTCTCACGTGATTTCTGTTCCCTGATTGAACAGAGAAGTCAGGGTTTGGGTTTTCGTACCCACGTGCCCCTGAAATGTTTCCAATTACCAAATCATACGGCGGCTTCGGAACAGCCAAAGCCTGTACGACTCCACTATAGAATGGTGTATCAATGAACACCAGTGCCGTTTTGAATTCTGCTACTGTTCCATCTATTGTCTACCCTCTGTGTTCTACCTTGTGAATTGTCCTCTCTCAACCAGGGACTCCTTCACCATAACACCAGTGCACCAGAGTCTCTAATGACATCAACCACATTGTCCCCTACTCTGCCTTTGTGCACATCCATGTTATTGCCTGAATCTGTGAACACACAGCACAATCCAGACAAAATAACACTGTCATCTTGTTCATCTTTTTCTACCTGCCTCTCTCTGGGCCTGATCCTCATTGCTGCTGCTTTCTGTGACTTGATATACAATCCCTAGCCAAGTGCCCTGTCTTATTGCACAGAAAACAGGCACGCTCATTCCTAGCCACGTGGCTATTGGGTTTCACCCTTGTTTGCTCACGTGACGCCGTGGGCCTACGGGTGTGTACTGCTGACTCATTACGTGAGTCATGTGCTGGCCTACCGTCCTCTGGATATGCCTCCAGGCCCTCTTCTTGTTGAGGCAAGTCGCGCCTCGCTTCTCGGTAAACCTCTGCTGCTTCAAGTACTTCAGCTATTGTCACGACAACCCCTCTCCTTGAGTGTATTGTGAGGCCCGGCCCACACAACCGTCAAGTATCTGTTCTTTCATCACCAGTGTCTTGAGGCCTCAAAATCACAGTCCACTTCACTCAGTTCTATCCACTTGTTAAAGTAATGATCTAGTCTAACTCCGAACTGTGTGTATGTCTCACCTGTTCGATTCTCGCTTCGCGAAACTTACGCCTAAAACCTTCTTCGGTCAAATCATATGCCTTTAGTACTGCTTGTTTCACCTTGTAAAAATCTCTCTGATCACCTTTGGGTAGGGTGGATACTGTGTGTAACGCACGACCTGTCAACAAGGCAGACAGGTTTATTGCCCAGTTATCTTCGGGCCAGCCTCGTGCTCGGCAACCGATTCAAACCGACTGATATAGGCGTCGATTGAATCAGTTTCTTCTCTGAACAGTGGGAGTTTAAGTCTAGGTGCGCAACTTTGTCTGCGGCCTACTGACTCAGAACTGGTGTCTATTTCACTACGATTTTCAGACTTTATTCTTTCCAACTCAATTTGTTTGGCTAAAATCTCCGATTCTGCTTCTGCTCTCGCCCTCTCTGCATCTGCTTTAGCTCTGGCAGCTGCACTCTCTGCATCTGCTCTAGCTCTCGCTGCACTTTCTGCATCTGCTCTTGCTCTGGCAGCTGCGCCCTCTGCATCTGCTTTTGCTCTGGCAGCTGCACTCTCTGCATCTGCTTTAGCCTTTGATGCAGTGGTTTCTGCCTCTATACGTTCCTTTTCAAATTTCCTCCTTTCAGCCCTTTCATCTCTCTCAGTCTTCTGCTGAGTTTCAATGAATCTACGCAGTTCATCTCCTGTATAGCCTGTTTCTCCCCTAAACTAATCAGTTTCTCAATGGGAGTAAAACTTTCTTCAGCCATTTTCTTTTCTTATATGTTTTAGCACCACTAAAACAGTTACGCTTATAAACCCGGAAAAAAGTCAGTAAACAGTTTATCTGCTAAACGTTATGAGTACACCAACCAGTGGTAGTGTTCCTAACACAAAGGAGCCTTAATCTTAAACCACAGCTTCTGTGAGAGTTAAGACTAGAACCTCGTTCTTCGTTTCTCTGAACGACCTTTGATTAATACAACCACCCTACACACAAGTCAACACTCAACACTCAAAGAACTAAAGGAAATAATTAGAAGAGCTAATTAAAATTGCCTTTTGTGGACGCTTCGCCCCAGTACTACTCTAGTACTCACTTTGTTTCCCTCCTGAAACTAATTTGGGCCATGCAATCCTGGCAGGCTCGCCACTTTGTCCAGGACGGGGGAATCGTGATTGGTATTGCTTAAGTGCACTAAGTTGATGTATTATTAGTCAGGCTTAACACACCAAGGTTATCTTTGCACTCATACACGCATATGCACACTCATGCGCACACCAAACATTCACCTCTCTCTGGGAATAGGATGTCACGCATTCGTTTCTCTCCTAACACGACGAGCACAAGAAATACAATTTCTATGCTACTTATAATCAAACATGAAAATTATCCAATTACACAGATGCACAAAATTACACATAAAAGATCAATACTTCCTAATCCCGGGTTATAATAAAAATGACTTCTTACCTGGCCGGTTTTCACACACACAACCACGCTTTCACACCACACCACAGTTCTTGAAAAAGTTCTTTCACGTCTTCTTCGCGCTGCTTGATGATGATTGCCCTTGGTTGACTGGCTCCAGGCTTCAGGACTGGGTCTTCGTGGTCGTCTCTGGGATCTCGACGTCGAACTCATTCTTCTTCGTCTTTTCACCCACACTCTGGGTTCAAATTCAGTTTGTCTGTCTTCACCCACTCTGGGCTTCAAACTTAGTTTCCTTCTCTTTTAGCTTGTCTTTAACTCTAAGACCTTGCTGTCTCTTCTATCTCCCAGACCACGTTTCTCTCGACCCTTCTCTGTCCTGCTCACTCCTCTCCTCTCTCTCTCCTCCTCTGCCTTCTCTCTCTCTCTCTCCTGGTGTTCTTCTGCTGACACGTTGTTCTCCCTCAGTTTTATATAGGGAGGGAAACAAAGGATTCCCCTTTGGGCCATGCCTTTGTCCACGCTGCTTCTCAAACCCCTAGTTCACAAGTACCCTGAATTCTCCACTCGCGACATTCCAACCACAATCAGCATTTACACACACCCCTACCTAATTGATTAGCAAACACACACTTAGCCCCAGATGGGACATCGAAAATTCCCGCCGACTTCGGTGGTCAGTTAACACAGTAATTATCTTAAGGAGGGTTACTACAACCTCCACACGCATTCAGCCAGCCTGACAATAGAACCAACACAGTGACCCACGGCAATACCATCTGAACAAATCCAAGGCCCCCTGCTCTTCACTGACTGTTTACACAAGAACCTCAGCTGACCGAGCATTTAGCGCTCACTTGGGGCCCCGAGGTCGTAGTGGTTACAACCCTTCCCCCTTTCGCCACCAGGCAGGTCCGAACTCTCTCTAGGTTGTTTGTCATCTGACCACTTCGGCCGCGCCGTGTTAATTGGTCAATTACCTATTTGTTACCACGTACAATGTCCCTTTGTCTCCAAGCGTCTAATGCCTTTTGTGAGAGGTTTCACGCTCCTTGACACCGATCAACGTCTGTCTTTCCATGTTCACTACCTCCAAGACATACGGCAAAGGTGCTACTTATCCCTCATACTCCAAGACATACGGCCAAAGGTGCTACTTATCCCTCATAATTTCGATTCTATGGAAGAAGAAAAGAGACGCAGGAAATTAAGCGGTGACACGGTGTGTGAATCCCCATATTTACGAACAATGTTGACAGGAGGACTTGAACGTCCAGTTCACCTCTCTAGGCTTCGGATTCCCCGGTTGCCACAGCAACACTTCTGCTTGAGCAGTCAGGTGTGGTGCTGTTGAAGACAGATAAAGGCTGAAAATTAAAAAGAGATCCAAATAAAGGCAACGACGTTCATGACAGGTGTCATTCGGAAACAAGGATTCATCGGCTGATAGTTGATCCATGACCTATACATCTCTGGAACCTCATTCACCACTCTTACTCCTCCTCCTTCCTCTCATTCATTCACCGTACTTTATTTACATTGTTATCACCTTTCGCTCAACCAGTCGTCCATTACATGAAAGCTTTTTCTTTCATTAGACACCCAGACAGTGTTTCTTCATTTTGACGATCTAGGATATATGAACCCGTGAGGGCATACAGAAACAAGACGCTAAAGTTCAGTTCTGAGTGAACTGCTCAATTTCTGTCAGCAATGTTATCCACGTCTCTGGAAAGTTGAAGAGAAACTGATCATGCCTTTGACCTTTTGTTTTGGTTTTCATTTTCTCTCTGTTTGAAATCATAAGCCAGCTATGAACTAAATTAAAGTCCATTAGCTCCGCTGCAGAATTTCATGTATCGCCGTTCATTATTTTGCTGTTGAGCCTGAGTAGATTGCTTTCTACTTTAATCTGACTTAAAAGACAATCACGTACAAATTTCCAAAGCTCAAATCTCATTAGCCCATTGATTCATTAGTCGAATGCGTCAAATATATTGACCATTTTATTGAGTCAGGCTACATGAAAACTGGCAGTAAATTCTGCCATTTCCGTAAGAAGGGACGACGGGATGATGAGCAGCCGGTTGAGGGGATGAGAACAACAATGAAACGTGACTTTGGGGGAAAAAACGGAACCTGTTTCACATGTCAACGTTTTGTCATTTTAAAATACATGTCAATAAATAATCAAATGACAAATCAAAGAAACGAAGAAAAAACAAACAAAACCAAACATCACAAAGCAAACATCCCGCTGATTGTCAATGTCATTTGACCTATCTCACTGGAGTGAACTTATAGTACGTTCGACTACAGGTATGAGAGAGATGCTGTGCTTTTTGAAGGGGGAGGCATATTAACAACTTCACTGCACTATGAAGAAAAAGAGCTAAGATTTTAAACGACTATAGTGACATCTCATTTTGCATTTTGAACACTTCATTATTTTAAATTAAAAGCAACGTCGTTTTAGAGCTGCCTTGCGCGCGAGCATGTGGTGTGTGTGTATGTGTTTGCGTGC
>CM031601.1:55323024-55330524 GCA_018398815.1 Conus ventricosus
GAAAGGGGAATTAACGAGTTTTGTAAGGGGGAAATTGTTTTTGTGCATGTGGCAAGACTGGAATTTCATATTAATAAAATATATTTTAAAAGTTACAAACCTTTTTGCACTTCCCTGAAGTTAAAAACATTTTTTTTTTAAAAAAAATTTTAATCAAAAAATTTAGAAAAATACAGATGCGTAAAAAGAAACACGCAGAGATTTCATTCATGACACACACGTGGAACCCAAAAAAAACTAAAAAGGGGATTCTTTTTACAACAGTAAAAGTGAAGAAAAAAAAAACAAAGAAAAATAACAATCACATCCATACTACATCATACAACAACATACATACATACATCTAATACATGAAAAAAACAGCCACCAATAGCAAAAGGTAAAAAATTTCAATTACCATTAAATTTAAAAATATTATAGGGAAACTCTTTTTCATGAGGGGGACTATACAAATATTAAAAAACCAAATGGTTTTGTCGTTTTGGGCCTGAAAAAATGCCCCACAGGGGGGGGGGGGGGGGGGGGGGGGGGGGGGGGGGGGGGGGGGGGGGGGGGGGGACCCCCCAAAAGTTTTCTTCCTTTTTTTTTTTAAAAAATTTTTAATTAATTTTTTCAAATACCATAAAATTCGTGATTTTGTTTGTTTTTTTTCCCAAAAAACTCAACTAAAAAAAGCTTTAAAGGATATTTGGGCAAAAAAATCTTAATACCATATTTTTGCGCCTATGACTCTTCAAATTTTTCTGTTTTTTTAACTTATTTGTAAAAAACCGACGGGGGCAAATTTCCATTTGTTTTACATGATACAAGTTTTTTTAGCAGAAAACAAAATGAAATAAAAGATCTGATCAAGTTTATACTTTATGGGAACAAGAATGAAAGTTTTCTGTAATTCGTAAATTTGACCATGTGCATTTTTCATTCATAGCAACCAAAGTTTCCAAAAATTTTTTTAAAAACAACTCCACAGTGCCAAAACATTGACTGTACTGCCCTTTGGGGTGTGACAAAAACTACATAATTCACTGTTTATACACCAATTTTTTAAAATAACTTTTCCCAAGACACCGTTACTACTCTAATGAAACCACTTTTTACATCAAATCTTGTAAAGATAAAAAAGCTGTACCCCAGTCATTTCAACATTCAGTTTTTGGCCCCAACTTTCCAGCATTTGGCCGTGTGTTTCATCAAAAGTATATCATAGATGATTTTGCCTTTAAATACAGATGTTTTTTTAAAAAACAAATAAATTTCCTACATTATTGTTATGAATGCTATTTTAGTATTTTGTAAATATTCAGTTATTGCTTTTCTTACACCCAAAAGGTAATAAAATCATATGGACATATATTTCTGTTTGAAATTTCATAGGAAAAAAATTTTCCCTTTTGAACAGAAAATCTGCAATATTATTTTTTCCTTTACTAATCCATGTTTACCAACAATTTTTTCTTGCCATCTGTATTTTACGATATAAAACCCCATCTGCAATTTTCACTAGATTTTTTATACTAATTTTATGAAAAAATTTTTGTAGCATCAAAACTTCTGCCCAAAAACATTTGATTTTAAAAAAGGAGTGATGACTTCAGGTCCATATTTTTAAAAGAATTTTTAAAATGGGAAAATTTGGTTGTCGAAATTGTTTTCCATTTATGTTTTGTCGTCTAAAATTTCCGTAGCCATGTCAATTTTAATGAACTAGCAAAGTTTTTTATTTCTGGTATTCCGATGCCGCCCCTTTTCCTTACTTTTGGGGCCCGTTTTTCTTTTTTAATTTATCTTTTTTCTTTTTCCCATACAAATTTTGTAAAAATAGCATTGCAGGGTCTGAAAAAACTATTGGTGGGTTGGGTAAAGAATCCACAAAAATTTAAATTTTTGATAAAATTAAGGTTTTCAAAACTGCTACCCTTCCAAAAAGGTGTAACTGTTTTTAGCCCCAAATCTTAAAAAATATTTTACATCTTTTTTTCTTGAATATTTGTAGTTGCAGTTTCGTGCATCTTAGAAAACCCCAAACCCTAAAATTTTGAACTTTGGTGGTTCCTTTCAATTCCTATGACCCCATGTAACGAAGGGGGGGTTTTTTACGCTCCCCCAACCCAAAAATTGCACTATTTTCTACATTCTTCTAAACCCTATTAGAGCTAAATGTTCTATGATTTATGCAAGTTTAAAATGATTTTTTACGCCCATAAAAAAATTCAGTACCTGCATACGAAAAGTTTGTTTTTCAACATTTTTTAAAAGAACCCCCGTTTCTCATTTTCTCTCCCCATGATTGCCAGAATTTCTCACAAAAGATAAATAAAAAGGGCGGAGGGGGTCACCCGTCACAACCCGCCCCACATAAACCTTGGAAGACTGCCCTTACAAGAAACAGATTTAATTTTTTGAAAAAAAAGTTTTCCCCCATTTACAAATTCCCCTGATTGAAAACCCCAAATGCTTTCAATACTTTAAACATAAAGTCCCACTAACTGATAAAACCTTTTCTCGAAGTCAATTTTTTAAAAACCCAGGTAAACTGTTTTGGCAAAAGTATACTATAGTACGTAAATAAGCTTTTAAATTTGTCCCAAATTATCTTTTTTGAAGAAAACCCGTTTGACCCTCATTGATTAGCTTGGGAAGAACGGTTTTCAAACGATTTTGCTATGCGATGACCAAATTTTTTAAATTAACATTAAAAACAGTGAGAGGGGCCTCCAGTTCTTTTTTAATTTGGGGTTTTCCCCCCTTTTTTTTTGGAAACAAAATTGATTTCCTTGTTTTTGGGACACACAAAAGCTTCCTTTTTTAATCCGCATCAGTGCCCAACAAAAAATTACCAACCCTGCTCCAAAACATTTAAAAAATTCTACTTGAACCATTGTTCCTGGACTTTATTGTTTTTCATTTTTTTTTAAAACAAAGGGTTGCTTTTCCAAGTAACTCCCTAAATTCTTTCCCTCCTCCGGTCTAAATGTGGAACTTTTTTGCAAGATCTTTAATTATCAGTCATCCACTTTTTTTTTTATATAAGTTTTCATAAAACACTGATTTCCCTTAAAAGATGTCTTTTTGATCATTCAGAGTGTTACCGATTTGTCTGTTAGCTTAGCCATCTTTTACTTACATAATGTCGCTTTTCAATTTACAAAAATAGTTAGTAAATTTTTTTCCTTTGCAAAACCCTCGGCTCGGACCTTAAGAGCCTCCCCTATTCTTTTCTCTCGTATAACTTAAGTTTCTCTTTTTTAGATTCTATTACTTTACTTCTTTTCGTTTTTTTTTTTCCTTAAAAGTCCACGTTTTATTTTTGTTTAAAATTTAAATCTCTTCATTTATTTTTTTTCTTTTTTAAAGCAAGGGTATAGTCCTTGACCTAATCTTTTTTAACAAAAAGTCAGAAAAATACACGGAATTGAGAATGTAAGTCAGGTAATGGGGGTTAACAATAGCTTCCCTTGCAATGGGTTGCTGCATATTTTTCTTTAACTTTTTTTTAAATTTTTTATTAACTTCATTTTACAAAAGTTTGTCTTTTAATAGTGAAGGTTAAATTTTTAAAAAAATATTCCATAGATTTTTTTACTAAATTTTAAGCTCAGAGAGATCATGGAGGATCTGTCCTTTATCCCATCAAATTTTTCTCTTCTACAAAAAAAACCACATATCTGAAATAAGAAAAAATCGAGTCTCTTTGCTGAAATGGGTTACTTCTTTCCCCCTTAAACCCCAGACAGTCCCTTTGGGTTTAAAACTCTCCAAAATTTTATTTTAAACATTTCATTTATCAATTTTTCAACCATTCTTTACTTTGGGGTTGATTTCTTATAATTGTAATAATCCTCGCTGGATCAACACCAAGTTAAAATCTCCGCCTATTTTTAAAATTATCAATGCCAATTCTCTAACTTTTTGGGGGCAAAATTTATGAATTTTTGGGTCACCCCGTTAGGGGCCCCATACATTTCCCCGTAGGAAATTTTCTGTTAATTTTGACCCAAAACCCTAAGATGTTTCCCCCCTTTTCCTTAAAAATTTTTTTTAAAAACTCAAAAATTTTTTGAAAAGTATGCTACACCCCTTGATTGGAACAAGCTTGAAAAAACCCTCCTTTGGACCCCCATTAGAAAAAATATTTGCTTTCCCTTTTTTTTTCAAAATGAGATCTTGCGAAAGTATATGCAAGCTTTTTGTTTTTTTTGATAATGAAATAAATTTTTTTTTTTTGTCTATTGTTTTGGCCTGCAGTTCATGGAAATGATTGATATTGAAATATCCCTGCTTTTTTTTAAGTTTTTTTAACCCAGTGTTGTGCCCCCCCCAGTTTTTTGTCACACTCTACATGAAACCAACAATTCAAAATAAAATATTTTTTCCTCTACAGGATGCTTAAACAAAATTTGATATCAAAGTCTAAAAAGAAAACAAACAGGGGAAAAACAACAACAACAAAAAAAAAAAACCCCAATTAAAAAAACAAAAGAAAAATCAAAAAGAATTAAGAATCAAAAATTCAAAATTTCGCCTTGGCAACACCCATCTCCAGGAACAGTGAAAGCCATTAGTGCAGAAACTAGTATTTTATCCGTCAAAATTTTCAAAACCCAACTTAAATAAAGCGCATGAAAGAGAGAGAGAGAGAGAAGGAGAGAGAGAGAAAGGAAGAGAGAGAGGAAAGAGAGAGAGAGAAGAGAATTTATTTGGTTTAAATTTGGTTTTTATAAAACCCTGAACCTCAAATTTTTGTGCTTGCGTTATGCATGGCAAATAACAAATATATTTGACACAAGCCTGAGCTGACCAACACGAAAAAGAACTACTATTAGCAAATTTGGTTTTTAAAACACCGTGAACACTCCACCTTTACCCGTCTGTGTGTGTGGGGGGGGGGGGGGGGGGGGGGGGGGGGGAATCAATAACTTTAACCTCACACACCACACACACACCACCACACAAAACAACAACAAAAAAAAAAAGAGGGAATTGGCACAACAAAAACAAAAAAAACAACAACAAAGACATTTATAAGGATTGTAAACCACATTACATCACGTTGCCGCTGTGCAATACTGGCGAACGTGGCCGTGCTTAAAAAACTCGGGGAAAGGGGGGGGGGGGGGGGGGGGGGGGGGGGGGGGGGCCGGGGGGACACATAAGCTTGGTCAAAAAAAAAACTGTGTGGATGTAACAAAATTTTGGGAAGAAAAAATTTTAAAAAAAAAAAAAAAATAAAAATAAAAAAAAAAAAAAAAAATCCCCGTCGATTGAGCAAGGGAAATCGCATAAACAAAAACTTTAAAAAAAAACACAACACCAAAAAAAGGGAGCAAAACCTCCCCCAAATGAAACAGAAAAAAAGAGCTAAACATCCCTCACACCCCACACACACACACACACACACACACACACACACACACACACACACACACACAACAACCACACACACACACACAACACACACACCACACACACCACACACCCGCCCCGCACGCATGCCGCACGTCTCACAACACACCATACATAATAAATGCATAGCAAAATCTTACATGTACATGCTATTAAAAACCAAATGTGAAAAAATATATTTGCCAAACATTTTGATGTGAAGGAAAACAGAAACTTTTTTACCACTCCTCTCCCCCCCCACCTTCCGGTTTTCCCCAAAAAAGAAAAGGGAAAAAAAAAAAAAAAATTTCGTCAGTTCCTTTTTTTTGGAAATGAAAGGGGAAAAAAAGCCCCAAACCGAAATACAAACCCCACCCCACCCTCCCCCCCCCCCGCTCGTAAAACAAAACCTTGCAAAAAATAAAACATCTATAAACAACATGCTATTTTTAACATCAAGCAAAAAAAACCCACTACACAAAATACATCAAATACAAAACCCCCAAAATTTTTAAAAACCTCCTGTACCACCCAAAAAAATACATTCCTAAACATAAAAGTCACAAAAAAACTTAATACAAAAATACTGCATAACCATACAATTTTTACCCACATATACCAAACGTATACATGACACACGTACCCACCTGCTCAACCCCCACAGCACAGCAAACGGTCCTCACACATATTGTTGCCAAAAATGAGTTACACTTAAAAAAAGTCCGTAGGGAAAAAAAATTTTTTTCTCAGTAAGAGATTCAAAAACTCTTCCCAAAACTCAAACGCCCGTTTTTTTTTCCATTTTAAGTTTTTCAATGATCTTGCCGTTTGAGGACCACATGACATTTGTGCAGAATGATCAAAAGTTCCTTCAACGTCTGGGTTTGGGCATCGTCAAGTCCTCACTGATGGAGATGCCACTATTTTAAAAAATTTCGGCGGTTTTTAAAACAAAGTCGTTTTCTTCTGTCTGGAGTAAAAAAGCAGGAGGGTCGGTGTGGTCTTTCTGGCTGCCCCTCCAGCCCTGCCCGGTCTCCCGAACGGGGTCGACCTCAATGTCTTCAGGACGAACTGCCACTCCCACTTTCTTCGTAAGATTTTCCCCCATTTTTGGGAAAAAAACAGTCTGCACCGTCTCCTCCGCCCACCGCTCCACCTCCTTCACTCCGTGACAGGACGTTAAGAGGGGGGGCCATGTTGCTCGTGATCGTTCGGAAATCTTGAGGGTTTAAGCTTTCTTTTTGAACCCCCAGCTCAAAGGAGTCCTGTTCCCTGTTTTTAGCTGCCCAATCCCCCCCCCACCTATCTCTGTTTCGTAAATCAAACACCCCCGCTTTCCCAATACACCCGCCGACGTTTAACCCCCTCCGACATTCTGGGCCCTTTATCTTCAATGTCTGGATATCGTCTTTAGTGCACACAAAAGCAAGTTTCTCGTTGATGCACGCCAACCGCACTATTTATTTCCTCAATGTCTTTCATACTGTCCTCCTCTGTATCTTCCACACTATCACGTTTCTGTTTCTTTCGCTCTTCGCACGGATCTATTTTCCTTGAACTGTTCATTTTCTGTGGGGCTACTACACTCAGAAGAGTTAGACGATTGTCTGCGTTTTTCGTATTCACTTTTGATGGCAGATATATTTGTATTGCCTGCTCCGAGGGCGGGCGGCCTCGGAGCAGGCAATACAAATATATCTGCCTTCCAAAAGGGATTGCGATGGTTCCCTTATGCAGCTAGAGAAGAGTTTTTCATATCTATAACATTTTTTTTTTCTTTTAAATTTCATTTTCCCAGTTTCTCCATCTTCAACTCCCTCTCCCTCCCCTTAAGTCCAAATCTTTTGCAGACAGTTCAGTTGTTGGCCTGCGCATTGTTTTTTCCCCCACTATTAGAT
Organism: Conus ventricosus; assembly: GCA_018398815.1. Taxonomy (NCBI): domain Eukaryota; kingdom Metazoa; phylum Mollusca; class Gastropoda; order Neogastropoda; family Conidae; genus Conus; species Conus ventricosus. The sequence goes on from CM031601.1 coordinate 55,330,305, forward strand.
TGTTTGTCCATGTATTTTGTCTGACTTTATTCAAGTTAAAAAGGCTGTGCCAGTCTTGAATAAAAGTTACTCTGTGTTAGGTTTCCTTATGGAGCAAAACATTCCCCACTTGTTTACTATTTATCATTTTCTGTTCCCTACCTCATTTCATTTCAGAAAACAATAGAGTTACATGAACTAGTAATATAAATTAATCTCAATCAATCAGGCGATCGTTTTA
>CM031601.1:55338024-55340524 GCA_018398815.1 Conus ventricosus
ACCACCAAAACACCCCCCCCCCAACCAACACCCCAAACCCCCACACACCCCCACCCAAAACACCCACACACACAAACCCACACCCCCCAATACACACACCCCCCCACCAAACAACACCACCCCCCCACCCCCCAAACCCACCACACACACACACCCCCACACAAAAAAAACACACCACCCCACCCAAAACACCAACCCCAACACCACCACACACCCCCAACACCCCGCACCCAAACCCCCCCCCCGGGGGCCCCGTCCCCCCCATACCACCCACCCCGGACACCCACACACCGACCCCCCCACAGCCCCACCCCCCACACACACACACACCCCCCACACCCCACCCCCCCACACACACCACCACACACACACACCAAAACCCCCAAAACCCCCCCCACCCCCCAAATTTTTCTTGTGTGTGTGTGTGTGTGTGTGTGGGTGTTTTGGTGTGTGTGTTTTGTGTGTGTGTGTTGTGTGTGTGGTGTTGTGTGTGGTTGGTGTGTTGGGGTTTTTTATGTGTACTGTTTGCCTGTTGTGTGTGCGGTTTTTTTGTGGGTGGTGTGTGTGGGTGTGTGTGTTGTGTTTTGTGTGTTTTGTTGGTGTGGTGTGTGTGTTCTTCAAATTTAAAGGTTTTTCCCACTTACGGGTTGCAGACCGATTTGTAAAAGATGGAGTGTGTGTGTGTGTGTGTGTGTGTGTGTGGGGTGTGTGGGGTGTGTGTGTGTGTGTGGGGTGTGTGTGTGTGGGGGTTGTGTGTGTGTGTGTGTGTGTTGTGTGTAACCCCGTGCGCCGGTTTCCTATGTATGTGTGGGGTGTGTACGTGTGTGTGTGTGTACGTAAAATGTGTGTGTTTTGGTGTGTGTGTGTGTGTGGTTGTGTGTGTTGGTGTGTGTTTGGGGGTGTGTGGTGTGTGGCTTTCGTTTCGTTGGCGCGCGGGGGTGGGTGTGTGAGGGGTTTTGCGTGCGCGCTTGTGTGTGTGTGTGTGTGTGTGTGTGTGTGTGTGTTTGTGTGTGTGGGGGTGTGTGTGGGTGTGTGGGTGCGCGTGCGGTTTTTTTTTTTTTTTTTTTTTTTTTTTTTTTTTTTTTTAAATAAATGAAGGGTTTTTTGAAATTTAAAAAAAATTCCCACTGGCCGGGGTTAATTTTGGGGAAAACGAATAAGAAAATCCAAAATTAAATTTAAAAAGTAAAAGGGAAGTTTGTGGTGTCGATCTATCCTGTGAAATATCCCAAAACCAGCCTTGCCCCCCTGTATTCTTTGTTTTGGACCAAACTATAAAAGGTTGGGCTTACACCCCAAAAATTTTTCCCCCTTTCCCCACTTACATTTTTTTCTGTTTTGGTTTTAAGTGAATTAAAAACACCAATTGAATTAAGGTTACACCTCTCTAGTTTTCGGACTTTTTTAAAATTTTTCTAATTTAGTCCCTTTGGGGGGAATGTCCGGGTTTTTGGTTTTATACAATTTTGAAAATAGGGGCTATGTGTGTCCCCAATAACCTTTTTTAAAACGTTAAAGGTGCTTTAAATTTTATCAAAAATAACATTCCCCTAGTTTTAACGGGTGCCAAGGGAGTCGTGCCTTCCCCTATTTCGAGCTGGGTCTCCCGGGGGCTTGATCCAAATTTTCATTTGTTGAAATTCCACAAAGAGAGGGCCCCCCCAACCGCCGTCAATTTATTTTTTTCATTGATGGAGATTGGGGGCCCGGGTTTTATTTCTGTTTAAATTTTCCCCACCCCCGAAACTTTGGGTTTAAAGACTGGAAGGCCCGAAAAAGGGTGACTTTGAGTCCTGCACAGTAAAAGTGGCCCAAATTTTTTATTGGAAAAAATTTAAAACATACTTTTGGGGCCCTTTAAAAAAAGCCCCCCACTTCTGCAGTTTTTGCCCAAATGTTTGGGCCCAAAATTTATAATAATTTTTCTCCCTTTTTAATTTTTGGGATTTTAAAAATTTCCCCCTGTTCTATGGTCCTAAAAACGAGCCTCTGTAAAAATTTGAAAGTCCTTATATTTTAAATTTCCAAATGAGAATTTACATACTTTTTAAAAGTAAAGGGGGTCCTTTTTGTTCCCCCTTTGTATATTTTTTTTTCATAAAATTTTCTTTGGTTTTTTTTCCATTTGGGAAAAGGGAAAAAGACAGTTGACCGCAAATTTTACTTTGGGTTTAAAGGTTTGGTTTTTTAGAAGATGTGTGTATGGGTTTAATAAATTTTGTTGAATTTTTGGGATTTTGCCTTTTAAAACAAAACCCGTCTCTGAAATTTAGAGTACCCTTTATTGTACCCCCCCCGTTTCTGTGAAAAATTTTTTAAAAAAAATTTAGGGGGGACCCTTTTTTCGAAACCCCCGTTCCCAAACTAAGTTCAAATTTTATATACGTCCCCCGTTACCTGTTGTGGGGGAACTTTCCCCGAGCCCAAATTTATATGCTTTGCAATCTCCCCTTTGTAACTTATTAAGTAAATGCTGTTTGGGGCACTAAAGGGAAAACTT
>CM031601.1:55345568-55368068 GCA_018398815.1 Conus ventricosus
TCCACGACTCAAATTCTGGAAGTCTGCGCGAGCAAAGGGTAAAGATAAAAGACCAAGTCGTCTTTAATCCATACAAGGAAGAGAAACAGTCAGAATATCTACTTTGTGTAGTGAATCTGATGTTCCATGTTTCTCCCTGTTCTCGCCGTACCGCATCGGAATTCGATGCTTCGTCTTCTGCTCTGCCAGCCCTACACTGCTTTTTCTTTTCCTCCTCTTTGTGGGCTCTCTCCGCTGTGGCTGCATGAGCGGAAAGACCGTGCCAAGAATAGACCACAACAATAGTGAAACGCAGGCACGCACGCAGGCACGCACTACTCGCGCACGCACGCACGCACTCACGCACGCACGCACCACGCGCGCACGCATGCCCCACACACACACATTCACACCACGCACGCAGGGACCACGCACGCACGCACGCACGCACGCACGCACGCACGCACGCAAGCACGCCAAAACACACACACACACACACACACACACACACACACTCATAAGGGCACACACGTACCCCACGCACGCGCACTCCCCACACCACACCCCACACCACACACACACACACACACACACACACACACACACACACACACACACACGAAACGCACACACACCACGCACCCCAACGCACGCACCACACACACACACACACACCACACACACACAACACACACACACCCCACACACACACACACACACACACATAACACATACCACGCACGCACGCACGCACGCACGTGCACACACACACACACACACACACACACACCACACACACACACACACGCACGCACGCACACACACACACACAACACACACACACACACCCCACACACACACACACACATACTCACTCACAAACACACACACGCACGCACGCACGCACGCACGCACGCACGCACGCACGCACGCACGCACGCACGCACACACGCACACACACTCGCGCACGCACGCACGCACGCACCCACGCACCCCACGCACGCACGCACGCACGCACGCACGCCAGCACGCACGCACAACACACACACACACACATTGCCCATGTCCATCTTGTATGCATAACGATGTAAATGTATACCCAAGGGTAAGGAAACCCACATGAGTTTTATATCATTTTTATTTGGCAGACTGAACTTTTCCCCCTTTCCTAAGTAACACAAACTCAGAAAATTTGTTTCCTTTTCTTTCTTTGGTCTTTATTGACCAGTCTGACTTTTCCTCGGGTCCCAAATGGTTCCATCATCAATCCTGCTTACGGTTCTTGCAAATTCATTCCGGTTCTTGACCAACGAGTTGCAGCCGATAAGAATAGATCAAGTTGGGGAGTTTTTGAAATACTCTAGCCCTCGCCCCGGTTTACATACATGCTTCCATCTTGAAAGTTGGCAGGTACCTCACAGGATGTTCCAAGACCACGACGTAAATGGTCGGATCTTCTGGAACTTGTACACAACCCTCTCTCTTGACAACGCTGCTGTTTTCTGTCTGGCTATGTGCATCACTTGTTGACTGTGATTAATGCAGTCTAGATGTGCATGGAACTAGACACCCTCGGATCATGACTTTTCTCTCGTCGAGGTGGACTTTTATTTTCAAAAGGAAACTCAAAATGTGAATTTATGCCCGTATACAACTCAATTTCAATTAGAACAGTGATAGTAGTAATAATGGTGATTATTGTCAACAGGCAACAGCTTCGCATTTTCTTTTCCCCATAATCTCCTCATACAGACAAAACATAATATATATATATACTGACTTCCATAAAAAAGGCGAAAGCAAAACAAGCTGAAGGTTAGGGCGAATTTTATTGGTCACAATTGTACAGAGTGGAAGCGAGAATTCAACATGATTTGATTCATTACACCGTAATGTGTGAACATGTCATCAGCAATATGTCTTTGTGGGAAACTCCAAGGTCACGTGACAAACCAGCTTGAAGTCCTAATACCGTGTGTGGCCACCATTTGCATGACAACTGCTTGACACCTGCGGCTCATTGAGTGGACCAGTTGGTTGATGCATCCCCTTGGCACACCAGCCCACACATGGACGATGGCCTGGTGAAGTTGACCGCTGTTGCTGGTCGTGGACGCAGGAGGTCCAACCGTCTGCCAAGTTCATCCCAAAATGTTCTATTGGGTTTAAATCAGACTGAGGCTGGCCAGGCAGCACATTGACGTGTTATGCTGAAGAAATTGCTGGTGGCCCTGGCTGTGTGTGGTCTTGCATTGTCCTGATGGAATGTCCAGTTTGGGTGTGCGCAAAAAAAGGAACGACATGGGGTCTGAGCACCTGTGGATGTAGCGCTGTGCATTGACACCCTGTCCCCGACCAGGACCAAGATGACTGGTCTATGGCGTGTTAATGTCAATTGCACCCCATATCATAACGTTCGGGCCTCCCCAGGGGTGCCGCTTTACCACACAGGAGTCAGCATAGCGTTCACCAGGTCGACGCCATATCTGACACGACCCTCAGCCATGTCAATACAAAAACGGCTCTCATCTGAGAACAGTATGCGTCCCCACTGCTGCCTGCGCCAGTTGATTCGGGCTTGTGCCCACTGCAGCCTGTCCTGGCCGGTGTCTTGGTGTCAGTACCCGGACCTCTGTGAGGACGCCTACATGCCAGCCCGTTCTCCTGAAGACGCCGCCGCACAGTGTTGAGGCTGATTCGTTGCTGGAGATTCCCAGGCACCTTTCGAGCAGTGTTCGCGGCTGTTTGCCGCCTGTCCCGCAGATGGTTCGAACAAAATGGCGATCCTCTCTTGGTGTGGTGACCCGAGGACGGCCTGGCCGGGGACGATCATCAGTGGTACCAGTGACTCGCATGCGGTGCTGCAGACGATAGATGGTTGAGATGTGGACGTTAAAGATGTTGGCGACCTGCCTGGCATCCACACCAGCCTCCAGATGGCCTAGGGCACTATTGCGTTCCTCTGCTCGTAGTCTTGGCATCTCTATAGCGCTCAGACGGCAAGTCGTTATCTGAACCTTGTAGCGCGGCATTATAAAGGCTGCACGCCTGCGTACTTGTCGCTGGTTAACTTTGCTCTGCATGGTGTGCACGTGCCTCACATGCAGCAAACCAGTTTGCCATTTTGTTGACCCTCCAATGCCGGAATGATGTGTTGCTCACACAATTTTTTCACTGCACGTGAGTCTTGGACCCAAACAACTTGCCACAATGGTTCAATATTGTACATTCACCCCTTTTCACCCGAAAAATAGCCTTTCAATTTTTCGCGTTTTTTTTATGGAAGTCAGTATATATGTTCCGCGCTAATTACCGATCGGGCCTATCTTTAAGATTGCGCAGCGCGTTCTTACGATCCTTAAATTGCGCACCGATCTTAAGATCGCGCAAGGGTTGTCTTGCGCATTTTAATGATGCTGCGCAGTCTTCAGATGGTATAAAATGACGACGTTCAAACTGCCTGACGTTCAACGTATGGCCTGACGAATTCTTCGCAACACTCGTTAGTACCTATGGCATGCTGACGTGGTAATAAGTTCAATAATGACGGCTCACTCAAGGCTCACTGCTCGATTTGGAATATTAGTACTATGTATGTTGGGGTGGGGTGGGTATGTGCAGTTGAGGCTCATCTCATCACTGCTTCTTGGGGTGTGGGGAGGGGGGGGGTTGTTAGGTGGTCTTCTCATGATCACTTCATTTTCAATTCTTCTCTTTCTTTTCAGGTTCACTACTGACTGAAGAGTGATACAGCTCACAGTGATGAGTCCGAATTTGATTGTATATACTGTAATCCTCTTCATTGACTGAAGAATTGAACAAAAGTATATGATTTTTCAAAAAAGTCTTAGTTGTTGTTTTTTATTGTATACATAATATTTACATGATTTTTCTATACAATAGGCTAGTAAATTTCCTCAATTACACCTGATACACAGTTATTTGAAATGCATGTTACATTCTGATGCAATGTTTAAAATACAATACAATGTTATAATATAATACAATGTTTCAATACAGTAGGCCTACAATTGAAAATACAATACATTTCATAAATACACATGATACTGGTACACATTAGAGTCGTATTAAAACTTGTATCTTTCACTTGGCCTAGCATTAAAATAGTAAAAATAGGGAAACAACTTCCTTCACATTCAATGGCCTAATTACATGATTATAAGTCCAATCACTCACACGCATCGTTTCGATTAAAGCTTTTTGGAATGGCTCTCCTCGCTGCCTCTCGTAGCGTCGTTTCCTGCCTGTAGTTTGGTGTCATTTCCCCCGTACATGGCATTAGGTCACCACCTTGATACGTTCCTTTCAGCGTCCCGAACTCCGTTGCAAGATGGTAACGCATGTCCGTTTCTCCTGTGATTTTTGTAGATCATGGCGTGTAGGCGCCTGGGGTTGCTGCACGATCTGTCAAGTTTTGGAACATCAACTGTGACGTGTTTCCCCGACTTCAAACTCGACGACTTGAATTCGTTTTCTCTTTCGGTACGACTCCTTCATGCGTTCTGCATTGGCCTTGTAGTTCTTCATGGCTTTCTCTCTGTATTCTCTGCATTCGGTGAAGCTGCAGGGATGGACTTGGCTGATCTTTCATCGAAATCTGCGTTGTCATCATCTTGGTTGTCATCATCTTGGTTTGTTGTCATCTGGTTGTTGTCAATCTTGGCAATGGTCATCTTGGCTGTGGGCATCTGGCTGTGGACATCTTGGCGGTGGACATCTTGGCGGTGCTCATCTTGGCGGTGCTCATCGGTGGGACTTGGCTGATCTTCTTCCTTGAGCCGGTATTGGTCTCTCCTGGCTGTTGGCTGTGTGGCTTGGCTGGTCTCTGTCTTCCTTCTTGGTGCTGGTATTGGCCTTGGTCTGTCGGTGCTGCTGCTCTCTTCTGGGCTTCCTCGTTGGTTCAACTATCCCGTCCATGTCCTCTTCATCCACTATGTGTACTTTCGAGCCCAGAACGAATGACGACTGTGGCTGCTGTCCAAAAACTACGGCATACGGCGTCTCTTTTATAGATTCTTGGACAGTGACGTTCAGCCCGTACTGGATTCGTGGTAGCCAGCTCGCCCATGGTGCATTGTCCTTGATACCTCTCTGCCTACATTGCCGCAATTCGACTCTCCAGCGTCTTGTTGCCGTTCTCGATGAGTCCCTGACTCTGGAATGTCGGGGTCGACCTCTGACGAAAATCACGTCCTCCACCCCACTGTTCAAAAAGAGCATGTAGTAATTCGTTGACGAATTCCCTTCCGTTATAGCTGTGGAAGATCTTTGGAACACCAAGATAGGTCAGCACCCGTTCTTGAGTTTCTCTGCAACCTCTTGTGCTGTCTTCTGCTTTAGTGAAAGATGACGTGGTATTTAGAGAAGTGGTCCATGAAGTGGCCGATCGATTTGAAGTCTCCGTCGGGATCATGCCGCATATCTATCAAATCCACTTGAACTCGGTGAGGAAGCCGCTGGCGAGGATGGGCGTAGGGGTGGTCTGACGGTCTGAGGCACGGACAACTGGCAGACTGGGCAGTTCTTGCAAAACTCCTGGACGTAACTTCTTGGGATCCCATGAAACATCCTCTGCACTTTCTCCAACGTCTTCTTGTAACTGGCGTTTGTAGCTCAGTGCAGTGGATCTGCTGCACCACATCGAACATCTTGTCGGCTGAATGACTCGTTTGAAATTGCCAAGCGAAGCGCATCATCCTTTTCGTCACCAGAACAACCAGGGTGTTCTCGATATCCAAGGCTGGATATTCTGGATAGCGAACTTCTTTTTCTTTATCCATGCTTTGAAGTGGGGCGTAACCTTCCCGTCAGTATTCAAGTAGTCAATCACTCTGTCGTACTTGTCCCTGTCAGGGTCACTGACATGGCTACTTGAGCCCGCACATGTATGTTACAGATAGATCTAGTGAGCGACTCATGTTTGAACTTCTGCATGTGCGGACTGATCATGTTCCATGTCAGCGTATCTCGCGTGGTTCGCATTAGAGTCAATATTTCCTCTATATGTGCTAGAGTGAGCCGGCGAACATTTCCGCTCACGTCGCATGCGTGTGTGTGCGTCAGTGTATATCTGTGTGACAGCACAGCTTGGGAGAGGTAGGGAGGTATCTTGAACTTTTAGTGTTTTGTCCGTGGAAGTGGGGAAATTGGGTCAGGCATCATCCTCACTGTGAGTTGCCCAATCATAGTTGACCTTACGTTGAATTGTCCAATCACAGCCAAGTTTGACTGTAAAGCAGGCTGGGATTAGGTGAACTGTCGCTCAGTGTATTTTGCAGCTGTTTCAGAGTGGAAGTCTCTGATGTTGTGTGTGTTTCTATGTTGAAAGTCCTGGTGAATCCTTTTAGGAACCTTGTGTTCAGGGTTCGGGCTTGAGGAGTAGCGGAGCTGCCTTGAGTCTGGAGGGGACTGATTCTGTGTTTCTGTGTAAATGTATTCTTCTCGCTGTTGGAGGTACAGTAGAAGGACTTCGTTACTGTAATTTGTGAAGACGTGGTTGCTGCATTAGTGTTGAATGGTAACCGGTGTTCCCGAGACCCTGGTGGGTAAAGACGTGGTTGCTGCATTTGTGTTGAACTGTAACCGGTGTTCCGAGACCCTGGTGGGGTAAAGACTTGGTTGCTGCGTTTGTGTTGAACTGTAACCTGTGTTCCTGAAACCTTGGTGGGTGAAGACTGGTTGCTGTGGTTGAGTGCTGTAGACGTGCTCGTCTGGGGGTGGCCTTGGTGGCGCTGGACAACCCATCTCGGAGTTGGGCCGGACACGTATTGGTTCAAGATATCTCCCTGTAATCCTGCCTTAGCTGGTGCCCATAATCCTGCCTTAGCTGGTGACGGATCCCTGTGCGAGGAGTGACAGAGCGTGGGCTACTCTTCCTGTTGCTGTGACAGGCCGAGTGGTACATATGAATGTTGACGACAAACAGGGGCGTTTTGAGGTAACAGCATTGGACATTATTTCCAGGATCACGGAAGTGAGCCGTCGTTCATCAGTCGTGGAGTGGACTACCATGTGTGAAAGACACTAGCAAAAATTCTTAGTGACTTTAAATTTATTTAGTAATATTATTGCATAGCTGTTTAGTTGTTGGCTAATTAGTCATTACTTGTGTGTTCGCAGGCTGCACAGTGTTCAAGACAAATTTTCTTTTGTGTGGTGGCAAAAAACATATCAACTTTTTACAAGTTGGACAACTTGGTTGGGCCATTCTCTGCGAGTATTCATAGCAACCCAGTTGCTGGATTATTAATTGGTCATGCGTGCTTTAAGTGCCCAGTTGTTGGAATGTGACCCGGTTTAATTAATCTTGAAAGTGTTGTGAACATTGCAGAATTGTTGTAGTTTTGTGCGTTCTATATCAGTGATTGGTCTGTCACTGTGTTACAAAATTGCAGTTCTGGGCATTCTATATTGGTGTTTGGTCTGTCATTGTGTTGGAGTTCATTCCCTGGTTGCTGCTTTTTTATGAGCCAGTAAGTGAATTTGTTGAGTAAGTCTCAGATTCACAGTGTCCTGTTGGGCCAATAGCCAAGGTGTTATCGGTCGTGTGGGTTGTATTGCATGGTAGCGATGCATCACACCAGGCTGGGCACATTGGGATTTGACCCGAATTAAGGTTAGTCGTTAATTAATTTCATGACCTTATGTTAGTTGGTTGTGAAGGGGGTGTGTGTGACTAGAAATCTGTGTGCGAATTGGGTTAAGTGGTTGGATGTTTGAGTTTGAGAGAAAGGGGTTGTGTGGGTAGTTAATGTGGAATATTCAGTGTTATGAACCTCGGTGTCGTGGTTTGAATGAAATTATACATGTGTGAACTCTTCATCTGTTTCTGGACTGCTTATTTGAAATGGGGCGTTAGGTATTGTAGGTCTGTAAGTCTGTCTGTCCCTCCCTAGTTAGTTCAGGTGTTAGCGAGCCTGACATGTGGTGGAGATGCGGGGTACAATTAGGGGTAAGTAGGATTTAATTAGTGAAGGGTTGGTTAGCAGGGAGGTTGTTAGAGGAACTTCAGGCAAGCATACAGACTCACTCTGAGTGTAAACATTAGGAACTCAGAGTAGTCAGTGGGTGGTTGGAGGGTGTGTGCCTAGTAAGGGGGGAGGCATAGACAACGAGCACTCAGCGTGTAAGACCTGCTAATTGCCATTGTTAGTGTGTGGAAGTGATGTGCTTTGTCTGTAATGTCTGTTTGGTCATGGGGTCACGATAGTGTAAATAACTAATTATTTTGTTTTCTGCTATTTGTTGTAGAAAACTATGTTATTTTGTTGTCTGCCATTTGTTGTGGGAAACTACAGCTATTTCATTTTATGCCAATTTGTGGTGGTTAATTGGTGTCGACCAGATGGTTGGTGGCTGGCCAGAGGGGCTAGTTTGGTTGATCAGTTGTTTGGATTTGACATTGTTGTCAGCTGTTGGCAAGAGGGCCAGTCTTATGTTATTTTGATAATCCAGCGTGGGTGCGGTTTGTTCTCGGTGTTGCGGGATCTTGCGAGTTAGTTTCCTCTGAAGGGTGGACTTTTGATGTATTGTGACTCCACATCATATGATGGGTTATGCGAGCGGCCGTGTGTGCGGTATCTTTGGCATGTTGATTATATCGGTTTAGTTCAGTACCAGTTACTATAGGTACCGGGGTTGCAGATCCCAAAACCATAATATAGTGAAAATCCAACTTTGTGTGTCTGGTTCAAGCACGCAGGTAACGGTTAGCTAGTCTTAGTTCAGTATGTCGCACACCCCGAGAGTGACCGTAATTGCGTTCACCAACTGGCCAAGGGCTCAGGAAGTCATACTCCTGCGGCAACGTCTCCGGTAGTTAAGGAGCATGCAGTATGTTAGTGAAGGAGGTTATGGCGGAGCAACAGCTGGACACCTTGGCCGACAAATATGTTCGGTTAGGTCGAAGCATGGGTTACAGGGAGGGGAGTTAGCGGACTTTGTAGTCGACGCCTGGACGAGGTGGCCCGCAGGAAAGAGAGCAGGAGGCAAGGGAAGAGGAGTTACGTCTCAAGCGAGATGCGCAGGAAAAAGAGGAGGGTCGCAAGGAGGAAGAGTTGCGGCTCAAGTGCGAGGAAGTTAATTACAAGCTCGAGGGAGCAGCAGCAGCTGGATAGAGAGCGGAGGCCAAGGAGGAAGAGTTGCGGCTCAAGCGCGAGGAAGTTAATTACAAGTGTGAGGTGGAGCAGCAGCGGCTGGATAGAGAGCGCAAGCAGGCTATTAAGGAGGAAGCTCAGGCACAGAAGGACGAGGACAGAAGGGAAGAAGAGATGCAACTAAAGAGAGAGAGAAGACGGAGGAAAAGGAGGCGGCTAAGAGCAGAGAGAAAGGGCCGATAGGAAGCATGTCAAGCTGCAGCCAATGAGAGATGATGAGGATGTAGACGAATACCTACAGCATTTTGAGCAGGTAGCCAAGCTGTGTGGTTGGCATCAACTGCATGGGCATGTCAGTTAGTGGCTCTGCTCCAAGGAAGGCTAGGGATGCAGTCCTCAGGTTATCTGCAGATAAGTTGGAGGTCTACGCAGAAGTAAAAGCTGCCTTGCTCAGGTATTTTCGCCTCGACGCAAAACGCCTACCGTCAAAAGTTCAGAAGGATGGAAAAGAAGGTGGCTGAAACATTTGAGCAGATGCTGGACAGGCTTAGGGCATGTTTCTCCCAGTGGTGTGTATCTGCTGACAAGGACCAAAGTAAGCCTAATGATGTCTTAGATTTATTCCTTCAGAGCGCCTATACGACCAGCTCTCTGCTGATATTTATCAAAAGGTGAAGGAATCATCACCGAAGGATGCAGAAGAAGTGGCTGCACGTGCTACTCGCCTGGCAGAGGCCAAGAGAGCGGTGAGGGAGGTGCAGAGAGAACGAGCTCAGCGAGTCAGCCTCAGGGCAATAGTAGGGGGCAAGCGCATGCCCAGAAGCAACCAACAGCGACAGCGCCCAAAGGGATAGTAGGCCTGTCCAGAAGAGGGCGGTGTAACACCACAGTCATTAACTAAGTCAAGGGGGGATAAGACGTGTTGGGTGTGCGGCGACAAGGGGCACCTGAGTGCGTCGTGTCCACAAAGACGGCTTGGTGACAAAGGGAGCACAGGTGGGAAGGCAACAAACCACGGTGGCTAGAGTACTGGCAGGGCCGAGTTAGAGAGCCTCGAGCAGAGAGCCCACCGTCCCCTGCATGACGTGTGCTGCGAAGCATTACACCCCACGGTGCACGGTTACCGTGAATGGCCGAAGTGTGAGAGGTCTAAAGACACTGGAGCTACATAACTGTAGTGGCTGAAGCACTGGTTGACCCGCAAGACTACATTGGGAAGGTGGCTGGATGTGAAGATGGCTGAGAGTGGCACTTGTACAAGGTACCTGTGGCCAAGGTGCATGTATCGTCACCGTCGTGCAAGGCAAAATTGTTGTACTAGTGTTTAAGAAACCCTGTGAGCAAGTCCTAATAGGGAATTGGGCTGCTAATGATGGGAAGATGCACCGCAGAAAGTACCAGTTACGCAAATCCCACAGCTGATGGCTGCATGACACACTCAGGCCAAAGGCAGCAAGAACCAACCCAGGGATTGCCTGTCACAAGCAAGTCATTGGGTGGACTTCAAAGGCTCAAGAAGATGCAGGAAAGACCCACGTTGGATGCACCCCGGCGTGTCACAGAGAATGGTTTACGAGCTCGTCAGGTCATGGCTGGGTGACTTTGCAGACCAGGATGACTCTGGTGAGACGTACACCACACCAATGAGACGCAACCCAAGTGTGTGTTCCCAAGCGTATCAGGCTTGAGGTCATGAAGATGGACTCATGATGTACCCATGCAGGACACATGGGGACTAAACACCAAAAGCTAAGTTGCAGGATTCTACTGGCCTGGAATGTGTAAGGAAGTGGCTCAGTACTGCAGATCATCCAGAATGCAAAAGACATAGCAAAGGTAGAGTGCCACCAGTGGCCTCTAGTGAGATCTCCTGTCACAGAAATCCAATCGACAAAGTAGGAGTTGCGTCTGACACAGGGATCAGGGCCATCCTACTGCAGGAACAGAGGGTATGCTACACCCACCAGCGTGTGCGAGCAAGAAGTTCTTGCCTGCCGAGAAAACCTGGCCCACAATGGAGAAAGACTGCCTAGCACTGGTGTGGGGAGTGAATAAGTTTGCACAGTACCTGTACGGTACAAAGTTTGTGATACAGGTGGATCACTCTCCCTTGCAAGTATCTCGAGCGGGTCAAGTCGACTAGTGGAAGGGTTACACGATGGGCACTACAGCTGCAGCCCTACCAGTTCAAGGTTGAGGCTATCCCTGGTGATCAGAATGGCGCAGCTGACTACCTCAGTAGCTGGGTTGAATTGGAGGGTATCTGAGAGTAGTGTTACTAGCATACTGTGGTTGGAAAGCATTTGTCTACCTGTCGTTAATTTGAACGTAGAGTTCAATCTTGGCAGGGGGGTATGTCAAGGTCACTGACATGGCTACTTGAGCCCGCACATGTATGTTACAGATAGATCTAGTGGAGGCGACTCATGTTTGAACTCTGCATGTGCGGACTGATCATGTTCCATGTCAGCGTATCTCGCGTGGTTCGCATTAGAGTCAATATTTCCTCTATATGTGCTAGAGTGACCAGCGAACATTTCCGCTCATGTCGCATGCGTGTGTGTGCGTCAGTGGATATCTGTGTGACAGCACAGCTTGGGAGAGGGTAGGGAGGTATCTTGAACTTTTAGTGTTTTGTCCGTGGAAGTGGGAAATTGGGTCAGGCATCATCCTCACTGTGAGTTGCCCAATCATAGTTGACCTTACGTTGAATTGTCCAATCACAGCCAAGTTGACTGTAAAGCAGGCTGGGGATTAGGTGAACTGTCGCTCAGTGTTATTTTGCAGCTGTTTCAGAGTGGAAGTCTCTGATGTTGTGTGTGTTTCTATGTTGAAAGTCCTGGTGAATCCTTTTTAGGAACCTTGTGTTCAGGGTTCGGGCTTGAGGAGTAGCGGAGCATGCCTTGAGTCTGGAGGGGACTGATTCTGTGTTTCTGTGTAAATGTATTCTTCTCGCTGTTGGAGGTACAGTAGAAGGACTGTCGTTACTGTAATTTGTGAAGACGTGGTTGCTGCATTAGTGTTGAACGGTAACCAGTGTTCCCGAGACCCTGGTGGGGTAAAGACGTGGCTGCTGCATTTGTGTTGAACGGTAACCGGTGTTCCCGAGACCCTGGTGGGGTGAAGACGTGGTTGCTGCATTTGTGTTGAACTGTAGCCGGTGTTCCCGAGACCCTGGTGGGGTAAAGACGTGGTTGCTGCATTTGTGTTGAACGTAACCGGTGTTCCCGAGACCCTGGTGGGGTAAAAGACTTGTTGCTGCGTTTGTGTTGAACTGTAACCTGTGTTCCTGAAACCTTGGTGGGTGAAGACGTGGTTGCTGTGGTTGAGTGCTGTAGACGTGCTCGTTGGGGGTGGCCTTGGTGGCGCTGGACAACCCATCTCGGAGTTGGGCCGGACACGTATTGTTCAAGATATCTCCCTGTAATCCTGCCTTAGCTGGTGCCCGTAATCCTGCCTTAGTGGTGACGGGATCCCTGTGCGAGGAGTGACAGAGTGTGGGCTACTATTCCTGTTGCTGTGACAGGCCGAGTGGTACATATGAATGTTGACGCAAACAGGGCTGTTTTGAGGTAACAGCATTGGACATTATTTCCAGATCACGGAAGTGAGCCGTCGTTCATCAGTCGTGGAGTGGACTACCCAGTGTGTGAAAGACACTAGCAAAAATTCTTAGTGACTTTAAATTTATTTAGTAATATTATGCATAGCTGGTTTAGTTGTTGGCTAATTAGTCATTACTGTGTGTGTCGCAGGCTGCACAGGTGTTCAAGACAAATTTTCTTTTGTGTGGTGGCAAAAAACATATCAACATTTTTACAAGTTGGACAACTTGGTTGGGCCATTCTCTGCGAGTATTTCATAGCAACCCAGTTGCTGGATTATTAATTGGTCATGCGTGCTTTAAGTGCCCAGTTGTTGGAATGTGACCCGTTTAATTAATCTTGAAAGTGTGTGAACATTGCAGAATTGTTGTAGTTTTGTGCGTTTCTATATCAGTGATTGGTCTGTCACTGTGTTACAAAATTGCAGTTCTGGGCATTCTATATTGGTGTTTGGTCTGTCATTGTGTTGGAGTTCATTCCCTGGTTGCTGGCTTGTGTATGTAGCCAGTAAGTGAATTTGTTGAGTAAGTCTCGGATCACGGTGTCCTGTTGGGCCAATAGCCAAGGTGTTATCGGTCGTGTGGGTTGTATGCATGGTAGCGATGCATCGCACCAGGCTGGCACATTGGGATTTGACCCGAATTAAGGTTAGTCGTTAATTAATTTCATGACCTTATGTTAGTTTGGTTGTGAAGGGGTGTGTGTGGACTAGAAATCTGTATGCGAATTGGGTTAAGTGGTTGGATGTTTGAGTTTGAGAGAAATGTGGTTGTGTGGGTAGTTAATGTGGAATATTCAGTGTTATGAACCCTGGTGTCGTGGTTTGAATGAAACTATACATGTGTGAACTGTTCATCTGTTTCTGGACTGCTTATTTGAGTTGGGGCGTTAGGTATGTAGGTCTGTAAGTCTGTCTGTCCCTCCCTAGTTAGTTCAGGTGTTAGCGAGCCTGACAGTCCCTTGAAATACGTAAGTTGTCTTAGCTTGAGTAACGTCTCTGTTGTAGTCTGCATATGCTCCTTTTAACGGCTCAAATGACATCTCTTCGCTCTTCATGATGACTCTGGTCTAGATGACTTGACTCATGGAAGTGCAGTGAAGTTCAATCCAAGTTTGGTCTTTATATACTATCCTGGTAAACCGTGAATACTTGTCGGGTAATCAACATTTAAAAATTTATTTTTTTTGGACTCAAAGTGCAAATTTAACGGACAAATTCACAACTCATCAGAAAATTTTTGCAAATTTAACTGTACTAACGACGTACATTTGATTACTTTTCCATTTTCTTGCCCTAGCATAGAAAAGGCTTTCCCGGGGCGTTTCCTTTGTTGGACTAAAGACTACACTGTTTCCCTTCTCAGTTTTTTTAGCACCTAGCGTATTAGGCGTTCCCCGGCTTTTTCTTGATTGGACTAAAGACGTATAAAGATTACACCCTTTTTTTCTTAGCACCTAGCGTATTTTAGGCTTCCCCGGCGTTTCCTTTGTTTGGGCCCAAAGACGAAACCCCGGATTACATCTCATTTCTTAGAAACCTAGCTATTTTAGGCTTTGCCGCGTTTCCTTTGATTGGACTAAAGACGTAACACTGAATACATCTCAGTTTTTAGCACCTAGCGTAGTTAGGCGTTGCCGGGCTTTTCCTTTGATTGGACTAACGACAAAACTGGTTAAACATCTCATTTTTTTACACCAAAGAAATATTTTTGGGGCGTTGCCGGCTTTTCCTTTGTTTGGGAAACAAAAAGACGTATCACTGAATACATCTCAGTTCTTAGCACCTAGCGTAGTTAGGCGTTCCCGGGCCCTTTCCCCCTTTAAATTAGACTAAAGACGTATCATTTTGTTTTTTGGGCAAAAAAAATTATATAATAAATAATTATATGATAAATTAAAATGGGGTTTTTATTTTTTTCAAAAACCACTTAAGTAATAAAAAAAATTTTCCCCTTTTTTAAAAGTAAAAGGGGGGAAAGTCGGGGTTGTAATTTTGTAGACCCCCCTATAAGTCACATGCTCTTAAAGGGTTGAAGAATGGCTTTTCGATCTGAAAAAATTTGGACTAAACCATTTCAATTGCAATCACCCAAAAAACGATCGAGCGACACTCCCCCCCCAAAACATCATATACCCCGTTTTGACAAAAAATGCAGCCCATACATTTTTTTTGGTGTTGCAAAAGAATCATGTAGGCTTTTAAACTCCCCCACCAAAAAAAACGATGAAAAAACAACATCGATGACATAGCCTATTGGCCCAGTAATCATTGAAAAGGGGGCCCAAAACGGGTCCCCCCAGCACCTTCCCGTGATTTTAAGCCCGGTGCGAAATTTTAAGGATCGTAAAAACGCGCTGCGCAATTTTAAGAAAGCGAAAATTCGGAAAAATGCGCCGGACTTTATAAAATCAGTGGGCTTTAAACTTCTGAGTATTATTCTTAGGGGTTTGGCGGCGGGGGCCCCCGGCGGGGGTGGGGGTGGGGGTTTGGGGGTGGGGGTGGTGGTGGGGGGTAGTAGTATAGTAGTAGTAGTTTTAGTAGTAGAAGTATAGACAGAAAGCAGTAGAAGTACCCAATGGTGTTGGTTTTGGGAAACAAAACATCATGCCCATGATGGGGCCATGACCCCACACAAAGAAATCATCATAAATCAACATGATGGGCAGCACATTATCACCCTAAATAAATCATAAACATCACATCACATCATCTTTCATCATCCATCAGATGATATGATGATAAAGGGAGATGATATGTTTGATAAAGATGATGATGAATATTATTATTATTATTTTTATTACTATTTTGTTTTTGTTTCATCATCATCATCAACCCAAAAACAACATAAATCAAAAATCATAAAATCATCATATTCTTCATCCATAAATCATCATCATCATCATCATCATCATCATCATCTCATCTTTAATAAATCACATCATTTATATCATCAAAATTTTTTCATTATCATTTTTTGGTTTTTTTGTTTTTTTTAACTTTTTGTCGTCTTTCCCTTGTTTTTTGTTTTTGTTGTTGTTGTTTTTGTTGTTCTTGTTGTTCTTTTTCTTGTTCTTGTTCTTGTTGTTGCCGTCGTCGTCGTCATCAAAACATCATCATCATCATCATAAACATCATCATCATCATCATCATCTTTAAATCATCATTATAAACAAAACGATGATGATGGGGAAAAACACCCCCCACCACCACCATCATCACATCACCCATCATCATCATCATCATCATAAATCATAAATCATCATAAACATCATAAACAAATTTTAAATTGTTATTGTTGCTGTTGTCTTTGTTGTTGCTGCTGCTGCTAAAAAGCGCCGCGGGCTGCTGCTACTACTACTATTTTAAACTACTACTACAAACTACTACACTACTACTACTACAAACTACTACAAACTACAAAACACAAACACGATACACGATACACGAAACACCGTTTTTTTTAATTTGTCCCAAGAATACAAGGAAAATGTTTTTTGTGGTGCCTTTTATCAAAACCCAACATATTGCAAAAACTTAAAAACCTAGAAAATTTTTTTAAAAATTTATTCCATTTCTTGCACTGTGCCCCCGCCCATTCCTTGTAAAATTCATTTACCATCTTGTGTCACCCCCTATATATAATATTAATATAAAATATTTATATAAAAAATATATATATATATTATATAAAAAATAATTTTTAAAATTTTAAATAAAAATATTATTAACAAAATGCAAAAACACACACCCCAACACCCTCCTCCCCCCCCCCCCCCCCACCCCCCAGAACACACACACCCCAAAACCAAATACAAAATCACACACACACACCCCCCCAAAAAACGTGTCACACACACACACAAAACAACACACACACACACAACACAACACACACACAACACAAAAACACACAAAACCACCCCACACGCACAACACCCTTTTCCACCAAACACACACACCCCCAAGAGAGAGAGAGGGGAAGAGAGAGAAGAGAGAGAGAGAGAGAGAGAGAGAGAGAGAGAGAGAGAGAGAGAGAGGGGAGAGGTGCACACATACCCCCCACAAACCACCATCACATATGCAATATTATACAACGCTTAAAAAAACACCCCAACTGAAAAAACAGAACGCTCCAAGAAAGCTCAAATTTAAAAAAAAAAAAAAAAAACAGAAAAAATACCACCATTCAAAAGATCAATAATATTGAAAAATTTTATAATTATGTAAACTGTAAAAGAAACCCCCCCCAAGGGGGTTTTAAAATACAAATCGGGTTTAAAAAAGTTTAAAACTGCATCCCAAAAACCCAAACACACAAACTTTATATCCACATACAAAAATGTACACATGCATACAAAAAACACATACATACACACATATACATATATATATATTATATAAAAATATATAATAAATATATATATAATATATAATATATATAAAAACATCACACCCCTACAAAAATAATACTTTAATATATATACATACACACACATACATACAAATAACACATACATACACATACATAAACATGTGCACACCCCGAAATACACATGTATAGGGCATACACACACACATAAATCAAAACATACCCCACACAAACACATATAAAATTTAAATAATGTAACAATACAACATACATTCAAACAAAAAATTTTTTTGGCACCATCCCCATGAAAACACAGAAAATATGATTTTTTTAAATAGTAAAAAGATAATTTTTCCCTGTAAAAATTTCCCGGGATTAAAAACAAAACACACACACACACCCACACAAAACACACACACACACACCCCCACACAACACCACACCCCCACACACACACACACACACACAAACTGTATTTTCTTTTGAACAGAAAAACCCCAAAACATTCACTAACAGAAAATTAGTAAGGAAAAAATAACAAAAAAATTTTCCCAATGCCATGCAATAAACATCACTAAAGTATAATATCAAAACAGTAAAGAAGACAAACAAAAATCCAAAAACATATTTATTTATATAATTCATGGATAGAAAAGTTTAAAAAAAGCTTCAAGGGGGGTGGGCCATCAAATTCACACACACACACACACACACACACACACACACCCACAAAAAACACCCAAAAAAAAAACACACCCACACACACCCCAAAACACAAAACACAAACACACACACACCACACACACACACTCCCTGCACACACACACACACCCCCCACCCACACACACACCCACACACACACACACACACACACAAACACACACACACACACACCATGCACACACACACACACACACACACACACCCCAAACCCCGCGCGCACACACACACCACACACACACACACACACCCATAACACACAAAACACCACACAAAACACACACACACAAAACACACACACACAACCGGGAAAACAGGGCTTTAAAAAACTTTGTAGGGGGGTGAAATAGGGGGGGGGGGCAACATAACACACCATGCACACATCATCAACACGCACATACCCCCCTCACACACAAACCCCACACCACACACAACACAAAAACACACAAAACACACTCACACACACTTACACACAAAGAGGCACACACCAAGCACGCCCACAGGGGTAGTATTTAAACCGAACAAATAAGACCACATTCTCCCCCTTTTCTCAATTTAACCCCCAAAAGAAAAGAGGGGGACGGGGAGAAAGGCAGGGAAGGGGGGGGGTTTGGGGGGTTGGGGGGGATGGTCCTCAGGAGGGGTTTTTGGGGGGGGGGCAGGGGCCCCCGTGAAAGGGGGGGGTTTTCTGGGGCCCGGGGGTTTTTCCGGGGGTTTATTGGGGCCACACCCTGGAAATGGGGGCCCTGGGTCCAGCTCTTCCCCCACCTGGAACCTGGGCCCTGGGGGAAAACTTTTCCCCCCCCATGGGGGGTTCGCTTTTGGCCCCTTTCCTTGGTCTTTGGGAACACAAATTGGTTGAAGGCCCCCTTTCACTCCGAATGTCCACTGGTTTACACCCCGGGGGATCTGTGGGGGGGACTGGGGGGGGGGGGGGGGGGGGGGGGGGGGGGGGGGTTGGGGGGGGAAATGTCGCAGCTTTCCAGGAAGAAAAGTCTTTTGTTTGCCTTTTTGCACACTGCAAACTGCGTTGGGAGACATCTAGTTTTGGTTTTTTCGATGAAGGTACCTAAGTACTTGTAGTACTCACGACTCGACTGGTCAAACCCCTGATGACGAAAAGGGGCCCCCGGTGCTGGGCTTGTTTTTTCCCCGAAGTCCCGACAATTTTCCTTGGTCCTTTGGGCACATTTAGCTCCGGATGATTTGTGCTGGGACCAATCTGCCAGTTATCCCCGGCGTTTCCTTTACCTGGTTTTCGTCGTTTTTGAGGGGGAAGCCCGTTAGCGAAAGGGGTCGTCCTTTCAAATTGATCACAAGTGGAATCAACCTTGTTGCGACAGTCGGGGAGGTTAAAAGGGGAAGAGAGGGAGGAGACAGCACGCACCCTGGGGAAAAGCCCGTGGGTTTGGGGTCACAGGATCGGAGAGGTGTTCCCCAAATCGGACTCGTTGTTTTCTCTGAGTCAGAAAACTGAAGATCCAACGAAGAGGACCGGGTTGGGCTTGTACGGAGAAGCTTGGTGGGCAAGGAGATGTGGTTGGAAAACGTGTTAAAAAACGCTGCTGAAAATCCCATGAAGGGACCCTTGCGAAAGAAGTAGGCTTTCGAGGGGGAGTGTAGACACTGTGGAGGAATGAGGTTTTGGGATCTTCAGTACCTTCCCTTTCGGAATAAGCAAACTGAAGAGGAACCCCGATGCTCCTTGTCCCCCAACCCCAGCAGGGGGAAGGATGATCTTTCCCGCGCACTTAAAGGGGACATAAGTGAGTGCAAATGGGCCCGTATTTTACAAATACTATTACTGGGTACTACTATACTCCTACTACTACAATACTACTACATTAAAAAAATACTCCCACTACTACTACTACTACTACTACTTTCAAATACAAAAAAAAAATTTTAGGGGGTTCTTGCTGGGGTTGCTGCTGCTGTCGTTTTTTTCCGTCGTCGTCGGGGTTGTTTTTGTTGTTGTTGTTTTTTGTTGATGTTTTGTTGTTTTAAATTGTTGTTGTTTTTTGTTTTTTTTGTTGTTTCTTGTTCTTGTGTTTTTTCTCATTTTAATTTTTTAGCTATTGTCGTTGCGTTTTTGTTTTATCTGTCGTGATTTGCCTTTCAGTCACAGCCACATCCATGCTCGTTGCTGCAACCCGTTCCGTTTTACAGCGGCATCGCCCCGCATCAGGTATCCATTAGACCCCTCCCCTGGGGATGAGAGAGAAGCTGAAAAATTCCCTCCATCATTAGGATAATGACCTAGCAAAAACCCGTTCAGGTTATGAAAAAATTGGGAAGGGTATGAGTCGATAAATATTGTATATGAAATGATTAAAAAAAAACATGTATTCTAAGAATACGTAATTGAACCCACTTACTCTCAACGTTATGTAAGAAAATATCTGTTACAATCGATTTTGTCCTCTGCGTCAAGTATATCAGTAGGTGAGAGATTGGTAGGGACGTCTGCATATATCAACTGATAGAGACATACCATCTTGAGTTTTCTGGTAGCATTTGCAACATCATGAGGTATTACATTACAAGACAAGAAGGCACCTAAAGGCAGCTAATGAATAGAAAAGGAAAATGGGAAAAACGTACCTTGAAAAAAAAAACAAGCAGGTGCAACGATTGATTGCTGGTGATAGCTGCTAGGTCACAAAGGCAGCCTAGAGGCACCCCACTGTTGATGACAAGACCATTATGACGTCACCACAACGACAAATCCGGACACTTTGATGAGCAGCCTTACTATATGCCTAAGATTCATATGCAATAGAAACCGAAGTGACCATGAAAGGATATCTTGAAAGGACACATAATCAGAAATATCCTATTGCCATCATATTCCACAAAGATTGATAAGGACAACTCTAAGGGTAACACATATAGGTATATCAGTGCCCTGCCTATCTATCCGATCTCCTTCAAGTATATGTCCCATCACGTACGCTCCGCTCCTCCACCGACACTAGGACCTTCCGCTTCCCCAGTTACCGCCCCCATCGTAAACAGCATGGCGAACGAGCTTTCTCATACGCAGCTCCCAAACTCTGGAATAAACTCCCCTATGACTTAAGACATTCTCAAACCTTTTCTTCCTTCAAAACCTCCCTGAAAACCTACCTTTTCAAACAATACTAAGAAGACAGTCATTACCAGATAGTTGATTGACTTTTGTTATTTTGTGGATTGCTTAGTAGTTTGTGCTTGTTGCGGCTGTTGTATATTGTGTGTCTGTGCGTGAGAGTGTGTGTGCGCGTGGGAGAGAATGAGAGAGAGCCTTTGTTTTTCATTTCTGAGCCGTTTTTTTCAATGCATTTTCTTTACATTTAGCAATTGCATTTTTTCTGCCTTTGTAAAGCGCCTTGTGCCGTGGAAGGCGCTATATAAATCCCCATTATTATTATTATTATTATTATTATAGGTACATAAATCTCTCTCTCTCTCTCTCTCTCTCTCTCTCTCTCTCTCTCGTCCTTTTTAAAGTTTTTTGACTCACAGGTTCAATCTATTGCTCAGTATGGGGCAGAGTTATGGGGACTTGACAATGCAGCACACCATTGTGAAAAACTGCATCTTTTTGCTATTAAACGATTCCTAGGCGTTGGAATGCGAACACCTAATGCCCTGGTGTATGGAGAAACAAATAGATATCCTATTTACATAAACTCAGCTATAAAGTGCATCAGGTTTTGGTTAAAACTGACGAGAATGGATGAATGCAGATTACCTTATAAGGCCTACAGAACGCTTTTTGATTTGGATTTGCGAGGGAAGAAAAACTGGGCCTCAAATATTCGCAGTAAATTGTACATGTTTGGGTATGGATTTGTATGGCTAAATCAAGGCGTGGAAGGAATTAACGAGTTTCTGATAAGTTTTAAGGAAAGGTTGATTTTGTGCATGTGGCAAGACTGGAATTTTCATATTAATAAAAGTGATAGGTTTAATGTTTACAGAACCTTTTGCACTGTCCCTGACGTTAAAACACATTTATTGATCAATTTAGACAGGCATTTAAGATGCATACTGACAAGATTTAGACTTGGCATTTTTGAAATCGCGGTACATCGTATTCGCTATAGAGCACATAGTGAAAATGAATTAATATGTCCACTTTGTCAAAAAGAGAAGGAAAGTGAGGTACACTTCATTTTATGTTGTCCAGTTCTGTATGACCTAAGAGCACAGTACATTCCGTTGAAATATACAAAGTGCCAAGTCAGTTTAGATTTACATTGCTTATGGCGAGTACGCACGAAAAAAAAACAGTCAAGAATCTGTCAATCTATGTTTATAAAGCCTTTAAGCTGCGTTCCATTCTTACTTCTTAAACGTATTACCAAGTGCGTTTTGAATGATTTCACTGTTCACAATTGTCAGTTCTGAGAAATGTTTGTATATATGTATCCCATCTGAGGGGCAATGGCCTAAACATGATTAAACTTTCCGTTTCTCTCTCTCTCCTCTCTCTCTCTCTCTCTCTCTCTCTCTCTCTCTCTCTCTCTCTCCTCTCTCTCTCTCTCTCTCTCTTTCTCTCTCTCTCTCTCTCTCTCACTCACTCACCCCTCTCACTCTCTCTGAAATGTTACATAAAATCAGCTAATGAGGTCAAGAATGTCGTTATTTGATTATCAACACAGATATTGTGTTGTACTATACCCTTAAAAATGTAATGACCACTGTCTGTAACATTTTCCTTTA
>CM031601.1:55390457-55405457 GCA_018398815.1 Conus ventricosus
CACGCAGGGCACACGCACCCACACCCCAAACACACACGCCCCACACCACACACACACACACACACACACACACACACACACACACACACACACACACACACCCCAACACACACAAAACACTCACACACGCACACTCACACACATTTCACAAAACGCACACACACCCATGCAAACAACTGCAAGCATCCCAATTTAACAAACTAATATTTTTAAAAAAAGCCAACAGAAAAACAGACAAAAAAGAGAGGGGGGGAAAAGGGGGAAAAAGAGAGAGAGGGGAGAGGGGAGAGGAGGGGAAGAGAGAGAGGAGAGGGGAGAAAATAGAGGGGAGAGAGAGAGAGAGGGAGAGGGGGGGGGGGGGGGGGGGGGGGGGGGGGGGGGGGGGGGGGGGGGGGGGGGGGGGGGAGGCAAAGAAAAGAAGTTTTTAACTGAAGCCTTCCTTGATCCAAGTAAAAACGCCAAAACGTTCCCCAATGCCTGAAGAAAATTTGCGGGGGAGGGGTGGAGGGGGGGGGGGGGGGGGGGGGGTTAAGATAAAAAACCGGCCTATAAAAAAAGGTTGGGGAAATCCCGCAGCATACCCACAAAACTCTTTCAAGAGGGAGCGGGGTTTTTTTCTACTCAAGCCGTTCCTGTTAATAAATTTTGGAGGGTCAGGGGGGGGCCGCGGGGCCTTGGGGGAAAAGGGGAAATAACACTAAAATTTTGGAATCGTTGAACGATAGAAATCGGGGCTGTCGATGAAAAAAACAAGAGGGCGTCCCTTTTTATTTTTTTTTTTTAAAGAAAATTTCCTTTTGGGAAATTTTGATTCAGGGTTTCAAAATTTAAATTTGTTTGAATTTTTTCCCTTTTCTTAAAGGGATGACATGAGTATATAAAAACAAATTTTTGGGTGCATACATACTTACAAAAAGTAAATAATTTATATATTCAAAAACACACACACACACCCACACCAAAACACAAAACACACCACCCCACACACACACACCCCATATATATATAAATAAATATAATATATAAAATATATATTAAAATATAAAATATAAATAAATACGGCCCCAATAATTTTAAAAAAGGAAGGTTAAAACTAAAGGGTTTAAAAACCGACAAATTTGTTTCAAGGGGCTTTGGGCGCTGTCACCCAGGAGGGTTTTTGGGTTTGGGCCCACCGCCGATGTTATATAGCGTGTGGCTCACTTTTGCGGTTTTTTGCAGGGCGGGTTGGCTGCACTTTTTTTTTGGGGTTTTAAAAAGTTTTTTTTTTTGGATGTGTTCACTAAAAACAAATTTCCATTTATGCCTCCCCAGTTGTTTACTATTCTTTTTTGGTTTTTAAAGTTGCTAAGTGTGGTTTGAAATATTTTTAACCATTTTTCATTTAAAACATAGGTTGCACCCTTTTTAAAACTTTTCCCTGAAATGGTATCTCTTTTATGTTTTTTTCCAGGATTATTTGTACTTGTTTTTGCGTTTTTAAATTTTTCCAGATATTTTTGCCATTTCTTTTTGGTTTTTTTAAAATTTTTCTTTATTGAATGACTGTTTTGGGGTTTGCAAAACGGGTTTTTGGAAGTGGTTTTCAGTGATCCCTATGAAATTTTTTCTTTTTCTTTTCTGTTTGTTACAGTAGCCTGGTATACAATTTTTTGTTGGGGAGACATTTTTTGTTTATGGCACGCTCCTTTCTCGTCCCTTTTGCAAAAATTTCCTTTTTCTTCAAACCCTTCTTTGCTTTTTTTGATTTTCATTTTTTGGATGCGTCAATCAGTTTTGGGGTTTGGGGCATACATAAAGTACGATAGTTTGACAGTGTTTTTTTTAAAATTTTTTTTGGAAAAGGTTTGGCTTTTTTAAAATGAATTGCTGGGATTTTGAAGAATTTTTTTCCCTAGGTTTGTTTTGATTTCCCGTCGTAGGGGGTTTAAAATACCAAATAAATTTTTTTTTCCCCTATTTTTTTTGTTTTTTATTTGTTTGTTGTCCGGGTTGTATTGTAGTTTTTAATTGTATCCACTTGTTTGCAGTCCCTTTCCCTGGTTTTTCCAAACTGCTGCATTGTTAAAACACCCCTCCATTGCATGACATTTTGTAGCCCTCTTGTTTATGGCAGGGGGAATGGTCTTTAATACAGATGGGGGATTTTTTATTTTTGGTGTGTAAATAAGAGGTGAAAACTTTTGGGGTTTCTTTAGGGTTTTTATATTTTAGGGTTGTTGAGATCCATGTTATGTCTAAGAATTCCCACAAAACCTTTTTTGTTTCCCTTCAATGGTTTTCTTTAAGTTGGGTTTTTTGGAAAAGTTTTTTTGAAATATTTCTTTTTTCTTTTTTTTCGAGGGTTTCTTTGGGGTTTGGGGTTTGTTATTCCCGGGCAAGGCCATCGTCTCTGTACAGTCCGATTTGGGTTTTCCCGAGTTTTTTTTTGATGTTGGGGGAAAACTGAATAGTCCAAACCAGTTCAAAATGTTTCTCAACCACATAGGGAACCCCAGGGTTTTACGCCCGAATTTTGGGTTTTTCGGGGGGGGGTTTTTTCCTGATCCAGGTTTCATTTTTTCTGTGTAAAAATTTTTCCCTTGGGTTGGAGAATGCCCAAAAACCCCATGGAATAAAAAAGAGACTATAAAAAAACCTTAAAGCAATGAGAGGGTGTTAAAACAATGCCCAGTGGAATCCCAGGGGGCCCACTGCAAACAAGGGATACAATTCCAAACTACAATAAAAACCCGGACAAAAACCACAAATAAAAGCAAAAAAAAAAGGGAAAAAAAAAATCATATGGTAAAACCCCCCCATACGAGGGGAAACTCAAAACAAACAAAAGGGAAAGAATTTTTCAAAATCCTAGCAATTTCCCATTTCCAAAAAAAGCAAAAACTGCCAAAAAATATTTAAAAAAAACCACGGGTCAAACTATCGTACTCATGTATCCCCAACCTCAAAAACCTGATTGACGCACCAAAAAAATTTGAAAATAAACACAGCAAAAAAAGGGTGAAAAAAGGGAAATTTTTTGCAATTGCAAAAAAAGAAAGGACAGTGCCCACAAAACCCAATAAATTCTCCACAACAAAAATTGTATACCAGGCCCTACTGTAACATCAAAAATGAAAAAGAAACAACATAGGGATCACTAAAAACCCCCTTTAAAAAAAAAAAACCAAAATATGCAAACCAAAAAAACGCCCATAAATAAAGAAAAATATAAAAACCAAACAGAACTGAGCCAAAAAATATCTGGAAACTTAAAGACGCAAAAAAAAGCTACAAAATATCCGGAAAATCAAAAAAAGACATAAACCCATACAGCAATTTTAACACAAAGGGGGGCAACCTATGTTTAACTGAAAAAGGGTTAATACTATGCAAACCACCCCAAGCAATTTTAAAAAACACACAAAACAGAAAAAATCCCCCAAATCGGAAATAAATAAAAAATTTCGTTGTTAGTGAACAAACCCCAAAACAAAAACCGGGAAACCCCCCAAAAAACACGTGCACCAACCCCACGGGGCAAATAACCGGCAAACGTGAGCCACACGCATATAAAAACGGCGGGGCAAACAAAAACCATCCGATGACACGCAACGCCGCAAAAACAAATTTGTCGATTTTAAAAACCTTGATTTTTAAAAACCTTTCCCTTTTTTTAAAACATCTTTTGACAAATAAATGCTCCCCAAGGGGTCGAGCACTTTTAAAAATTCATTTTTAGGCTCTTTGGCTATTTTAAAAATATATATATATATATATAAGATGAATATAAAAAAAAAACCCCAAAAAATGATTTTAAAAAAGTGCCGCCCCCTTGGGGGAGAAACCCTTAGTTAAAACAAGTTAAAAGGGGAAAATCTTAAAACAATCTAAAAATTTTTGGGTTTCGAGCGTTTTGCGCTGTCATCGGGATGCCCTCGGTTTGCCCCCGCCGATGTTATTCCCTTTGGGCCTCCCCGTTTGGGGTTGTTTGCACGTGCTTTTTTGGTTTGCACTTTTTTTGGGGGGCTTTCGGGTTTTTTTTTTGGGAAATGTGTTCCTAACAACGATTTCCATTTATGCCTGCATTTTGTTTACTTTTTCTGTTTTGGTTTTTAAAGTTGCTAAGTAGGGGGTTTGGGGGGCATGGGTAAAAAAAACCTTTTTTAAAATTAAACATAGGTTGCCCCTTTTTTGGGGGGGGAAACATTGCTGTATGGTAAATGCTTTTTTTAAATGATTTTCCGGGAAAAAATTGTGTTTGGGTTTTTGCGTTTTTAAAAAGGTTTCCAGATATATTTGCTCATTCCTTTTTTGGTTTTTAAAATTTTCTTTTTAAAAAGGACTTTTGTGGTTTGCATATCTGGTTTTGAAGTGGTTTTCAGTGACCCTATGTATTTTCCTTTTTCATTTTCTGATGTCACAGTAGCCTGGAATAAAAATGTTGCTGTAAAAGACATTTGTTTTTTATGGGAAACCCCTCCTTTCTTTTGCAATTCCCAAGTTTTCCCTTTTCTTCCCCCTTTCTTTGCTGTTTTGATTTTCATTTTTTTTAGATCGTAAATCGGGTTTTTGGGGGTTGGGCATACATGAGAAAAGGGAATTTTGGGAAAATGTTTTAGTTGAATTTTTGGACAATTTTGGGTTTTTTTGGAAATGAAGTTTTTTAAGGTTTCCTTAAAAAATTCTTTCCCTATTTTTTCGTTTTGACTTTCCCGTCTATGGGGGGTTAAAACCATAGGGATTTTTCTTTCCTTTTTTTTCTTGTTTTTAAATTTTTGTGTTGTTGTCTGGGTTGTATTGTAATTTGTAATTGTTCCACTTGTTTTTAGTCCTCCTGGTTTCAACTGCTGCTTTGTTTGAACACCCTCACTGCATGACGGGTTTGGATAGTCTCTTGTTTAAATGCCAGGGGGAAAGGCTTCAATACAGATGATGGAGGGTTATTTTGGGTTTGTGTACAAAAAGAGGTGTATCTTTGGGTTTTCTTGAATGGTTTGTAATTGATTTTTTTAAAAATCCAGTTTTTTCAAAGGGTGGGTTCACTACCTTTTTGTTTCCCTTCAAGGGGTAATTTTTTTAATTTTGGGGGTTTTTTGGAAGTTTTGGGCATAGTTCTTTTTTCTTGTTTTCGATGGTTCTTGATTTTTTGGTTGGTGGGCAGAAAGGGCCCCTCGTCTCTGTATACCCCGATTTGGGTTTTCCGAGTTTTTTCTTGATGTTGGACAGAAAGAAAAACCCGACCAGTTCACATGTTTTCTGCCCCAAACATAAAACCCAGGGTTACGTCGAATATGATTTTTCTTTTGGGTTTTTTCCCTGATCCGGGTTTTCCCATTTCTGCGGGTGTAATAATTTTTTTGGGGTTGGAGAATTATTTTCCATTTCTGACCCTGTTTTTAAAAAAGGAAAAAATTTCCCCCCCCAAACCCCAAAAAGAAAACATTTTTTACAAAAAAGCAAAAATTTAAAACCCTTTGGAAATCGGGAAAAAACCCACAAAAAACTCCAAATTCGACGAAACCCAAAGGGTTCATATGATGGTTGGCCGAAACATGTGAACTGGGGGACAATTCATGCTGTCCAAAATAAAAGAAAAAACTGGAAAAAACAAGTGGGAAACTATACAAGACGATGGCCTTCCCTGCACAAACCCAAAAACCCCAAAAACCATCGAAAACAAGAAGAAGAACTAGGGCCAAAATTTTTCCAAAAACCCAACAACTTAAAGATTACCATTGAAGCAAACAAAAAGGTTTGTTTAACTACTTAGACATAACACTGGATCCCCAACCAAAACAAAAAATACAAACCCTCAAGAAACCCAACATACCCTCTTTATTACCACCAAAAGTAACCACCATCTCTGTATTTTAAACCAAACCCCAATTTGGCCAAAAAAAAAGAGGACTATCAAAACCCGTCATGCAGTGAGAGAGTGGGTTTAAAATTTCAGCAGTAGAATACCCGGGGGCACTAAAACAAGTTATACAATTACAAATTACCCTACAACCCAGACAACAACCAAATAAAAGCAAGAAAAAAGGAAAAAAAAAAAACCTATGGTTAACCCCCCATACGACGGGGGAAAACCCAAAAAAAACAAAGGAAAAAAATTTTTTAGAATCCTAAAACTTCATTTCCAAAAGAAACCCCAAATTGTCCAAAATATTCAACAAAAACACTGTCAAACATCGTACTCATGTATGGGCCCCAACCCCAAAAACCCCGATTGACCAACAACAAAATGAAAATCAACAACAGCAAAAAAGGTGAAGAAAGAAATCCTTTCAATTGGGACCAGAAAAGGGGCAGTTGGGCCCCCTAAACAACCCAAAAGTCTTCACAGCAACAAAGTAAACCAGGGTACGGGGGCATCGAAAATGAAAAAGAAACATACATAGGGGCACCCGAAAACCACTTTAAAACCCGATAAGCAAACCACAAACGCATTTTTAAAAAAGAAAAATTAAAAACCAAACAGAACTGACAAATATATCTGGGAAAATTAAAGACGCAAAAACAAGCTAAAAATTTATTTCCCCCGGAAAAATCATAAAAAAAAAGCATCACCAAAAACAGCAATTTTCAAAAAGGGCAACCCATGTTTAAAAATGAAAAAAGGTTAATACAAAGGGGAAAACCAAAATTAGCAACTTTTTAAAAACCAAAACAGAAATAGTAAACAACTGCAGGCATAAAAAGGAAATCGTTTTTTAGTGAACACATCCAAAAAAAACCCCAAAAGCCCCCCCAAAAAAACTTTCAGCCAAACCCCACGTGCAAAAAAACCGCAAAAAGGGGGCCCAACCGGGGAATATAACATCGGCGGTGGGCAAACCGAGGGGCCCTCCTTATTACAGCGCAAAACGTCGAAACAAAATTTTTAATAGTTTTAAGATTTCCCCTTTTAACTTGTTTTTAAATAAAATATATATAAAAATATAAAAAAAATATAAATTTATAAATATGTTAAAAAGTAAAGGGTTTTAAAAATATCTACACGCTGTTTCATTTCAATGCAAACAACAGGAAAGTGGTTTTGGGTCCCGGCGCGGGTTTTATAACTGCTTTTGTTGTCTGTCATCACGTGCTGTCTGTGTTTTTTTTTTTTTGTGTGTTTCTGGTTCTTTTTCACTGATAGGGAATTTTTCCCCTTGTGCCCCCAGTTGTTAACCCCTTTTTATCCCATATTTTTAAAATTGCCAGTTTTGGTTTGCATAGTAAAATGGGACCCCCTTTTTGTTGAGCATAGGTTTTTCATCTTTTTGAAAATGTTTTTTTTTATGGGCTGCCTTTCCCATGATTTTCCCGGATATATTTTATTCTATCTTTTTTTCCTTTTTTTAGCTTTCCAGAGTATTTAAAATCAATTCCCGTTTGGGTTTTTTTTTTTCTTTCTTTGTTTTAAAAGACTTTTTTGTGGGGTTTTCAAATCAAGTTTTAAAAATTTTGGTTTTTTTCCCGTGGTACCTATATAAGTTTCTTCTTTCGCTCTGATGTTACAGTGGGTTGGTTAAAACAATGGGGTTTTAGAGGGGATTTGTTGCCAGAAAGGCCCAAAAAATGTTTTGGAAACTCAAAGAGAAAAAAATAGAAAAACAAAAATCCTGGAAAAAACATGAAAGAGCAGCACCATACAACAAAATTTCAAAAAGATGTAAACCATGCTCAACAGAAAAGTACATAAACTATGCAAACCACAACTGGGAAAATTTTTAAAAACAAGGGTTGAAATGGGTTTTAAAAACTGCAGGCACAATGGAAATTTCCCACCCGGGGAAAAAAACCCCAAAAAACACCCAAAAACAAAAAGACAGCACGTGATGACAGACAACACAAACATTTTTAAAACCCGGGAGCACAGACCCAACCCCCCAAAACCCCGAAAGATTGCAAATTTCATTTAAACACGCTTTTAAATTTGTTTTTAAACCCAAATTTTTAACAAAAAAGTTCCCAGTTTCGGTTAGCAATTTTTTTAAAAACTCTGCTTTGGAAATTTACTACCATTTTCTATATAAACAATTTTAAAATACAAACACACACACCCACACCGAAAAAAAAAGAAGGCTCCCTTTTTGAAAAAGGGATTTATTTTATTTTTCCCCCTTTCACCCACCAAGCACATACGTTAGTTAGGCAAATTATCTACCACCGCAATAAATGGGTTTTCTCCCCCATTTCTTCTCAAAAAAATGGGACAACTTTTTTTATAATTTAAATTTTTATATAAATATATATATATATATATTAAATAAAAATATATAGAGAGAAGAAGAGAAAAGAGAGGGGAGAAGAGAGGAAAGGGAGACAACGACAGACAGACAGAACAAGACAAACAGACACACAGACAGACAGATTTAAAACCTTTTTTTGGGTGTCATTGCAAACCCCTTAAAAAAAATTCAGATTTAAGAGGCAATTTTATTTCCCTTTCCCTCTAGGGTTTTGGATGGAAAGGGGGGTGGACAAAGGCTTAGTTTAAAATCCCACGTTATGGAAACCTTTCGGCCCCAAAAAAGGGGGGGAAACTAAAAGGCTCAGGGGGAGGGGGCCCAAACCGGCTGTTTTTCAGTCCCCCGCTAAAGGCCTAGGGGGAAAGCAAGCCCTCTGTTTTTGGGGGCCCGTGCAATACGTTTTTTTGGGAAAGAGGCACGGGGTAAAAGGAAAAAAGAATGTGTGGGGTGTTGGGGTGTGTGTGTTGTGGGTGTGTGAGGGGAGAGAGAGGGAGAGAAGAGAGAGAGAGAGAGAGAAAAGAGAGTGTGGGTGTGTGTGTGTGTGTTGGTGTTGTGTGGGGTGTGGGGTAGCGCGCCCTGTGGGGTACAGGTGGAGAGAGGGGGGGTGAAGGGGGGACAAAGAGCCGGTTTTTTGTCCCCTCGGATAAAATTTCCCCTTCCACTTTTTTTTGAAGGTCCGGAATCACATCCTTTGGAAATTTCCCAAACATCCACCCCCCTACTCTGTCTGCCTCCCCCCTTTCCCCGGCCCCCCCCACATTCACAAACCCCTCAAACCCCGCCCCCCTCACCCACCACCCCCCCAACCCTCATTATTTTTCTCCCCTCCCCTTTTCTGTGGGGGGCATAAGCAAAAATGTTTTCAGGGTTTTCGCCTTTGCCCCTTAAATCCGACCCAAAAGGGAAACGAAATCTCCTCTTTTTGGTTTTTCCCGGAAAATCCTGGGAAAAGAAGCTCCCTTTCCAAACCGAATCCCAAATCTGGGAAAAACCATGTTTTTTTGTTGGAAAGACGCATGTCGGTTTTACTGCACTGGGAAAGGGTTTCCCTGCTGTTTGCTGTGTGTCCCTTCTTTTTGAGTATTTTGGGGTTTTTTCGTTTTTTTGGTCCTTTTTTCATAGTTTTTTTTTGTTTCCCGGTGTTCTTGAATCGCTGATTTTTCCCTCATCAAAGAAGATCTGTAGGGACATTACCCCCTGGCCCTTCCCCAAAGTGGGACTTAAACAATTTTTAGATGGAAAACAGAGTGTGATGGGAAATTTAAAAATTTGACATGTAACAAAAGGGTAAAAGGGGTTTAAATTTTTTTTACACTTTTTCAAATTTTAAAACATTCTTTGGCCCCTTTGGGGAAAAAATAACAAAGAAGAAGAAGAAAAGAAGAAGAAGAAGAAGAAGAAAAGAAGAAGAAGAAGGGGGAGGGGAGGAGGAGGGGGAGGAGGAGATCAAAAGCAGAAAAAAAAACCCCAGTACACCCGAACGACCGACTCACACCCACACACACACACACACACACACAACACAAAACACACACACACACACACACACACACACACACACCGCACACAAACCCCACACATACAAACACACACACACACACAACACACCCCACACACACCACCACAAACACACCACACACAAACACACACACACACAAAACACACACACACAAACACACACACACAAAAACCCACACCCCCCCACACCGCACACACACACACACACACACACACACACACACACACCCCACACACACCACACCCCCACACACAACACACACACACACACACACACACACACACACACACCACAACACAAAACACCACACACACACACACACACACACACACCCACCCCACACACAAACACACACACCACACACACCCAAAACACAAACCCTGCACACACATACACCGGGAAACATACTGGATACCTAAACTGCAAGCTAAAGCACACACCAATAATTTAAAAAACACACACACACACACACACACACACACAAAACCCACACACCGCGCGCGCCCCGCGCGCGCGCACAACGGGCATTCTTATAAAACAAATGCCCACGATTTTACATAAGTAAGCGAGCAGATGTAAACAAAAATTTTTATATGCCCAAAAGACAGATTAAAAGAAAGAAAAAAACAGAGACAGAGAAAGAAGAACCGAAGAGACAGAAAAGAAGAGACGGTAAAGGGAGGCATGCAAAACCCCCAGAAAAAAACAGGCATAAGACAGACAGACTTCAAAAAGATTGCCAGCCAAGGGAAAAAAATCAGGTGAGCCACCCCAGTCCAAGAACAGCAAACCCCCCGAAGCCCTATGCCCAAGAAAAGGGATGGGGGGAGTTGGGGCCAAGGGGGGGGGGGGGGGGGGGGGGGGGGGGGGGGCCAAAAAACGGGTGAAACAAGAAAGGTTGGGGGCCAACTTTTAAGGAAACCCCCAAACTCAAGAGGGAAACTCAGAATTGGGTTTCCCACTTTAAACAGTCCCCTTTAAATCATTTGATGTCAAACTCAGCCAGCAAGTTCTTTTGGGGGATGGGAAATTACATGGATTTTGGATCAGTCAACGATAAAAAGTCAAGAGGGGAAAGAAAAACGGATCAAATGCTGAGTGCCCTTGAAAGGGGGGCCCCTCCCTTGGATTTTGATTGACGTTTCATTTTTAAAATAGGTTTTTTTTTGTAGGAAAATTTCCTTTTAGTTTTAGGTAAGATTGGGGGTAAGGGGAGAGCTTGGGATAAACAGCATAATTTTAAAACCCGGATGCCAACCGCAGATTTTACAAAAAAAAAAATATTCAATAAGTCCGCTTCTTTCTATTTAGATCAATATTGATGATGGGAAGGAAAAATGGGAAAAAAATGGAATTTTTAAAAATCCCCAAACCCCACCCCCCCCCCCCCTATTTTTAGACCCAACCCGCATTTAAAGCCACAACATGGAACGGATGAAAAAACCCCCCCCAGTTTGGGCCCCTGGGCCCAAAAAAAATTTCAAAGGGCGCCCGGGGAGGTTGGGGGCAAAGGTGGTGTGTGTGTGTGGGGTGTGTGTGTGTGTTTTGTGCCCTGCGTGGGGTCGGGGTGCGAGCCGGCGTGCGTGCGTGGGGCGTGTTGTGGAGTGTGTGTTTTGTGTGGTGTGTTTTGGGGGTGTGGTTTTGGTTTAGGGGTGGGGAAAGGGGGGAGGGAAAAGGGAAAATTCCTCTTCAGTCAAAAATTTTTCTCTAAACTTGTTTCGGATGGTCAAAGGGTTCGGGTTTTTTCGGAGTTGCAACATCCCCCCTCCCCTCTCTTCTCTCCCTCCCACCCTCCCTCCCCCCTCCCCGCTGCCATCCTGCATCTACATTTTCCTCGGGAGGGGCCCTTTCCCCTTTCCCCCCCCCCCCACACCTCCGTTTTAAACCCGCGAGGGGCCTAGCCCAGGGTTTTTACGGGCCCCCCTTGCCCTCCTCCGAACTCAGAAATGGCAAA
Organism: Conus ventricosus; assembly: GCA_018398815.1. Lineage (NCBI taxonomy): Eukaryota > Metazoa > Mollusca > Gastropoda > Neogastropoda > Conidae > Conus > Conus ventricosus. The sequence goes on from CM031601.1 coordinate 55,402,150, forward strand.
CGAAAACTGCTCTTTTTGTTTCTGTACTCCGGACAGAAGCCGTCCGTTTCGGAAACCAGCGACCCGGTGGCTTTTTTTGTCTAGGAAAACGTCACATTGTTTTACAACCTGGAAAAAACACTTAAACGGCTGTCTGGTTTTCTTTTGCTTTTCTGGGGGTGGGGGGCCCTGTCTGTTTGTCCCGTTTTTTTCTTCTGCCGTCTGTCGCTCCCATCTTCTGACTCCGCTCTCTCTCATCTTCTCTTTGTCTCTCAAATTTACTCTCCCCCTAAACAAAAAAAGATCTTTTTCTATCTCCATTTTCCCTCCAACCATCAAACAACTATCAATCTATCTATCTATCTTACCGTCCTCTCCTCTCTCTCCTCTTCACCCCTCCTCCCTCTCTCCCCCTTCTTTCTTTGTGTATCGTCCATCATGTAAATTTTCCCCCATCAGTCGTTGACGGTCGGCATTCGGGCTGTCTTTCGGTAGGAAATGTCTTTTCTGTCTTTAAACGTCGAATGTTTTTTTTTGTCTTTCATCCCCTCTGTCTGGGATGTAAAGTCAGTTTGCTGCCCTCACCTCTCTCCTCTCCTCTCCCCTCCTCTTCCAACCCCCATCCCCTCTCTCTCCATCTCTCTCCTCTTTTTCTCTCCCTCTCTAACGCTTTTCCCCAATTCTTAAAATTGAATTTCTTTTCAGAAGATGTACGAAAAATAGAACAAAGGCACACCCCGGAAAAGAAAACGCATCAATAATGTACCAAAAACACTTACCCAACACAAACCACATGCACACACACACACCACAAACACACACACAAAACACACACACACACACACACACCCACAACACACCGCCGCGCGCGCGCCCCGCGCCCCACGCAGCACACACACAAACTCAAAAAACACACACAACACACAACACACACAAAACGCACAAAACACACACAACACCACAAAACACACACAAACAACCCCACAAAACACACACACAACAACACAAAACCCCGCCAAACCCCGCACGCCCCGCACGGCACGACGGACGGGGCGCACGCACACACCCACCCCCCAAAAACAACACCCCCACACCACACACACACGCGGCCCCGCGCGCGCGCGGCGCGCGCGCGCACGCCCGCAAAGGGACGCACACAAAAGCAGGCACCACGCAACCACCACAAAACGGGACAAAGCACACCAAAACACCCCAAAAACGCACCACGACGCACGCACGCAAAGCACGCAAGCAAACAAAAACACACACCACCCCGGGGCGCGCACGCCAAAGCACAAAAAACAAAGCACACGCACGCAAAGCCACACACACACCACACACACACACACCCCACACACCACACCAACACACACACCACACACAAAACCCGCACCATGAACGCCCCGTATGCATTCACACCATGCACACAACACACCCACAACACACGCACGCACCACGGCTCGCAAAGCACGGGACGGGGAAAGCACGCCCGCACGCACGAAGCACCACGCACGCACCACGCACAACACAAAACACACAACACAACCCCAAAACCACAACACACACACACACCCCACACAAAACCTTTTTTTCCCTTCCTCTTTTTTCACAGTGTTCAATTTTTATTTTGTATTTGGGGGGGGGGGGGTGGAGGGGGGGGGGGTGTTTTTCCCAAAGTTTTTTTCCCCTCTGCTACCGTTCGACAAAGGCAAAGGTTGGGGTGAAAAATTTAAATCCTTTTCCGCCGAGGGCGTTTGTAATCGATAATTTGTCAAGAAAAGGAAAAGGAACGCAGTGGAAAAAAAACTCCCGGGAACAAATTCCCTAGGGGGCTGTTTGGGTTTTTTTTTTTTTTTTTTTTTTTTAAAGTGAAAAACCCTTTGGCTGGTTGAAAAGGGAAAAACCCCAAAAAATGAACGAAAATAATTAGTTTCCCCCCAGTTTGGGTTTTACCCTTTTCCGATGGCCATAAAATTTTTTTTGTGGGGGTGTTGGGGGTTTGTGTGTGTGTGGTGTGGTGGGGTGTGTTTTTGTTTGGGGGGGGTTGTGGGTTTTGTGGTTTTAAGTGTGTGGGGAGGGGGGTTTGCGGGGGGGCGTCCCCTTTCCGGGTTTTCGTGCGTTGTTGGGGTGTTGGTTTTTAATTGGGTGGGTGTGGGGGGGTGTTGGGGTTTGGGCGTTTTTATGTACTTTTCTGTGCAATTACATCTTTTTGAAATGTTGTTGTATGGTGCTGCTCTTTCTATGATTTTCCAGGATATATTGTATTCTATCTTTTTCTCTTTGAGCTTCCAGATGTATTTACTCAATTCTGTTTGGTTTTTGTATCTTTCTTTGTTAAATGACTGTTTGTGGTTTGCATATCAGTTTTAAAATTGGTTTTCAGTGATACCTATATATGTTTCTTCTCTGCGTTCTCTGATGTTACAGTGGCTTGGTACACAATGCTGTTGTAGAGGCATTTGTTGCTCAAGGCACTGTTCTGGAAGCTCAAAGAGAAAAAGATAGAATACAATATATCCTGGAAAATCATAGAAAGAGCAGCACCATACAACAACATTTCAAAAAGATGTAACCTATGCTCAACAGAAAAGTACATAATACTATGCAAACCACAACTGGCAACTTTAAATACTAGGATAGAAATGGTTAACAACTGCAGGCACAAGTGGAAATTCCTATCAGTGAACAAGAACCAGAAACACACGAAAAACACAGACAGCACGTGATGACAGACAACACAAGCAGTTATAAAACACCGGCAGCACAGACCCACCACATCCTGATGATTGCATTGCATGAAACACGCTGTAATAGTTTAAACCTTACTTTTTAACAAATGTTGCTCCAGTTTCGGTTGAGCATTTTTTTAAAATCTCTGCTGGTATTCACTACCATTGTCTATATATAATATATATATACAAACACACACACACACACCGCATATGAAGGCTCATTTTGAGAAGCATTTATTTTATTTTTCCCCATTCACACCACTCAAGCACATACGTTAGTTAGGCAGAATTATCTACCACTGCAGATATGAATGCTTATCTCCCCCTATTTCTTCAGTCTAAGACATGGGAGCAAGCTTTGTTTATAATTTAATGTATATATATATATATATATATATAATATAATATATATATATATAGAGAGAGAGAGAGAGAGAGAGAGAGAGAGAGAGAGAGAGGCAGACAGACAGACAGACAGACAGAGACAGAGACAAACAGACACACAGACAGACAGATTTAAACCTTTTTGGATGTCATTGCAAACCATTAAAAAAAATTCAGATTGAAGAGGCATTGTGTATTTCCATTTCGATCTAG
>CM031601.1:55412957-55417957 GCA_018398815.1 Conus ventricosus
GTACGATTTACTCTCTGGTACAGGGTGAGGTTGGAGCGCGCGCGCGCGCGCGCGCGCGCGCGTGTTGTGTGTGTGTGTGTGTGTGTGTGTGTGTGTGTGTGTGTGTGTGTGTGTGTGTGTGCTACAAGTGATAAAGTTTTGAAATTATGTTTAGATTATTGACCAAAATGATAGCTTTTAATGCATTGAGATGCAGAAAAGGGTCTGTTCTTTAAAAAAAAAGAAAAAAGAAAAACGTCAAATATTATTAATTCAAGTAAAATGAAATAATATTGAAAAACATCCAGATATTTTTTTTTTTAAATAACGAGTGGTAATAAAAGTCCATACCAGTAAACAGACTCGTTCCCGTCTGTAAACGATGACACATGGAGCAGAAGAATTCAGTTGAAAATTAAATTACCTGAAATTGATAGTCAAAAAAGCCAAATACGCATGGAATGAAATACAACAGAAGGTGATAAAAATAGCATTGTCATGTAAACTAGACCTGGATAAAACGGAGAGAAAAAAAAACAACCAAACAAAAGTTTCTGAAGAACGACTGAGTGAGCTTGCACAAAGTCGACCGACTATCATCTCTCCACAATCCTTTCATCAATCTATTCATTCTCTTCGTGTTTCATCTAGCAGTGATCCTGACACGGTATGGATCAATGGCTTGGTAGATGTGGTGTGACCAAATATAGTCCAGTCTGTGCATGATGACACCTGGATAACTCTGAAAACAGCGCAACCTACTTTAGTTTCTCATCATCTGCGACGAAGCCTATTGATGACCAGACAGCATCGATTGAATTGACAGGATTCCCTTCAGAGAAAAAAAGTTTCAGAGCTTGCTACGGGAAGCTGTTCGTGGGTTTCCTGCTGGGATTGTCCAACTGTCTTCATCATGCCAGTCTTGTCACGCTGTCTCTTGAGGAAGGGGGGGGGGGGGGGGGGGGGGGGGGGGGGAATTAGGAGCCGCGTGCGGTTGGATTTACGATGGATTCTGCGGTGCTGTTTTCTGTTTCTTAACAGGGGTTGGAGTCTCTCTCTCTCTCTCTCTCTCTCCATCTCTCTCTCTCTCTCTCTCTTCTCTCTCTCTCTCTCCCCTCTCTCTCCTCTCTCTTCTCCACATTTGCACTACACACACACACACACACACACACACACACACACACACACACACACACACACACACACACACACACACCACATCTCCTTCCTCTCCTCTCACTCCTCTCCTCTCTCTCTCTCTCTCCTCTCCTCCTCTCTCTCTTCTCTCCTCTCTCCTCTCTCTCTCTCTTCTCCTTCTCTCTCTCTCTCTCTCAACTTTTATAACAACAGCAAACCACAAAGCTACGCAGCCGAGACCCGACTTGTTCGCTGGCTAAAACGTCTAGCTCAGGTCTCAGCTACGTGTCGTTCCTGTGACCGTCCTTTCCCCAGTCTTTTCTCATACAAATGATCTGTTCAGCTACTGCCTCATCTGGCTGTGACCCTCGCACTGTGTGGCTCCACAGCTTGGAAGATGTGATGTAACCTATATAGTCCAGTCCATACAAAGGGACACCTTGGTAAAACTGAGACCTGAGAGCAACCTAGTGTTCTTACTTTCCTGGTATTTCCTGCAGGGCCTACCGATGCCCAGATGGCATCGATCGAATTGACAGGAGGATTCCCTGCAGTAGAAGAAAAGTTCCAGAGCTGCCACAGGAAAGTGTCAGTGGGTTTCCAGCAGCGATGGCCCGGCAGCCTTCACCATGCCAGTCTTTGTCACCCTGTCTCTTGAGGCGTGGGAAGTTAGCTGGCTGCTTGCGGTTGGATTAAAGCCGGGTTGTGAAGTGCTGGTTTCTCTTCTTAGGAGGGGTTGGAGCTCTTCTCTCTCTCTCTCTCTCCTCTCTCTCTCTCTCTCTCTCTCTCCCCTCTCTCTCTCTCTCTCTCTCTCTCTCTACTCACACACCACATTACAACACACACACACACCACACACACACACACACACACACACACAGAAACAGAGAGAGAGAGTCTATAGTAACGACACAGACAGTACAAACCAGGCAGTCATCACTGGACTAGTGCGCTGCTTTGATGCGCAGTTCAGGCATTAGCTACATCTCGTCTCTGAGACTGTGTGTCCTCAATCCTTTCTCATGTATCTGATCATCTGCTACCTCATCTGGCTGTAACCCGTGCACTGTGTGGCTGCATGGCTTGGTGGATGTGGTGGAACATAATATAGTTCAGTCTGTACGAAGTAACATCTGGATAAAACTGTAAACTGAGAGCAACTTACTTTACTTCCCCATCTTCCGATGCCGAGATGGTATCGATTGAACTGACAGTATTCATTGAGCAGAAACGTTTCAGGGCTTCCAGAATTCGGATAGCAGACATGTCAAAAGCGTACCATGGGAGTTTATTTTGAGGCATATATCACAGAATCAAGAGAATAAAATGAAATTGGCTTCAAATTAGTATAGTTTACAGAAACATATACAACAATGCAAGGTTACTAAATATGAAATTTAAAGAAACCAGACAATGTTTGTTTTTTTTCTCCCGTAAACCTGACTACAAAAACGGGTACGGTGACTTTGGAGATGGCCAATTCAAACCTTTTCGATGAATGTTCAGTAACCTCTTACTCAAAGATGTATATTAGCTTATGCCTTCCGCTTTAGAGAACATCTGGTTGTGGAAGAAAATAGAACATATGAAGTTATTAACAGCAATAAGGTGAAACAAGAATGGGCCCCATTTAGTGTGTTTACTCGTATTTTAAAACAGACACGGTATATCAAAAAGTACATAACACAAATGCACAAGACATATGACAAAAAACATTCATTCTTGAAACACTTATCTCCCTTTATTTACACAGCCATTACAAAATCTATCACAGCTTTGTTACTTTGTACTCGCCGCTCCAACAGAGCTTCCTTGCTGAATGCCGATGGGTATCTCGAGTATTAAATGATGTCTGTTTCTGATGCCAGACTCTCTCTCTCTCTCTCTCTCTCTCTCTCTCTCTCTCTCCTCTCCTCTCCTCTCTCTCTCTCTCTCTCTCTCTCTCTCTTGGAAACAGTGACAAGTATTGAGTTTTATCACTCGTTTAAAGTTCCTTTTCAAGCTGCGAACTACCTCACAACAATTTTATGTAAGCGTTTTAGAGATGTGTTCGCTCCGTTTCGAATGAGAAACGGTGGGCTTAAAGCAAGGAAAAGATGGTTCATGCACGCGGAAAACGATTTGTTGTATCCATCCTGCTCAAAAGAAATTGAAGACGAGGAACACGTCGCTTTTAGGTGCCCAGAATGCAATGAATTTAGAAATGATTGTTCTGCCTCAAGTCCTTTTTTTCCCCGGTCCAACTTAAAACCTCTTTAGTATTTTATCCTCTGAAAATGTAGACATTGTAAACTCATTTGCTAAGTTTGTGGCGGAAGCTTTTCGATTTAGAAAGAGAAAGAAAAAAAAAACTTAATATGTAGGCTGTGTTTGTAAATCAGAATTTTGCAATAAGTTGTTTATTGTGATGAGAATATTGTTTGTTGAATGGTCTTTTTTTCCATTTTCTCTCTCTCTCACGGTTCTGCTGGAATGACTTCATTTAGGCATATTTGTCTCTGTCTGTCTCTCTCTCTCTGTGTCTCTCTGACTCTCTCTCTCTGTCTCTCTCTCTCTGTCTCTCTCTCTCTGTCTCTCTCTCTCTCTCTTCCCTCTCTCTCTCTCTCTCCTCTCTCTCTCTCTCTCTCTCTGTATGTGTGTGTGTGTGTGTGTGTGTGTGTGTGTGTGTGTGTGTGTGTGTGCATGTGTGTTTCTCTCTCTCTCTCTCTTTGCTTGCCTCTCTCTCTCTCTCTTTGCTTGCCTCTCTCTCTCTCTCTCTCTCTCTCTCTCCTCCTCTCTCTCTCTCTCTCTCCTCTCTCTCTCTCTCTCTCTCTCCTCTCTTGAATATTTCGTAAAATATTTAAAATGTTCATACATGTGTACGTTGAACGTAGACAAAACCATTCACTGTGCTTTAGCATTGAGAAGATAAAACCATGACCCCTGTCTGTTACGATGTTATGTTTGCATTTGTGCACATGATTATTGTGTATTACAAATGGATAAAAAGAAAAGTTTCAGAGATCCAACAGGAAGCTGTTAGTGGGTTTCCTGCAGCGAGGCCCCTGCAGTCTTCATCATGACAGTCTTTGTCACTCTGTCCCTTGACGCGTGTACAATTAGGCAGCAGCGCAGTTGGATTTCAGACGGATTCTACAGTGCTGTCTTCTGTACTTAGGAGGCAATGAAGCTTTTGCACTCTCTCTCTCTCTCTCTCTCTCTCCTCTCTCTCTCTCTCTCTCCTCTCTCTCTCTGTCACAGACTGTCTGACTCTCGCTTTCGCTCTCTATGTCTCTCCTGATTCTCTTCTCTCTCTCTTTCCTCTCTCTCTCTCTCTCTCTCTCTCCTCTCTCTCTCTCCTCTTCTCTCTATCTCTCTCTCTCCTCTCTCTCTCTCTCCTCTCTCTCCCTCTCGCGCGCGCGCGCGCGCGAGCGTACACACACACACACACACACACATACACACACACACACACACACACACACACACACACACACACACACACACACACACACACACACACACACACAAAGAGTATGTGAGAGAAAGAGACACAGACAGACGGACGGACGGACGGACAGACAGACGCACAGACAGACAGAGATGGATACAAAATACAAGACCTTCTCTCTGTCTCTCTCCTCTTCTCTCTCATCTCTCTCTCTCTCTCTCTCTCTCTTATGTCTGTCTGTCTGTCTCTCTCTCTGCCCTTAAATCTCCTACGCGAGGAGTAAACACAGCCAGTCACTATCTTGTCCCTGTGATGTAAAGTCTTGGGGGCTTTGTCAAGGTAAAGCCGGCAAAATCCGTTTACACGCAGGGAGCCTTGCGATGGCTTTCTATGGGATTTCCTAAATTTTTGTTCAAGAGAAGGAGAAGAAAACACACTCGTGCTAGTTGTTGAC
>CM031601.1:55435457-55445457 GCA_018398815.1 Conus ventricosus
CTTCTCTCTCACTATCTATCTTTATATCTCTCCACACTCTTACTCTCTCTCCCTATTGTCTTTTCTTTTCTCTCTCTCTCTCTCTCTTCTCTCTTCATCTCTCTTCCCATCTCTCTCTCTCTCTTTCATTCTTCTCATCTCTCTGTCTCTCTGTTCTCTCTTCTCTCTCTATCGCTCTCTTCTCTCTCTCTCTCTCTTCCCCCTCTCTCTTCTCTCTTTGATTCCACCATTCTGTCTCTCGTTCAATGTGGTTACCGATGCTAGGTTTCGTGTCAATCCTTGGCGATGGAAATTGTCTTAAACTATCTGGTGGAATTCTGAGTCCTATTAATCTAACGGGACTGGGTTCGTGATGAGCAATTCCTTGCCATCCTCTGCAGGTTTATCATTCCCTTTATCTTCTGTCACCGTTCCGGTCTGGCAACACTGATATCACTCTCGTGAGAAGGGGGCAAGGTGATACTGCGAAGAAGAGGGAAAGCAGTTTAGGGACGTAGGGTGGGGTTGGGGGTGGTAGTGGTGTACAGAGAAAGGGTGAGGGAGGCGGTTGGGAGAGAGTGAGGAAGGAGAGAGAATCAAGATGGTGAGATGAGATTGTGTGCTCTGGTTTCTCGCTTTAATGAGACTTGTCAAGAGTACATTGTCGATGAGTTTACCATACCGTATTTGTGGTTGGTGTGAAGTGATGGCGTTTGTGTGAGATGCGCGCGCTTTGGTGTGTAGTGTTGGTGTGTGATGTGTGGTGTGTGGGTGTGTGTGTGTGTGTGTGTGTTTGTGTGTTGTGTGTGTGTGTGTGTGTGTGTGTAAGCGCGCACGCGCATGTGTGGGGTAAGGGTTTGTTGGTGAATGTGGATGCTCGAGATGGGGGCTGGGGGGGACCTTTTGGCAATGTTGTGTGTAAGTATGTAGTTCTGCATTATGTGTCCCCGGTATGTTTAACGTGTGTGCATAGGCGTTATGTTATAATCTTGCGTGTAGTGTTTGTAAAGAAATACTGATCAGATCAGATCAATAACTGTAAATCAGGAAATAAACGCAGTGAAGTTGCAAGATTTAAAGGAGAGAGAGAGAGAGAGAGAGAGAGAGAGATGAGAGAGTGACGAGACGAGAGAGAGAGAGAGAGTGAGAGAGAGAGTCATTTCAGGTCATGTTTACTTGACACGTTTAAAACAAAAAGATTTTTTCCGTCAAGACATATTGAATTTGGAGATGAAACGACATGCATTTCTATATGATATATTGAATAAGCAGATTATGATCTCAAAAATCGAAGAAGACGAAAATGAAACCGATAAAAAATGGAATGCTATAACATTGTAGGAAAAGCAAGATCAAAGAGAATATTTTATGGACATTGAATACATTGCAGTCTCTCTGATTAATATCTTCCCTCACTATTGTTTACGTACCAACAACGTTTGAGTGTGCGCATATACATGCATAATGATACTAAGTTTTTCTATTTGTGTTCTTGATTTTGCTGTGCTCGACATGTGTATGTGGGTGCGTGCGTACGTGGGGTAAGCTCTGATATTTCCCGTGACGCAAAAGACAAACATGTTTAATATCCACCTCACTGTGGAAAGAGGTTAAATGAGGAAAAAAAAAACATCAAACGCTCTGGAGGACGGGACTGGTGGGGGGGGGGCGGGGTGGAGGGGGGGGGTGGGCGGGTTAAGCAGATGGTGTGTGTGTGTATGTGTTTGTTGTGTGTGTGTGTGTGTGTGTGTGTTGTGTGTTCGTGTGTTGTGTGTGTGTGTGTGATGTATTGTGTGGGTTGAAGGTGTGTGTGTGTGTGTGTGTGTGCATGTGTTGTGTTGAGTCGTTTTTAATATATATTGTTAAACAATTTTTGGTTATTGTGTGTTATACTTCAGAAGCTACCCTGTCATCTTACCACGTTGTCAAGAGTTTGTCACCGAGGCCTACGACGATTGGATCCCATCTAGGGGGGCGGAATTTGTCATTTATTTATTGTCGTTGTGTTGTCGTGTATCCGTCCCTTAAGGTGGCTTGTATGTGCGTTTGCACCTTAATGTCGTTCAGCTCGGTTAGGTTTATTTTTTCTCTTCTCTATCTAATTCCATTGCCCGTGTGCAATTCTTCTGCAAGTTCTCGGGTGGCTGGTCCTTTCGCTTGAACTGGCTGTCTATCGTCTCTCACCGGTCTTGAACCTGCCGCACGTTGTAACATTCCTTTAGGCTTGAGGGATGTCATGTGACGTAGGTGGCATGTGGCTGCCATGTTGAGGGAGGTTTTCTCTTCCACTCGAGCGGAAGATGTCCCTGAGAGCGCCTGCTCTGTTTTTGGTTCTAACCATTCGTCGAAAGGTTCGTCGGGGTACCTTCATCACTCGGTCGGCCTGTAGGGGAGGGACATCACTTCACGTCATCTTTTTCCGCATCTGCTCTGATGTCCTCTCAACGGGACAGTGGGCAGAGGAGTGTCACTTTTGACCCGGCCTCTTTGGGTCACCCAGGGTAGATGGTTAAGCATCAGTTTCGTGGTTTATTGTTGTTGTTTTTTTTTTTGTTGTTGCCCGGCCTAAGTCTTCTCTTTGCGTAATTTCTTTGTTTTTCAAAATTATAAAAGAATATTGTTTGCAGACCACATTTTCTGTTAATTCAATCTTTAACCGGGCCATTCTAATTTATATCCAAAATTCTTTCTCATGTTTAATGCATCTGGTGATTGCGGTATTTGTCGGGGGGTAATGGGAGAGAGCCTGGTGATACAGGGTTGGTACTTGTTGGTCTCGCTCGTCGCCCCTGCACATTCGCGGACTCTTATTCTTCGGCCACCGTCTGTTTTGTGCTGTGCAAGGAGAACGAGTTTTTTTGTTCTCGAGCGTGCGTTCGCATGATTATAGTCGTTTGGATGCGTGGTTGGAATTTGTGTTATTTTGAAGTGTTGCTAATAAAATGTGAGGGATAATAGTGCCATTGAATTTTATTATTTTGCAAATGTGGTGGCGGATGTAAAGCCATGGTTACTCTCTTAGTTCCAGTCTAAGGAAGGAAAATGTTAATGTAAGTGAAGGAGAAGGATGTAGTTAATTTATAATTTGTTTTATAGCGTATTTAATGCAGTCTCTTACACTGCTTCGTGTTGAGAAGACTTTAACGTACATTCACATGATGTGGGTGGGTGCTGTGTTATGCTCAGGGGACTTTGTTGAGCTGGTGTTGTTGCTGTGTTTGTAGACCTCCACTCGCCCATCTGGAGTGGTGTTAGGGTTTAAACGGCATGGTCTGACTGTACTGACTGCGGGGTTTCCAGTACACGCCTTTCTTCTTTCTAGCTGTTACCTTTTCCCTCCTCCCGGGGGCCTTCACCCGGAGCACGCCCTGGTTGGGGCCACGCCATGGTTGGGAACGCGCACTGGATGGTAACAGCACACTGGTTGGGACGCGCGCTGGGTGGTGACGCGCAATGGTTGGGACGAGCACTGGTTGGTAACACGCACTGGTTGGGTCCGCGCACTGGTTGGTAACGCACAACTGGTTGGGGACACGCACGGGTTGAGGCCAGTTCTGGTGAAAAAGCCTGTGGATTGCTGGACGGTCTGATCCACGTTTGGTCCTCCAGCAACCAACGCCCAGTCCCCGGGTCGCGCTCTCCACCGTCTGTTTGTGCGTAGGCGTTGTCAAGGGGTCGGCCTGTGCAACTCTCTTCAAGAACCGACCCGGTTTGGGGCACCTAGTGCGACTAGGGTGCTCCCGTAGACTTTGGCGAGGCTGGGTTGTGGGGCAATACATGACAGGGAGAAAGAGTGGGTGCTGGAAATTGTTTATTTATAATGTGTGTATTATGTCATCATTGTTTGAAATGCTGAATTGGATTGCGTATGTCGTTGTATCGAAATGCTGATTGTGACTGTGCATGTTGTGTGTGTTGGAATTGCTTGATTGTGATTGTGCATGGTGCCGTGTGTTGAAATTATTTATTGTGTTTGTGTGTGTTGATGTGAATAAAATGGGGTGATGTATCGTAATCTTTCTTGTGTGGGCTCTTGCGAGGCGTGTGAGGTCAGTCGCTCCTTCCACTTCCCCCCCATATATCTTGACCGATCCTGTCTGGGCCAGACCTCAGGGGTCGGTCGTGACATTTTGGGGGCTCGTCCGGGATTTGAACCCGAGTCCTCTCGCAGATACGGCCGTCGTATAGTCTTTCTTTCTGTTGCCGCTCAGTCTGCCATTCCTGTTTTGTTATGTTAGCAGTTTTTTTTTTTTTTTTTACGGGTGTTTATTGAGTTAAATATGCGTGTATCGGGACTTTCAGTGTAACTTTTTCCTCTCTCCGGAATCGTCTGCCAGTTTTGTTTTTTTCGGTTGAGCCACCGCACGGTTGCTCGTGTGTGGAGCGGCGGTGTTGCCAGAGTGGAGCAGAGCCGGACTATTTTTTTTTGTTTTTTGTTTTTTTTTTGGTGAGCCCCACCCGCACTGTTGCTCGTGCTGTGGAGGCGCGGTGTTGCCAGAGTGGAGCAGCTGGAATTATCCGCACCACACACAACACACACCACACTCACCCTAAATTATTGTTTTTCAAGTGGAATTGTCTTTCCCCTGTATTTGAGATCGTAGGATTTTGGTTGTCATGGGCAACGTACGGTGCTGGTGGTATGGCGATGCGTGCGTCGAAGAAGAAGGGTTTTTCAAAATATAGTCCCTACTATCAGTACCAGTCTTTCGACTACAGTGACTTTCCACTTATTCCGTGCTGTAGCCGATTAGTCCAGTGATTACTTTCACTTCTTCTTCGTAGGGGATCCTTCGGCTGAGACCGGACTGGCACTCCGTCGGAAGCGACAGAGTATAGAGAAGCAACTGTGGGCTTCTGTGAGTCGCAGAAACCGAAACCCTTTCTTCTCATGCTAACCCTCGTAATGGAGTTTGCCCCAGAGGACTTTCCTCATGGGAAAGGTCGAGACCACAAGGTACGGGTCTCGAGGGTCATCTCCGTGTCGGGAGTGCGTGTATCCTGTCAGATATCCGCCTCTGTCCTGATGTTTCTAGTCAACAGCGACGAGAGGATGCTGCCAGACAGAACCCCTTGAAGGGAAGGGGCAACGTTTTCGTAGGAAGGCTGCGGCAGAAGCCCTTCGTAAGGAAAGGCAACGCTTCGTGGGGAAAGGGCTGTGGGCAGGAACCCCTTCAAAAGGAAGAGGCAACGCTTCGGGGGGAAAAGAGGCTGTCGGCAGGAAGCCCCCCGTAGGGAAGAGCGCAAGGAGGAGGCTGCCCTCCGTGGGAAAAGAGTGGATAGGATGGGGCTTCGTGGGGAAGGATGGAAAAAATTCTTTCAGGGGATCCCATCTGTAAACCAGGGGGTTGTCGACAAAGCGTAGGTTCGACCCCAAATTAAAAGTTTTCCAGTTCAGACCTTGAGAATAGATAGTTCTTAGAGCATTTTGAAAAGGTGCTACTTAAACCCAATTGCGAGGAAACAAAGGCCAGCCCTTTTTTCTGGGTTGTCGGGTACTGCAAGGGATGTGTGCTCACTCTAATGAAGGCGGCTTTGGGGACAGCATTTTGGCTTCTGCGAAAGCGTTCCCCCTTACCCCAGAGACTCAGGAGGAAGTTCAGGTCCATGAAAAAGAATAACGACGGACCTTCGTGCAGTTTGGTGTAGGTGGAAAAACGCTGGGTTCTGGCGTCGTTGGTAAGCGGGGAGCTGGGGGATTGTTCCATTAAACAGCTCACCAATACGTGTCCCCAGATTTGGGACCTAGGCAGAAGCACCCAGGATTTCGCCGGGCTGGGATTCTCCCGCGAGGTTTTTGCTGAACTGCAAGCTTTGGGGCACCCCCAGATACGGACGGGAAGCCCTCCACAGGATTTAGCGGAAATAAGGCGCCGCGACTCTAGCGGGGGGTGAAAAAGGCAGGCAGTTCTGGGGATTTCGCACCCCGACTGTGTTTTTTTTGGGGGTCGTCCTGGCCCATAGGAAAGTTTGTCAAAAGCCCCCGGGCGTCATGGGGCTAGTCCTTTCCAGGTCCTCGGCCTGGGCAAAGGGGGTTTTCCATCCCAGCAGGGTGTACGAGTCCCGTGTTTTCTCTTTTGTTGGTTCTTCCTTGGCAACCCCATCGGGTTTCGGGGCATCAACGGCTTTGTGGATAAGGATTTTTTTTCCCCCTGAGGCTCAGCGGGGGGGGGGGGCCATTACGATGTGTGCGGGTTGGGGCGGGTTTTACCCCCCCCGTCCTATGTACCTTCCTTCTCCACCCCTTTCGTGGCAAATTTTGGGCCATTGCGGGTTGAGCGACCTAGTTTCCCTTCTCATAGGAATACTATCCCCTTTGGGGATGGCAGTCAGCCCGTGTTCGGATCTCCCCGTCGGGCGTGTGTGGAGTTAACACGCGCCAAAGCTAAGAAGCGGAGCGGAATTGCGTCCCGTTCTTCAGCCGATCTCTGACGAGGTTCTTGCTGGGGCTGATCCTGAACCATGGTCCGTTGCGGCCAGGGATTGGAGTCCAACCCCTGCGAAAAATAGGGGATCGCCCCGCCAGACCCCCCGAACGCCAGGTGAGTAAGTCCCAAGGGTATCCCCCTTTGGGTTTTCCTCGGGAGTTTCGTGGGGGCCAAGCACTTGTCGTTACCCAAAAGCTTGAAGAATTTTTTCTCGGCGGCCCACGATTCCCCCGGGCGGGTCATAGGGCCCCAAGGGGGACTCTCGAGGGGGTAGACAGGATTTCTTCTGGCCGGGGAAATTCTCGGGTCAGGCAGTACTGCCGCATTTTTTGTGTCTGCCAAAAGGACAACCCCCCAAGGGGTCGCTTGAAGCGGTTCCCTAGGGTCATGCCACTCGTTGGGGAAAACCCTCAGCAAGGTCCGGTCGATGGTGGGCCCCCCCCCCATTAACCCACCACCCATCGCGGTCACCGTACTCTTGGTAGTGGGGGACTACGCGCTTGGTACCCAGGGTGTCCCCCTTGGACTATCGTCCCCCCTACTGTTGCTGAAGCTCTCTGGCAGGATTGGACCGCACGGGCGTCCCCAAGAAAAAGTAGGGCCCCGGAAGTTTTTTTGGAGAGCGATCATCATCCTCTCAGGCCGGATCGGATCGGCCGTCAGTCGTCGATCATGGGTTTTGGGGCAGTGGAACTGCAGAGTCTGCGTTCACTTTTTTGCCATAAAAGGGGGTTCCAGCAAACGGATGTGCTATCTCACCCGAGCTCCGTACCCGCACATGGGAAATCATCAGGGGACATTTCCGGGCAACCGGGTTATTCCCTTTTGGTTCTGTTCAGGAAAAAAAGTTTTCACTTTTGTGTGTTTTAAAGGAGGAATACCACTGGTTCGGATTTTTATTTTATGGTTGGAAGGTTGCTTGTTGTTTGATAAAGTGTATTAGTTTTCCCGTGTGTTCTATCTTTGGATGTTTTATTGGGAATTTTTTGTACTCTGTCGATACAGAGGGTTGGGTTCGGTCCCTTGTTTTGTGAATTTGCACATGCGTCGAGGTTCAAAGGAGCACTTACTCGGGGAAACGACGTTTTAGAAAGGGGGGGGTTTGTCAGAGTTTTTTCCGAGGCCTACGCGATTTCCATCTTGGGTGGCGGAAATTTCATTATTTTTTTTTCGTTTCTGTTGTGTGTATCCGTCCCCTTAATGGGGCTTGTAGTGGGTTTTTTCACCTTAAAGTCGTTCGCTCAGGTTAAAGGTTTATTTTCTCTTTTCCTCCTAATGCCATGCCCGGCAATTCATCCCGCAAGTTCATGGGGGCTGGTACCCCTTTTGCTTGAAGGGGGTCTTCGGCCTCTCACCTGTTTGTAACCCGCCCACGGGAACATTCCCTTGGGTTAGGTATGCTCACTGGGCTAGCGGGCGGGTTGGGTGATCGTTGAGGGGGGTTTTCCCTTCACCGAGCGGAAGAGTCCCTTTAGGCGCCTGCTCTGTTTTTGGTTCTACACCATTCGTCGAAGGTAAGGTCGGTACCCCCATCCCCCGGCGGCCCCGTAGGGAGGGCATCACTCCGTCATCTTTTTTCCCCATCTGCTCTGCTGTCCTCTAACGGGGGCAGAGGGCAGAGAGTCGCTTTACCCCCCACTTTGGGTCACCCCCGGGGAGGGTAAGCATCGTTTCGTGGTTTATTTTTGTTGTTGTTTTTTTTTTGTTGCCGGCTAAGTTTCTCTTTTGCGCATTTTTTTTGTTTTTTAAAAATTTTAAAAGAATTTGTTTGAACCCTTTTTTTGGTTAAATTTAATCTTTAAACCGGGCCTTCAAATTATACCAAAATTTTTTTCCTGTTTAGCATCTGGGGGATGCGGTAGCGGGGGGAGGGGGAGAGCCCGGTGGTTAGAAAGCTTAGTTGTGACTAGTGTTGCTGGTGTGAATAAATTGGTTTTTATTGTACTTTTCTTTTTTTTTGGGTTTAAATTTAACTTTAAGGGCCATTTAAATAAACCCCCCAAAATTCTTTCTCCTGTTTTGCATCTGGGGAGCGTAGTCGGTGGGGGTGGGGAGAGCCTGGTGTTCAGGGTTGGTACTTGCTTGGTCCCCCGCTCGCCCCTGTCAATTCGCCCGGGCTCTTACTTTGGCCACCGTTGTTTGTGTGGCAAGGAAACGAGTTTTTGTTCGCGAGCGTGGGGACGCTGTTAGTCGTTTGGTGCCCTGGTTGGGGATTTTTGTTATTTTGAAAGGGTTGGCCCAATAAAAAGTGGGGGTATTTGTGCCATTGAATTTTTATTTTGCAAAAGTGGGGGCGGAAATAAAAACCATGGTTATCTATTATTCGTTCCCAAGGAAAAAAAATGTTTAAAAGTGAGTGAAGAAAGGTGAAAATAAAAATTTTATTGTTTTTACCGTTAATTTAAAGCGTTTTACTGCTTTGTATAGAAAACTTTAACGACATTCCCGATTTGGGTTTGGTTTGCTGTGTTTTGCTCGGGACTGTGTTGGCGGTGTTGTTGGTTTTTGTTTAGTAGACCCCCCCCTCGCCCATAGCGAGTGGCTGTTTGGGGGTTAAGGCATGGGTCAGCGTACGACTGGGGGTTCCAGTACCCGCCCCTTTTTTCTTTCCTAGCTGTTACCCTTTTCCCCCCTCCCGGGGCTTCACCCGGAGCACGCATGGTTGGGCCACGAAATGGTTGGGGGCCGGCCCCTGGTTTGGGAACGCACATGGGTTTGGGGCCCGCGCGCGGGTTGGAACGCCAAAGGTTGGGACCGCGCACTGGTTTGGGAAAACCCCTGGGGTTTGGGACCCCGCCCTGGGTTGGTAAAGCCATGGTTGGGCCCCGCACTGGTTTAGGCCACGTATGGGGGAAAAGCCTGTGGACTTGGGGTGGAGGTCCTGTTCCCCGTCTAGGACCTCCCGCAACAACGCCCCTCCCCCCGGGGCGCGCTCTCCACCGTCTGTTGTGCTGTCAAGGGTGTCGGCCTTGAGCAACTCTCTTCAAGAACCGACCCGGTTTGGGGCACCTATTTGCGACGGGTGCCCCAGTAGACTTTGGGAGAGGCGGGGGTGTGAGGGAAACTACATGACAGGGAAAGAGATGGGTGCTGGAAATGTTTATTTTATAATTGTGTATATGTCATATGTGTTGAAATGCTTGATTGTGATTGCTTTATGTCGTGTATCGAAATGCCTGATTGTGACTGTGCATGTTGTGTGTGTTGGAATTGCTTGATTGTGATTGTGCATGGTGCGTGTGTTGAAATATTTATTTGTGATTGTGTGTGTTGATGTGAATAAATGGGTGTTGTATCGTAATCTTTCTTGTGTGGGCTTTTGCGAGGCGTGTGAGGTCAGTCACTCCCTTCACCCCCATCTAGACCGATCCTGTCAGGGCAGACCTCCAGGGGTCGGTGGTGACAACCGTAAAGAGTAAACACTTGCCCCAAAGGTTTTTGAAATTTTCCACCGGTAACGAGCGGGGGAAGGGTGGGGGGGACACTGAAAATTATTTGGTGGGTAGGGATGGGGTGAGATGGAATGGATGGCAAAAAGGGTCGTTATATCGCCCTCAAACCCAGGGTGGAGGGAAGTGAGAGACTAGAAAGGC
>CM031601.1:55452038-55479538 GCA_018398815.1 Conus ventricosus
CCTTAAAAACCGGAACAAACGGGGGCATCATGGGTGTTCCATAATGAACATCCCTACAAATTTTCAGAAAGATCGGCTCATATTTGTCTGGAGCGAGTGGAACACATTTTTCCCACGGAGGGGGACGACGGACGGACGGACCACACACACACACACACACACACACACGCACACACACACCACACCCCACACACCACACACACACACATGAAAAAAAAACCCCCTTGGGCCATTAAGCCGTCAGTAGGAAAAAAAAAAACCGTCTTGGGCCCTTTGAAACCCCGTGTAAGGATATAAGGGAAAATGAAACTTTGACATCATCCGTGACCCAAATGTACATCCCTCAAATTTTTCAGGGAATCGCCCAATACTTTCTGAGATTTTCCATTAAGAAGAAAAACCCAAAAAGAAAAAAACCATTAGGGGGTTTACCCTTTTAGTAACGGCTTAGGGTAAACTAAAACATGGGGCAACATCCAAAACCCATAGTGAACTACCTCAAATTTTTCACAACATCGGCCAAGACTTTCGGATATTTCCATAAAGAAAAAAAAACCGCAACGGCCCCTACACCGTTATAAGGGCTAAAAAGGCAAACAAAAACATCGGGGGATCATCCGTGACCCAAAATGATCATACCTGCTAAATTTCGAAATTTTACCCAAGTATTTTCTGAGATTTTCCCTGAAGAAGAAAAAAACCTTTAAGGTTTTAAAAAACCCGGGTTTTAACGGTTTTTAAAAAACGGTAACATCGGGCATAATCGGTTTTCCTAATGAACATACCTACACATTTTCAGAAAGATCGGCTCGTAGTTTTGTCTGGAGCGAGTGGAACATTTTTTGACCAGGACGGACGGCGGAGGGCCCACCACACACACACACACAACACACACCACACACACACACACACACCACACGCCACACACACACAACCACACCACAGAGAGAGAGAGAGAGACTTTTCTTCTTCCCCTTTCTAAAATTTCCCCCTTTTCTGAAAAACTAGGGTAATAAACGACTTTTTTTTGATCGATAAATAATTTTTCTGCTGAAAACTGTGTTAAATGAAAAGGTACAGGTCACCTAAATTCAGTGGGAGCGTTTAAACCCCCATCAGCGGGGATAGCAGAAAAAAAAATATGCCTTTTCCCCTATTAAAGATACAGTTAAATAAACCCTAACCTATGTGTGACTCTTTCAAAAAAAGATAGTTCACGATTCTTAAAAAAAAAAAACAACAACAAACAAACAAAAAAACAAACAAACAAAACCAAATTTTCTTGATGTTCTTTCATCAGTTGTGGAAGAAGAGGTGAAGGGAGGGGATGGGGGGGGCTGGCACTTTGTGATTTTTTTTTATGCGCATTGAACACAGCGCACATACCAAGGCGCATTCACACACACCCAAACCACACAACACACACACAACACACACACACACATCAAAACCATACCAACAGCACAAAACCAAATGATGTATACTGTTCCCCCCAAACATAAATAGGCCGGGTCAGCTCTTTTAAAAATTTGAAAGTGACACTTCAAAACATAAACGCGTGCAGTGAACAGGGGAAAACCAGGGGCAGACTTGCTCAGCTTTTGAAAGGGGCGGGAAACATAAAAAAAATACAAATGAAGATGAGACTTCTTTTGAAAGTAAAAAGTGTCATTTTTTTCTGTTTCTTTCTCTCCAAAGACAAACAAATCCAATCAATTCTAAGCAAAATGGCCGCATTCGAGAAACGCAGCAAAAAAAAGTACTTGATGAATACAAGAAATGTTTGAATTTGTGTGTGTGTGTGGTGTGTGCCCTTTTTTACGAAAACCCCGGCCCCAAATGGTAAAGCTCGATGGACTTACTACTTAGTGAAAAACTGTCAATAAGGTGATCAAAATGATTCACATAGCACTCGTTCACTGCAAATGAAACAATTTTTTTCTCTCTTCACCTTTTCAAAAAACGAGCTAAAATAGTAGTGTATTGGTTTACGTCTGTTCACACTGCGATTTAAACGAACGGAGAGAAGGAGGAGAGAGAGAGAGAGGGGGGAAGAGGGAGGGGAGAGAAGAGAGAGAGAGAGGAGAGAGAGAAAAAAAATGCTGTGACTATGAAAGTGTTGCATAATGGGGTTACCAAGTGGATAAAATGCCCCTCTAAACATCCCTAAAAGCATCCCTGCAAGTAATTTAAAGTAAATTCTCAACTGGACTAAAATTAAAGAAAAAACAACATTGGGGGCAAATTTAAATCTGAAAAACATCATACAAAGACAGCCTAAAATTTTGGAAATGTTTTTTTAAAGAGGTAAACATCAACAGAAATGCAGCGGGTTTTATTCTTCGTCCCCACAAATACATTTTGGTTCGGTTGTAATACTTAAGGTATAAGTTTTGATTTATAAAATCAAAATTTAAAATTTTTTGTAGGTACATATTTTTGATTTGTAAATGGGGAAATGCTGTTTAATGTTTATGTTAATGAAAAGTTTTTACACCCCACACAAGCAATATTTTGTAGTCTTTCTGAATGGGCACCAAGGGTTTTTCTTGAAAATTTTTTTTGAATTCAGGCCAAAAAAAGGGTATGTTCAATCTGTGGCGCCTTTTCATTTTTTGGCTCCTCTTTTTGCGCCATCACTAGCTCACAACCCCAAATACCACAATGCAGGAACCCAAACGAAGTGACATCGTTCCTTTACTAGAAAAAACAGAATAAGATCGCATATTTCATTTACAGAAAAATTGTTCGAAATGGTTTTTGAAAATCTTATGGTTTGCAAAAACAGACATTGAATCCACAAAATTTAATTTAATTTAAATATTGATTGTCAGGTCAATTAAAAGAAAGCCAAATAACGCTAAATTTCGGCAAAAAATATTGATCTGCGCTCCGTGAAATCATTTTTTTCACCCTTTTTGTGATGATTTCAAAAGCGAACCAGACTAATTATTAGACAATATGAATCATTGTCATATTTTAAAAAGTTGAGGATATTTTTTGAAAATGGATCTTTACTGAATAAGATAAAATACTTATTGGAAAGCTTTGCTCACATCAGCGGTCAAAAAAAAAATTTGTCCCGTTTTTTCGCAACTGGGGGGAAAAATCGAGGCCACCTTCGCAAATGTCTCAGAACTGCCTTTTTTGGCCCTTTTTAAAAAGTTTTTATTTACAAGAATCAAAGAGAATTGACATAATAGTCTGAGCTTTTTTTGGATATTGAGTTTCATTTATAGCAATCCATTTTCGTTTAAATCTATGGCTTTTGAACACTTCATTAATATAGACAAGTGTTAGCTTCCTTTTCGTCAAAGGGTAAAAATCATTCCTTAAAATTCGGCAGTTGAAGTATGGAAGGGAAAACCTGGGCATAATTATGGGCCTTACTATATATTTTTGCAGCTTCTGTACAAGTTTTGGGGGCATTGAAGAAAGCCTCTTGTGCTGCATAATTTTGAGGGGATCAGAGCAGTTTTTAAAGGTTGATTATCCTTTGAATTTTTCTTTTCTTCCTGTTTTGGGGTATTTTTGAATTTCCTTTTTGTATTTTTTTGTATTGCAAATGCTTTTCTAGTCTGGGTGCTATACTATGTATCACGCACCCCTTCCGAAAAGGAAGTATTTTACATCTACAAAGAATAAAATCTTCCCCCCTTTTATTCTTCTCTTCTCTCCCCTTCTCCTCTTCTCCTCCTCTCTCTCTCTCCTCTCTCCTCTCTCTCTCTAGTAAGTGGTGTGTAAGGGGAAAAAGAGAGAGAGAGGAGAAGGGAAGAGAGAGAGAGAGAGGGTGTGTGTGGGGTGGGGTGTGTGTGTGTGGGTGTGTGGTGTGTGTGTGTTTGGGTGTGTGGTGTGGTTTTGTAACATAATTATACATGGAAATAATTTTTATTTAAACAGTCCCAAAAAAAGAAGGCATACTGTTTAATGATTAATATTTTCAAATATACGATGAAAAAATCGAAGTGCTTTCTTTTTTTGTTGGTTAGTTGATTGGTTAGGGTTTTTTAAGCCTGATACATCAAAAAGCGTGATCATCGTTGCTCAGCAAATTTGCTACGATCTGGAGTGGGGAACCTTTGTGCAGTCTATGAACCCCCTTTGGATTTAACACGGTAGAGATGAGGGGTTGGAGAGTATTTAAAAGAGTTGGAAAGGCTTGAGGACCAACAAAGTGTGGCAGAAAAAAAAAAAAAGGAAAAAACATTTTGAGCCTAATCCCTTTTTTTGTTGCAGACCCCCTTGAGGTGCTTTTTAATTAATGATGATGGTTTTTTTCGTTAAGCTGGGGTAGCTTCGGTTTCAGTGTGTTGTCAGGCTTCCACCTGGGCAAAAGGGGATAGGGTCTGTCGTGAATAAAAAGCAGACAAAATAAAAGTTTTACACACATGCATAATTAGAATGAATTCATTTTTCGTAACTGGAGTATTAGCACCCTTCAGCTGGAGGGAAAAACAATGGAAGCCATATATATGGACTTCAACATTGAGCTTGTTTCTCGTCCAAATGACTCCACCAAAAATGTATTTAAGAATGATGAAAAGCCTAGAGTACCACACGAAAAACGCTTCCTCTGAAAAAAGGATACATTGGGAAACCAAAACACTGCAAATGAACAAGGTTATTTTTTTCTGGACAGTGTTAAAGCTTACTAAATTTTTACCAGCTTGCATTTGAAAAACAGGCAAAAAGGGGGAGAACAAGGAATGGAGTTTTTGGAACAAATACGGGAATGGATCACCGCAAAAAAAGAACGACAAAGGAAAACGACTGGGGCAGAGTCAAAAGAATGTGGGGAAACGAGTCGACTTTTATTTGGGATAGAGTCCCCAAAAGAGGATATTCTAAGCCTTCTTGCAATCCATAAGAGAAGGCCAGAACAACTCAAGGTGGGAGTGCCAGAATCCTGACCCCGGGTGATCTTGGGTTGGGTTCAAAATATCCCCCGAGCTGTTTTTGGTTAAAGGGTGTATTTTTCTTTTGGGGTAAATTAGTTCTGATTCCTTTCCCTGAAAATTCCTTCAAAATGAGATCACAAAACTTGGTTCCGTAGATAACACGCATAGCGTCTTGCCACTGCAAAACTCCATTACCAACTTTGAGAAGAGATGGCCAGTGTGGACGTTGGTATGAACGACAGTTACCATAAATCGCATGGTTGAAAAAAAATATCTAAAGAGTGAATGGCCAAACTGTGAGATTTTTTTTTCGATTGTGACAGGGGAAAAGGGACTGAATAGTTCTAGTGTTTTTACCTCATGACACAGGAACACGAAGGTACCACTGGCAACAGGTTTTCAGCACTCCTCCCAATTTGAACCCATCTGTAAATGGCAGTGTTTGAAAGTTCTCAGAGCTTGTTCCTAACCCGGAGTGGGTTTTATTAATACTTTCGTTAATGTACTAATGCTGCTGTGCTCCCCCTGTGCTGCTGCTGCGCTGCTGCTACTACTACACTACTACGACAATAAGATAAAAATAAAATAATAATCATTAAACATCATCTCATCATCATCTCTCATATCTCATCAAATAAGAAAAGTAAACAACAACAACAAAAAAAACAACAACCCAACACAACCAACAAAAATAAAATAATTTTGAAACCTTACCAAAAAAGGAAAGCCCCGGCGGGTCAATCCCTTTTTTGGGTTTTTTTTCAAACCGAAAATTTTTTTTTAAGTCAAAAATTTTACAATACCCGTAGAAACCCTGTCCTGGTGCGAAAACCCCAGGCCCTATCTTAGTGCCCAAAACCCACACCACACACACACCACACACCACACACAACACCCACCGCCGCGCACACACACACGCACCCACGCACGCCCCGCACCACGCACGCACGCACGCACCACGCAAACCACCCACACACCCACCACACACACACACCCCACACACACACACACACCCCCAACACACACCACACACACACACACCAACACACAATACACACACCTCTTTATTGGCTCAAAACGTCTGGTATGTTTAAAAAGGGAAAAGCAGCTTAAAAAAAGCCCAGAGGTCATTTTATTCCCTGGGCAACGTAAATATGCAGGGGAAAATAATTAGTTCACTTGTAACAAGACCCGTCTTAGAAAGAAAATAACCCATAGCAAAAAAAAAAGTGTTAAAGGACAAAGAGGATAGAATGGGGGGAATAAAAGGGAAAAGGGTCACACAACCCCACACCACCACCCCACCCACACCCCACACACACACCCACATACACACAAACACACACACACACACACACACACACCACACACCACACACACACACACAACACCACACACACACACACACACACACAACCATGCACAACCCTTTTTTACTTTTTCCCCCCCACGGGAGGAGATTCAATTACAAAAAAATATCTCCAAATATTCGCTCGCTCTTCTTCGCGACCTATGCTTTCCGATTTTGAAATGGTTTTTTGTGTGTTTTGCAACGACCAGGGGTTGTTGATCATTGAAAAATGTCATTTAAATTAAAAGAAATCCAGTTAATTTTTGGGTCACTCGGGGTTTTTTGGTTTTTGGGCAGGGACATGGTAGTCATTCGTGGTGTGTGTCACCCTGTTTGTTGTAGACGTTTGAACACAAGTATGAGAACTGCGAATAAATTCCTGTGATACTGGGACGAAAATTAGATTGTGCTTTGTGTGTCATTTTTTCATTTAAATCCGAAAATCTGTGTGGTTTTGGTGTGTGTGTGTGGGGTGTGTTTGTGTGTGTGTGTGTGTGTGTGTGGTGGTGTCCCGGTGTTGTCTGGTGTGGTGTGGTGTGTGTGTGTGTTTTTTGTGGGGTGTGTGAGAGAGAGAGGGAAGAGAGAGAGAGAGAGAGAGAGAGAGAGAGGAGAGAAGGAGAGAGAGAGAGAGACAGACGACAGCAGCGACAGAAGACAGCACAACTCAGAGAGAGACAAGGGGGGCGAGAGAAAGAAGAGAACAGAGGTATGGCTGAGGGTGTGTGCATGCGGTGCGTGCGTGTTTTTGTGTGTGTGTGTGTGTGTGTGTGTGTGTGTGGTGTGGTGTTGGGGTGTGAGAGAGGGAGACAGAGAGAGAGAGAGGAGAGAGAAGGAGAGAGAGAGAGAGAGAGAGAGAGAGAGAGCAATTACGTATAGTGATATCACAACCTACACACAAACACAACCACACACAACCCACCCCGGCGCGCGCGCGGCGCATGCACGCACGCACGCATGCACGCCGCCCCCACACAAACAACCACACCACACAACAACCACACACACACACACACACACACACACACACCAAAAATACATGCTTTGGAAGGATAAGGATGAAAGCCGACAAATTTTTTGCCCACGATGGGTTTTTGCTTTATTACACAAGCAAAACTGAGTTTGTCGACGAAACTGAACGCCAATGACATTTTAAAGGAATGATATAATGATAATAACAACAATAAAATTTAAAAATAATAATAATAATAATAAAAAAATAAAAATAATAAAAATAATAATAAAAAATTTCAATATTTTATGATATGAGACGACGACCCCCGACACGAAAGACCCCACGGCTGATGATGTGAGAGAGTGATGAGTGTGAGTGATATGTTATGATTGATGAAGATGATGGAAAGATGATGATGTGATGATGATGATGATGTTTTTTGATGATGAAAATGAGATGATGGGTGAAAAAATTTGGGTAAAAAAAAACCACTTCAATGCACTGAATTTTTTCACGAAAAATAATCAAATGAGACAACGTCCTTTTTCTTACAGTAACAAAAGAATACCCGATAGAATAAAGATAACAATTTACACTGCATGAATAGATAATGATAATAATAATGATTTTTTAATAATTAATTAATAATAATAATAATATTAAAAAATAATAAATAATAAAAAAAAAAAAAATAAGAAAAAAAAAGAAAAGAAGAAGAAAAGAAGAATGACAAGAAAATGTAATAATAAAGATCCTTATGACATAAAATGAATATAATAATAATACAGTAAAATAAAAATAATAATAATAAAAATAAAAATAATAATTAAAAAAAATGATGATGTGATGAGATGATATGATGATGATTATGAGATGATATAAAAACCCGTGTATCCTCATCAGGGAAATCACAACAACAATGTCCCTGCAGACTCACAGGTTTTGGGAAAAAGAGCAGAAGAAAACGAGTTTTATCGATTCTTTCCCCAAAGGGGTTTTAAAACTTCAAACGCATCACAACAAAGTTTCCAGAGTTTTCAACCATGGCATCAAGATTTGAAAAAAAAACGCAACAATTTCCCTCCCGTCTCACCAACCCCCTCCTTTCCCCTCACCTTTGAAAATCATTCCCCAAAAGCAGAGTATTTTGCTCACATGAGAATCGAGTTTTTTCGACAATAACGTTTTAGTTATAAACCAAAGCGAAGCACGCCACGGATGTTTCTTACACTGGGGGAGAACTCTTGAAGTTTCCGGTGTATTTGGGAGGGGGAAAGGAATCGAGAAAGAGGGGGGTTTTGGGAATGGGATTTAATTCGCGAAAAGCGTGTAAATATGATGCCAAAAAAAAAAAAAAATGACGATAATAATAATAATATATAGTAGTGTAATAAAAATATTGAAATGATAATAATGAAAATATAAAAATAAAAATAAAATAATAAAATAAAATAATAATAATAATAATAATAATAAAAAAAAATAAAACAACATAATAATAATATTTTTATTATAAACAAAAACAATAATGTCATTAGTAATGATTACTATGTGCAATGATGAATACCTGCTAAAAAATAATAACTGAAGACAGTCGGGTTTTTGCCCGGTTCACCAAAAACAAAGGGCAGCAGATGGCCCCTACAAGACACAATGCTTTATTTTGATGTAAAATTTTTGTGGTCTATTCAGCTGTTGTTTCGGTTTTTATGAGTATCATCTTTCAAAATCCGTTAACTTGGGACTGGAAAAATGCCCAAAAATATATGTCTAATTTTTTTTTAAAGAACAAAATACTCATATGTCAATTTTAAAGGAAACATATCCAAAAAACTCAAAGGGAAAGGGGAACCACCAAGGCCATCCCCCTAGCCCCCATTCTGTTTGTTTTCTGCTGGAAAAAAAAGCAGGCAAAATATGACAATTAATAATTCAGCACCCCCGCTTCTTGCCCCTTTTTGACAGAACGTGATCAAAAGATCGGAGTAAAAAAACCGTTTTAAAATGTTTTTAAAAGTGCAGGGTTTCCCGCTTTACAATGAAATGAAAACAAGACCGAAAAAACCGAATCGAGAACATTTCTTAAAATCAGAAAACCGTGCTAGAAAGCTTAATGCTTTCCAAAAAACAACTTTATTCGGATACCAATTAAAGCAAACAAGGATATTAAAATTAAACTGCAAAAAGAAATCTACGAAAAGGCAGTAATATCAAAAAAAAGGGATCATTGACTCTTGTTTAAACGAAGAGGAATACCCAAAAAAATCATAGTTCTTTATGACAGAGCAGTCGGGGACGTACGTTTTTTCACACAACATATAACGATTTGTGGAGAAAAAATAACCAGCCACGAAATCAAAGGGGGGGGATTAGGGGGGGAAAAGAAAAAAAAAACAAATCAAACAACCAAAAAAAGGGGGGAAAAAACATTGAACCCAAAAAAAAAAGGTCCAAAACAAATTTTTCTCAGCATAGCGAAAAAACACACCTTTATTCCCCCCACCAAAGCCGTCCCTCACCTCTCATTTAGAATGTTAAATAATGAACAAACAACCCCCCAAAAGACTGTATGCAATTTCCGGAATGCAAAACACCATTTCAGGAAAAAAAAAACCAAAAAAAAACCAAAGACAACAAAAGAAAATAAAGAAAAAAATTAAAAATAACTGCATTAAAAGGCATTCTGGGCACCAAAACACTTCTGCAATAGAGTACTAGGACCAGTTTGTAGCAGCCCCGTAAACCCCCCATGAATAAGAGTTCAAATTTTCCCCCATTTTTTTACGGTGAAGAGAACTGATGTATAAAAAAATATGACCCAAAAATAGACATGTTAAGTTCACAAAAACAGGGGGCGATGGTGGAGATGGGAGTGGCAGTGGTTGCAGGGAAAAAAAAATTTAGCATAATATGGCAGACTCTCTAGGGATGATTTTAAATGAGAAAAAAAAACACCCCAAATAGTGTTACGAACCGCCAAGAAAAAAAAGTGGACAAAGAATCACAAGACAAAAACGGCCGTTTCGACCTTTAGGTCTTCTTCACAGATACAAACTTGGGGAAGAAAATGCACGAGCAATACTTATCTTCAATCACCCCAGCGCAAGATAGGTCAAAAAGCGTCGTGTTTTGTTCGTGGTTGTTTTTCCACGTTTTTTTTGGGGGTTCGCTAACATTTATTTAAGATTTTTTTTGATTTCGCCCGCTTCGTTCCTTTGCAACAAAAAAAAACAAAAAACAAAACAAAAAAAAAAACCCCCCCAAAAAAAAAAAAAAAAATAATTTAGGAAGAAAAAAAATGAAAACACATGGAGCAGGTCCCTGAATCGGGTTTTTCCTGAAAAAAAAAAACAAAAAGAAATTTTACCCATCTCCCCCCCTGACCGATCCTATGCATTTCCCCCTTCCCCCCCCTTCCCCAAACCCGTGCCCTTCGAACCCTCACCTTGCCCTTCCAACCCCCCTCTAAAACCGCTTGTGTATTCCCCGGGAAAATGAACCATTGCGAAAACACCAGTTGAAAAATGAGGGGGGGGTAGCAGAACCCAGCAGTTACATCCCCCAACCCTTCCTCCACCCCCCACACACCCCCCTCCAGTTCTCCCCCATCAAATTGACGCCAAATGCCCGGTAGGGGGCCTCGTTTTAAAGTTTTTTTAGGGGGGAAAAGGGGAATCCCCACGTTTAGTCCCGTATTTTGTGTCTTTCCCATTTATATGACTGAAAAATTGCTGCACACAACTTTTGGAGAGAAAAAAAAAAAAATAACAAAGCGGGTAGGACGCAAGGTTGCCAGCGCATTGGGCTAATGCGTAGGTCAGACACCTGCTAATCGTAGCCCCGAACCCTCTTCTTCAATTCTCTATCGTTGTTGTTAATTCATTTATCCATCATTTATCAATATGTGTGCGTTGTTCAAAACTTTGCGGATGTGGTGTAGCGTATTGGACTAGTCCGCACGCAGTGACGCCTCCTTGATGAAACGAAACGAAACTGTTGGAGTGGGCCACACCCCCATGTAAATATTAAAAAAAAAACAGCAAAACCAAACCAAACCAAAACAAGTCAACAAGAAAAGTATAAAAAAAAATAAAAAAAAAGGGTTGGGGGGGGGGGGGGGGGGGGGGGGGGGGGGGGGGGGGGGGGGGGGGGAAAAACATGAGTACGATCCTTGTCCATCATTTGATAGTGTTTGTCTGCCCGGCCTCTTACGACTTGAGGTTCGTTTGGTTTGGGTTTGGGTTGTTCGGTCGTTTGTTCTCCATGATACACAACTGGCAAAACACCCAGCGCAAACAAATCCTGGAGCTAAGAGTCACTATTTTCTTGTGTGCTGATTCAAAAGATCGCGTTTGCAAGGTGGGGGTGGGGGTTGGAGTGCATGTGTGCAATGTCAAACATGAATGAACGTCCTTGCAGGAAACGAAGGAAAGAAAAGAAAAACGAACAGAACGGAACAGAAAAAAATAAGAGAAGAGAGAGAGAGAGAGAGAGAGAGGAAGAGAGAGAGAGAGAGAGAGAGAGAGAGAGAACGAACGAACGAACGAACGAACGAGTGAGAGAGAGAGAGAGAGAGAGAGAAGAGGAGAGAGAGAGAGAGAGAGAGAGAGAGAGAGAGAGAGAGACACAGAGACAGAGACAGAGAGAAAGGGGAAGGGGGAGGGGGGAATCGATGTAGAAAAGAAACAATATTAGCTGAGAGCAAAAAAAATAATGGACACATTGTTGGATCGATTGCAAGTAAAGACTTCAAAGATTTTTAACCAACCCGAGATAAGAAAGTAGATACATACATATTTATATGAATAAGGAAACATATTAACGTAAAGTAATGAAAATACATTATAGATCAAAAGTATATAGAGATAAATAGATTTTAAAACCTAGGTAAGTTAATCAGTAAATAAATAAACAAATGAATGAATAAATAAGTAAATAAATAAATATAAGGATGAACACAATTTGAAAAACGGAAAATAAATATTGACATACTAACATAAAACACATCCTGTATACATGGCATAATTCCTTTTAGCTGGACGACAGTTGCAGAGCAAGTGCATGCCCAAAAGAAAAACGTCAGCTTGAAAAATATGATATAATTGCTCGATAAAAAATCTGCTGAAAAAAATGTGAAAAAAGGCACGGGCCACCTAGATACAGTAGCACAATTCTATCTGTACAGCAGGGAATAGCAAGGAAACAATAAATGCGCTGCTTCCAGTATCAAGATACAGAGAAATGGACCTAACCTGTGTGACTCGTTCATGGTCCTTCAGACAGAAACCAGTTCATTAAATTCCATTAACAATAGTATGGTGAAATCTCTTTCATGGATGTCTCGGCTATCGTCAATCGTGGGAGAAGAGTGGAAAGAGAAGATGTGGTGGTTGAGCTCTTTCTAACATATGCACGCTGAATATAAGCTAACACAGTAATTGGCATATTTATGCGCGCGCGCACACACACACACACACCACACACACACACACGCACGCACGCACGCACATACACACACACACACACACCAATGTATGTATAGGTGTATCTGCCAACATTATCATAGTGACACTGCCTGGTCAGGTCTTTTGAACTTAGTGAAAGAATCACCCCGGAGGTACAAAGCGTGAAGCCCACAGTTGTCCACCAGACTTGGTCAGCTCTTTAAACGCAGCAAGAAATAAAAAGAGAAACGAGGACAAGTAGACCTGTTTAACATATAAAACGCGTTGCTTTTTCGTTTCTTTTGTTCTTTCTTTTTTTGTTTGTTTGTTTTCCTTTTCTTAGGGAGATGTTGACAGTGCTAATCAAATCTTGAAACCTGGGGAATTGGTCCCTTTAGCGAAGCGCAGCAAGAAAAGTACTTGAAGTAGTATCAAGAACTGCTGTAAGGTGTGTGTGTGTGTGTGTGTGTGTGTGTGTGTGCCTCTCTTTTATGTGGCAGTCGGTGCCAGCGCAATGCTCGATGAGCTCTTACTACGTAGTGAAACTGTCGCAAAGAGAGAGAGAGAGAAGAGAGAGAGAGAGAGAGAACGAACGAAATTTTTTTTTTACCAGGGTAATGAGATAAACAAAATTTCACATGCTTTTTTCCCACCCAGCCCCGAGAGAGAGAGAGAGAGAGAGAGAGAGCTAGGATTGACGTAGCACTCATTAACCGAAGACTGAACAGACTTTTTTTTTTTCCTCTTCACCTCGGTAATAGCGTAAAGTCTGTCGTCATTCGGAGTAGTCATTTGTTAATAGTCCGATCATAACATTTGAAGCTTTTGTTTCGCACGCATTTTGTTATGTGTCTGGGGTTTCCGTTTTTATGTTTTTTCAACCACGTTCTCTTGGAGAGTAGCGCTTTTGCTTGTGTATCACACCACCTTAAAAGAGAAGTGTTTATAGCCGCATATGGATAAAAATCAGTGGAGTCTGTCTGTCCGTCTGTCTGTCTGTACAACAAACTAATAAATTCCAAGGATAAGTACTGAGCACCGTTCCAGCAACTTACAGAGCAGCTTGGTGTTGCAATGACTGCAAGAATATTGAATTATAAACAAAGCTTGCTCTTATGTCTTAGATTGAAGAAATAGAGGGAGATACGCATTCATATCTGCAGTGGTAGATGATTCTGCCTAACTAACAGTATGTGCTTGAGTGGGTGAATGGGGAGAAAATAAAATAAATCCTTCTCAAAATGAGCCTTCAGCAAGCTTATATTCTCCAAAGGGGGAGACATCCTCCAATAGGAGGGAAACTCACTAACATATAACTCCTGGTCATATACCGATATTTCGAAACTTGGTTGTTTCTCCTCAGTGACCGCGGAAAGTGGTAATTTGACTCCTCTGCCTTTTCAGTTTTAAGAAGAATGCAATCCAGAAAAGGCTGGTGCGCAATGCGTAGTATATGTGTTGAGTTTTCAGAAAACCCACCAAAGGTGCCATCTAAGAAGCAAAAGAAAATCATGAAAGAGCAAAACAAGCTACATTTTCTTGTGAAAAGTAGAAAATATAAAAAGATATCCTCAAAGACACAAGTGCTGAGGGCCAGTTCTTGGAATGAATCCGCAAGGGACTAAAATACAACAAACTAATAAATTCCAATATATATAAATATATTATATATATATATATATATATATATATTATATATATATATATATATATATATATATATGTGTGTGTGTGTGTGTGTGTGTGTGTGTGTGTGTGTGTGTGTGTGTGTGTGTGTGTGCTGTAACGTAATAACATGTTCGGATAATAACTTCCAATTCAGCAGTGTCATGGAAAAGAAGCATACTGTTAAATAGACTACCTTTCGTAATATACGACGAGAACTTTGCTGTGACCATTCTGTTTGGTTTGCTGACAGGTTGTTTAGTCACACTGATAAACATCTATAAAAATAAACCTGATGCCACACTAGCTCAGCATAGCTGGTAAGATCCAGAGCATCATCAGCACCAGTTTATCCAGTCCAGTGAATTACCGTGGACTTAAAGGAGGTACGGAGGACGCATCGGAGAGAAGAAAAAAAAACTGCGCGGACTTGGAGAAACGACACGAGTGAATAAGAAAAAAATGTACCTGTCGCTTTTGTCTGGCAAACTCCTATTTTTTTTTTAAGTTAAAGATGATGGCTCTTCATTAAGTCCTTTTAGCTTCAGCTTCTTTATAGTCAAGTACCTCAAGTCCCCGTCACGGCTTTCACCATGTGAACATTAAGAGAGAACTTGGGGGGAAAAAAAGGAGAGGCCTTTGAAAAAAAAAGGAAGACAAAATTCAAACTCACAGGTATTCATAATTATCCAGGAGAGATCATGACATTTGAGCTGGAGTATTGACGTCCCTAAGATATGGAGATGGAGGGGGAAGGGGGGGGGGGGCGAGATAAACGGAAGCCATGCCCGTGGTGGCTGACGTTGGTCTTGATTCTCGCCCCAAGATGACTACTCCAACAATATTTTTTTCTTATAGATAACGTAAAGCATAAACGTGTTCTACAAACACACAAAACAACACACACACACACACACACACACACACACACTGAAAAGGATATACTGCCATACTGACATTGCAAAACGGACAGCTAATGAACTTTCTGGAGAGTATTTGCAACTTTACTGCTCCTTCGCTCACTGGCATTTAAAGAAAAATGGAAAAAGAGACAAGCAAGTATGTGGAGTGTTTGGAACAGAGACGAACGGATCAGGAGTGCAGAAAAAAAGTGAAATGACAGCGACTGAAAGTCAGAGTAAATGAGAACGGACCCAGTATTAGCACATAATGTTCCAGACGGAGGTATACTGAAAAAGCCACAGAAATCCCATGACAACCGTCAGGGTTAGAACAACACAGCTGGTAGAGATTCAGCAACACAGTTAGTAGAGATTCCTGATCCTGCTGACCTGAGGTTACAGGTTCTATCAACCGTCGGGCTGTTTCGGGGGAGGGGGGATTATTTTGATCGGAGTTAACTTTGGTTCTAACGCCATTTTCTCGAAAAGTTCTTCGAACAAGATCATAAAACTAGTGCTGTATGTCAACATATGCATAGCATATTGCACACACGTAAAATCCCTTCACCAACTTTCGGAAGAGATTGACAGTTTGGCCGTTGGTATGGACGACATGAACCTACACAAGCTGCGTCGTCTGAGAAACATCGAAAGAATACGTGGAAAACTGAGTGACTGTTATTCGACTGAATCACATAGGATACGACCCGAATGTAGCACTAGCAAGCAACTCTTAAGTCGGCTCTTCCCAGGCAGAGAGATTGTCCTGTGAATGCGACTGAAGATTGTAAAACGCTTTGAGCTTGCTCACTGGCCGAGGAGAGGGGCTATATAAGTACTTCTACAACTACTGCTACTACTTCTACTACTACTACTACTACTACTGCTGCTGCTGCTGCTGCTGCTGCTACTACTACTACTGCTGCTGCTACTACAACTACTACTACTACTATACTACTGCTATACTGATACTACTTCTACTGACTACAACAAGAAAACTGATAATATAAAAAGAAATGATGATAATGATCATAATAAAAATGATGATGATAATAATAATAATAATAATAATAATAATAATAATAATAATAATAAGGATAATTATAACAGTAGTAATATTAATGTAACGAAGAAAGAAGAAGAAGAAGAAGAAGAAGAGAAGAAGAAGAAGAAGAAGAAAGAAAGAGGAGAATGATAATGATTATTACAATAACCACAAAAAATACTACTAATAACACAAGACCATTCCATCTCTAAACGTATCAGCCAATCTATGGTCCCTCAGTGGAATAGCGTGAGTTCACTGAAAACTACTAGAAGGTATTTCATGAACTTTCCTCTTTATTACAAGAACATTCTTGTCTCACTTTGCTGTACAAAACAGGTCTGTCTTACTGACAGAGCATGGGGAAATGTAACCCCTCTCGAACATCAGTGTTTTCCTTCTCCGTTTGATGGTTCTGGTTCTTCACACACCACACACACACACACACACACACACACACACACACACACACACACACACACACACACACACACACACACACACACACACGCACACACACAAGCGCGCGCGCGCGCGCGCACACACATCCTGCAGTGCCTCAGAACAGAGTCAAGGTAAGGTGAAAGAAAGCGGCTTAACAGATTCAGGAGTAAGTTTGATGCTATTGACATCAATATAAATTATGCATCAGAACAACGCAGTTTTTTTGGCAACAACTGACGCGTGCGGGCGCGCGTGTGCGTGTGTAAAAAGGCAGTCGCCGAACTTTTTTTCACGTTTCCCATTATCATGTCCAGGCTATCATTTACTTACAAGAATAATAACAAGAATAATAATAAGAACATTAATAAGAACATTAACACGAATAATGATAAGAATAATAAAAAATAATAATAATAATAACAATAATAATGATAATAATAATATAGTAGTAGTAGTAGTATTAATAATAATAAGAGTAAGAATATAATAACATTAATAATAATAATAAAAATAGAAATGATAATAATGATAATAATAATCACAATGATAATAACATCTAATTCTCTCTATAACTATAATAATAATAATAAAAATAAAAATAATAATCATGATAATTAATAATCACAGTGATAATAAAATCTCATTCTCTCGAATCATAAATTAATGAAAATCGTCATAAATTAAGATTCTGAGAAGAGGACTCTGTGAAGTGTTACGCTATCTATGAGTTTCTTGAACTTTTGTATGAAGAACACTTCGCTAGAATGTTGTAGGAGAGGGTAGGGATAAGGAACTAAATGAGCAGAGGGAGAGTGTGGTCTGGAAGGAGTCTGGAATCTGTGAGACTTGCAGCACGTATTCATGATGATGCATTAACTTTTTTCTTTTTAACTGTTAGAGTGTCCATAATACGAGAGCTTTCTTCTTCTTTATTTTTTTTTTTGCTAGAATATCGCCAGGTAGGTAGGATTTTGGGGTGGGGTGGGGTGGGGAGGGAACAATAGGGATGGTGGGAAAGGAGCCAATCCCCAGACCAACTCTACAACCCCATCTCCAACCTCTACACCATTGAGAAAAATATTCCGGAGAGAAGACTTAAATACACTGATGTTGGAAAGCTGACGTTATTTTTTACATGATACGGTAAACCGCAAGAACAGAGAGAGAGAGAGAGAGAAGAGAGAGAGAGAGAGAGAGGAGAGAGAAGAGAGAGAGAGAGAGAGAGAGAGGAGAGAGAGATTATTTAATACTTGGAATACACCCCAGATCATGATAAAGTTCTAGGTACGTGACGATTTTGACCATTGCACATTGCAACAGCAGCCATTCTTTACTTTTTTTGGTATAAGGAATACGGAAGCGGGAGAGACAAATGGGGGTTGGAGGAGGGGTGGAGGGGGGTACCCATCTTTTCCCTGACCGTGTTATTTGGAAGTTGTCATTTTCAAGCTTATCTGGACCCTTGATAACTTCTTGCGGCCAAGGTTAGGTCATGAAAAAAAAATCCACAAAATAATTAAATTTCGTGCTTAAATGAAGCCTCTGATATAAATTTTGAAAATTTATCGGCAAATCAAAAACAGCCAACGAGTGACAGGCAGAAGGCTTCAAATTTGAAACCAAGCGAAAAACAAAACAAAAAAACCATGAAATATCACCACCGAATTAAACGAAACAAATCACATCCACTGACTTTATATCTTGAAGGTTATAGAAAATAAGATAGAAAAAAAAGCAAAAGAACATCATTTTACGACAATGTTCCATCAAAACACGTACAGCTTTTATTTTCTAACTTCTTTTTTTTTTTTTATAAGAAAGCGTTTGCTTTTCACTAAAAAACTAAGCACATTTTGCTGTCAAAACCGCGTAAGTGGAGGACCAAAATCTAAACGTCGTGCGAACTGACGAAGTGAAGGAGAGAGAGAGAGAGAGAGAGAGAGAGAGAGAGAGAGGGGAGGAAAAGAGAGAGAGAGAGGAGAGGGGGAGGGGAGAGTGAGAGGGGGACAGACAGACAGACGACAGACAGACAGACATGCATAAATGAAGCCTCTTGATATCAATTGGGATAATTCGGTCAAATCAAAAACAGCCAACGAGTGACACGCAGAAGGCTTCAAATTTGAAACCAAGCGAAAAAAAAAAAAAAAAAAAGAAGAAAAAAAGAAAGAAAGAAAGAAAGAAAAAAACGAAAGGACGGAAGGAAGGAGGTAGGAAGAGAAGGAGAAGAAGAAGAAGCAGAAGAAGAAGAAGAAGAAGCAGAAGAAGCAGAAGAAGAAGAAAGAAGAAGAAGAAGAAGAAGAAGAAGGAAGAAGAAGAAGAAGAAGAAGAAATACAGAACGAAAGAAGAACGAACACCAATGTTTTGAGAGACTAAAAAATACTAAAACGAATAATTCAAGGGGAAACATCAAATCCCGAAAGACAGTGTGACAGACGAAAAGTCATTCCTTTGATCAGTGACACACCGCTTGTCTTTTTACATTCACCTGGTGACTTTGTTCCCAAAGTGCTCACGCACCTGCTGACTTTGTTCCTAATGTGCTCACAAAAACCTGCTGAATATGTTCCTAATGTACTCACACAGATGAACTTGTTCCCAATGTACTCATACACCCGGCGACCAAATTAAATGTACTCATAACCTGCTGAATTTCTTCCTATGTACTCACAACCTGATGAATTTGTTCCTAATGTTCTCACACACCTGATGACTTTGTTTTCCCAATGTACTCACATACCTGATGAATTTGGTTTATAATGTACTCACACACCTGAAATAGCACCCATTTTCCCCTCCACATGGACAAACAACAGATAGTCATTTTCGTTCTTTGTTTGTACTGTCCTAAATGTTAAATGTGATTTATTTTTCGCCCGAAGAAGACCAAGAGGTTGAAATGGATCGTGTCTTGTCATGTGCTTTGTTTGTCAATGTCATTGGCGGTAACTAACAAACTCTCTTTCTAAATTTTGCTTTTGTCCCCCCGCCGTCAGTCACTCCATTTTTAAAAAATTGAGAATAGCTAAAGACGAATAAGTAAATTTGTTAAATATTTAATTGATTAATTGTTTAATCAATAAACAGGCAGATTTTTTCCTATCGCTAAGTGGAAGCAACCACTGTTTCAGACTTAGCAGTCCTATTGCTACTTCTTTCAGCGTGATTTACAGAACACAATACACATAAAAAACATCCTTGATGCTCTTACTTTCAGTGTAAATATCAGCCAAGTAACAACGGTGGATTAAAATAACAACCACTTGAAGGTTCCAATGGACTACAAATGAGGAACCTGCACAGAAAAGAAGATTCAGGAAGTCAATTTAAATGCACCAAAACATGACCTCCACCGTTCACATTATGTTGATAAGACAAACAAAACAAACAAACAAAAAACCCAATTTTTTTGTTTTGATCGTTTATTTACTGTTCTGCAGCAAACGCGTGTATTCTTTAGCAGTTACGATAGCTGGGGCTTAAACGTATAACGTTTCTTGGTGAACACTGAACTAATTCAGGGAAAATTACAATCTGGATAAAACTGCGCACCAGCATATACGATGTAATATATCCTTTACTTTAATACCTTTTAAAAAAGCAATTAGCCCAGAAATGATTTGGTATTAATGAGCACTGTTCCCTTTGTAAGGCTTATCCTTCTGTCAGTTATAGAATATAATGACCGTTAATATTGTTGTCACTGACGGCTTATCCTTGTCAGAAATTTTGACAATCAACCTAGTGTGAAGCACAATGAGATGGTTATCAACACTTCTGACATTGAAGGTTGATCGTTGCACTCTGTATCTCTTGAGCGTTTTGCAGCGTCGCAGACACTACTCGAAGTAAAACTAAATGCAGGATCACAATAAACTGTTTTTGTGCTCTTTTTGAAAATACGTCTCGTATCCATAAAACCGAGGGCTGGTCAGTTTGCTTTTGTGTTAAGTATAACTTGATCCCTGTGCTTGGCCGTTTCAACAAGAACAAAACATCAGAACATTGCCCAAAGTTAGAAAACGCACTGATCTCTACCTCGATTGGAGAGGTAGGGTGACGGATGGGGGGAGGGGGGGGGGAGGAGGGGTGTGTGGAGAAGACAGAGCCTAAACCTGGTTCAAACACAGCTCTGCCTTGCCAGTCATCTTTCTACCTTCAGCCCTTTCCTCACCCCCCCCCCCCCCCCCCCCCCCCCACCCCAGATCTCCCCTTCTTCATCAACAGTTCAAAAGAAGAAGAAAAATCACAAACCAGATCAAACTAAACCAACCAACCAACCAGCCAACCAACCAACCAACCAGCCAACCAGCCAACCAACCAACCAACCAACCAACCACACACACACACAACCGAAAACAGGGAACCAATGCAAGGAACGTGATATAATAAACGGAACCTGGCATCTCCAACACCAATATTGACTGATGGCGCTCTAGACAGGAAAACAGGGGAAAAAACCCGCAAAACAAGGTGTGTGTGTGTGTTTGTGTGTGTGCGTGCGTGTGCGTGCGTGCGTGCGTGCGTGCGTGCGTGCGGTGCGTGGTGCGTGGTGCGTGCGTGTGTGTGTGTGTGTGTGGGGTGGAAACATTTTTTTTTTGAAAACGACAACAGAAAGCCACAATAGCACATAACACATAAGAAATAAATAAAATGAAAACGAAACAGAATAACAATTCCCAAGCCACGGTTTGAATCGTTTACGATTGGTGGGTTTAACAGATTTTAGGTTCATAATCCCATCAGCTGATTTTGCCATTTGTACTTTATGATACTTTAGTATCTCTCTAACGGTGGGCTGCGCACTTACAACACAGTCCAAGCATTTACACATTTTGCAAGCCTGACAGGGGAAAAAGACGCCTAAGAAGACACTTCTTACCAATATGACAGGGGGGTTCGTTTTCTTGTTTCGAACAAGATTTTGGTTCCCATCAATCCCCCTCCCTCCCTCCTCCCTCCCTGCCTCTCTTTTCTCTCTCTTCTCTCTCTCTTCTCTCTCTCTCTCTCTCTCTCTCTGTCTCTCTCTCTCTCTCTCTCTCTCTCTCTCTCTGTCTCTCTCTCTCTCTCTCTCTCTCTCTCTCTCTCTCTGTACATTTGCCACCCTTCCCCAACCCTCTCTCTCTCTCTCTCTCTCTCTCTCTCTCTCTCTCCTCTCTCTTGAATCTTTGCCACCCTCCCCCATCCCCTCCCCACCTCTCTCTCTCTTTCTCACTGTACCTTTGCCACCCCCCCCCCTAACCACACACACACACACACACACACACACACACACACACACACACACACACACACACACACACATATATACACACACACACATACACACACACACACACACACACACACACACACACACACACCCCACACACACACACACACACACACGCACACAAAACATACATACTCACACACACACACACACACACACAACACACACACACACACCCCGCGCGCTCACTAACGCACTTACACACACGTACACTCACGCACACATAAGACCAAAAAACCCTTTAAAAGTTAAAATATCGGCTAAAATGTGCTATCATTGACTGTTGGATCTGTATTTACAGGAAAAGAAAGAAAGAAAGAAAGAAAAGTGTTTTGAGCAACTTCACGAGAATGAACCATTCTGTGCGTGTGTCCGTGGCTTGCTTTAGTCTAAGCATCTTTGGGGTTAGATCAGTTCACTCCCCGTGCTTTCTAGCCAGGCCGACCTCACAGGTCCCGTCAGAATTGTAAACTCGGCAAAACTGGAAACAACAACAACAACAATACACAGAGGTAAATAAACAAATCCAGATCCATGACGATTTACGTTAAACTGTGAAACACACAGACAC
Organism: Conus ventricosus; assembly: GCA_018398815.1. Lineage (NCBI taxonomy): Eukaryota > Metazoa > Mollusca > Gastropoda > Neogastropoda > Conidae > Conus > Conus ventricosus. The sequence goes on from CM031601.1 coordinate 55,474,584, forward strand.
AGACACAAAACACACACAGATACACAGACACACAGACACACACCACACACACACACACACACACACACACACACACACACACACAACACACACACACGAACGCACGCACGCACGCACGCACGCACGCACGCACGCACGCACGCACGCACGCAACACACACACACACACACACTTAAAAAAGAAAACAAACCTAACAGCATTCATTCTTCCCTACGCATGATGAAACAAGTTAAAAATATTAATTTCTGCATTAAAAAAATATGAATATTAAAATACAGCCATGAAGGCATTCTTCACAGGGTCTATTGTATAGCTCTCTAGCCTTATGTCGTTCAAGTCTCAGCACTCATTGTTAAGATGGCGGTCAAACGCTTTGTATCTCATCACACACCAGCGCGCACTATTGGGCCTCACCATCCTTTCAAAGGTAGGTGTAGACGTTGAATGCGTGAACAGCGTGTGGTCTGTGTAATACCATCTCCTCCTTGCTCTTTGCAAAACGAGACTGAAATCGCTGTCGATATTTTGTTACTTATGTCTGAAAATGAGATCAGTAGCAACTTTTTGATAGCTACTGCCAGAAAAGAAAGGAACACATATTCCAAGACTGCCTCGGTCTTAGAAGGAATTTCCAGACAGGAATCCAAAATGGAAAGGAGGCAGGATGAAGAGATGAATATAAAATCTTCGTCCCAAGGTTAAAAAAAAGTTATTATTTTTTTAAAATTCCAGTTGTGAGAAATTCTCTTGAGAATTTTCGTGGTCCATCTTTTCCGTGTGCAAGGTATTTTCCTCCTGTCTCCCTCCTCTACCTCCCTCGACCCCCCTCCCCCCCACCCGCTCCCCCTCCTCCCCATAGGAATACAACCGATGACTAACATTTCAATTTACTGGTAAGGCCTACTTGTGTTCAAACACTTTTGAATTTCGCATAAAGTATTTCAGTTTTACAGACTGCATTCCGCGGAATGGCGCTACCAGGAATGTATTTTTTCACTCCCAGGCCTCGAAGATTAAAGACATGCGATCAGTTGTCAGTCTAAAGTTCATGTATGCACGCTTATCAACACTGAGTGGCAGCAACATTATTTCGCTTCTTTCATTCAACACAGACAACCGCTGAAGAGCGTTCCTATCTGAACGAACGTTTAGTGCACGAACTTAGATTGTTCAGTCATGCGATTTCGTCGATTTCCGCAATGATCATCTCTATTCTTAACTCGGCGCTCCAAGATTCAAAACAGCAAACAAACAAACAAACAAACAACAACAACAACAAAAAACAACAACAACAACAAAAAGCAGAAACGAAAAAAATCAGTCTCAAGTATTCTAAACACACGCCAGATTCACCGAAAAGGGATTCTAAAGCGACGCGGTGATTGAAATCGATTTGTGCTATGTTGATGTAAATGCGAGCTCTCTGTTGATGAGTGAACAGTTTATACTGTACTGGCAATGTTGAAGCTGGCAGTGTTTTGAAAATAAACCAGTGAACATCTGGGCCGTGTTGTGCCCTGAACTCATTTCATAGCCTAGCCAAAATGCTTCAAGCAGCTGGCATAGGTCTAGCAAGCACCCACGATTGCAATACCTAGTATTTATATCGGGAGATGGGATGTGTGTGGAGTACTGTTTTCATAAAGCTACGTTACACTTTCATAAAATTCCATTGCTTGGAACAAAACCATACTGTTATTTTGCACTTGTCTTCAGCTGACGGGAAGATAATCTTTTTTGCTGTTTTTGTTACACTCTGTTCTGTCAATAACGCCACACCCTCACTAGCATTGTGTGAGAAATATCCTAACTCACTTTATGTATCAGTCACCGATTAGTAAACCAACGTCACACGAAATTAAGCACACTGTCATATGTAACAACATGGTGTCGTTTAAGACATTGTTTCGTGAAAAAACCCACTCTGTTACTGGACACTCTTTCGTTAAAAACAAACAAACAAACATACAAACAAACAATCAATCAAACAAACAAACAAACAAACAGAAACGCCACCTTCATCGACAGTTTCGTGAAGCAACGCTTCACTTGTGGACGCTTTTTTGTAAAACAAGGCTACCGTTTGAGACACTGCACTGAGTAGCAAACGAAGGGCGCGATCTGATTCGTTATTTTGTCCAACTAATTCCTGTTGGTAGACATTGTGTGTTGAAACAACGACATAGCTTCATGTTGCTGCACAAGAAAGAAAGTCCTAGACAGACGAAGGACGAGGGAAGCCTGCACCATGGGTTTATCTTAGTGTCAAAGGTTGGTCATGATTGTGCAGTTTGTCAAGTTTGTGAAGAGCTGCTACGTAAGAAGCCTTCAACTGGGAAGTAGCTGGACGTAGTTGTGGTAGTAGTAGTAGTGTCGATCGTCCGTCTCGTCGTCGTCGTCGTAGTAGCAGTTGCGTGTAGTAAGTAGTGAGTGTAGTAGTTGCAGTAGTAGTAGTAGCTAGTAGTAGTAGTAGTAGTAGTAGAGCAGCAGCAGTAGTAGCAGCAGCAGTAGTAGTACTAGACGCAGCAGCAGCATGAGCGGTAGTAGTTGGTAGTAGTAGTAGTAGTAGTAGTAGTAGTAGCAGTAGCAGTAATAGTGATAGAAGCAGAAGCAATCGCAGCCGTAACAGTAGTACCAGCAGCAGCAGGTGCAGCAGCAGCAGTAGTAGTAGAAATTGTTGTTGTTGTTGTTTTTGTTGTTGTTGGTACTGCTGCAGTTATTGTACACGTAGCGCTATTATCATTTTTCTTTATCATTGTGAATGCTCTCATTGAAAAAAATCAGTCTTGTTGTTGTTGATGTATTGGTGTTGTTCTTTCTATCATTAATGTTGCTCTTACTATTTGTTGGTGGTGGTAGTAGTAGTAGTAGTAGTAGTAGTGGTAGTAGTATATGCTAATAGCAGCAGCAGTAGCAGCAGCAGCAGTACTAGTAATAATTACCTTAACATTCTTTTGTTATTGTGATTCTTATCAATCTTATCGTTATTGTCTTTTTGCTGGTATTATTTATATTATAATTGTTATTATTATATATTATTATTATTATTATTATTATTATTATCATTATTAGTAGTATTGTTGTTGTTGTTGCTGTTGTTGTTGTTATCATAAGCAGCATCGGCGCTGACGTTGCTGATCGCAATGATGTTGTTATTGTTGTTGTGGAGATGGTCGTGGTGGTGGTGATGGTTATGAATGCTACTATTATGGTTGCTGTTGCTTCTGCTGTCTTTTATATCGTAATTTGCACATTATCGTTCTTGTTTGCTCATTCAATTCCTATTTTTCATAATTGTCTATATGCTTGGGTCAATTAGCAAAAAACTTATATCCACGCTCATGTAACAGTCAATTCATTTTTCAATTTAATTTTCCATGCATCTAGTCGATCCCATAGAAGTTGGTCGAGGTTGGTTTTTTTTTTTTTGTCATTTAAGGCAAAACTATTGTAGAGGACAGAAACGAAGAAGAAGGAAGAAGAAGAAGAAGAAGAAGAAGAAGAAGAAGAAGAAGAAGAAGAAGAAGAAGAAGAAGAAGAAGAAACGGCTATGTGTATGACTCGAAAGAACAGGAGATGTTCCAGTAATTAACGGACAAATGAACAAACCAACCATCGATGAGGAATGCAAATAAAAACAAGCTATTGGGAGGTGGGGAAGTGAGGGATAAAACGGTCTGGAATCATTCAGTTGGAATAGAACACAATTTACGTCCCTTGAGGATGTGGCGCATCAGACTTAAGAAGACAAAGCAGATAAGCAAATAAATACGTAAGTAAATAAATGGGAAAAAAAACGAAATAAAATTGAAAAAATCTAGTGAAACCTTTCATGCATAACAAGCTAAAAACGGTTGAGCTTCATTTGTGTTCTTCATGTAAGCTTGAGCAGTTTGGTGAAGAAAAAAAAAATGTTGCGTAACACTTGCTGATTTTTGCCATTCTTCCCAGCATACGTAAGCCTCATATAATACATATTCATGGGTAAGTGAACAAAACACAATGAGATTTGTTCTCACGGTAGAAAAGCAAATCGGTCAACATGTACTGTCACAGGTCAGAACAGTCAAAGAGTACCCTACTCTAAAATGTACTGTCACAGGTCAGAACAGTCAAAGAGTACCACACTCTAAAATGTAGTGTCACAGGTCAGAACAGTCAAAGAGTACCACACTCTAAAATGTACTGTCACAGGTCAGAACAGTCAATGAGTACCCTACTCTAAAATGTACTGTCACAGGTCAGAACAGTCAAAGAGTACCACACTCTAAAATGTACTGTCACAGGTCAGAACAGTCAAAGAGTACCACACTCTAAAACGTGAACGAAAACGTGTGACTCCTTATTTCTTCCAAAGAACCCTTCTTCTGCCTACCCCCACCCCCTACCCCCCCCCCCCCCCCGCCCCCACCCCCAGCCTCCCCACCCCGCACCCCCTTGCCCCCGACCCTGACCCCATCACCTCATATACACAACAATAAGGAAGTTACAAAACAAGCATTTTGAAATAACGTGGAATAATAGAGAAAAAAAAAAACCAAAAAACATTAGATGCACACCAGAGAGAGAGAGAGAGAGAGAGAGAGAGAGAGAGAGAGAGAGAGAGAGAGAGAGAGAGAGAGAGAGAGAGAGAGAGAGAGAAGAATGGGAGCGGTAGGGTAGGGAATTCGAGAAATGCGTGCGTCATAACAGTTTGTAAATTTGGCACCGTATGACATAAATCTCTTTCTTAGGTTTATCTCTCTAAACGATCAATGACACAAAATATTTGCACTGTAGGACGTTTACTTCTTTTTTTATTCTTTTATTTTCTCTCTCAAAATTCTATGACACAAAATATTAGAACATAAATAGACACCGGAACGAAACAGGAACATCATATTTATACTGGTTCTTTCGGATAAGTATATATACAACGACAATCAGTGTGCCTTTTGTTTCTTTCATTGAAACAG
>CM031601.1:55489538-55514538 GCA_018398815.1 Conus ventricosus
CCAGGTGAAATGCGGACACAAGGGCACGTGGAAATAGGTGTTCAAACAGATGAGGTGAGGAGGGACTGAAAACTCATTGAACGTAGGAGAGGCGACAAAACAGAGGGCGACGGAGGAACGGGGAAGTAAAGCAGGGGTAGAGGTAAAGGTGAGAGGTGGAGGTGGAGTAGGGGTGGGTGGGAAGAGGCGAGCACAGCGCTCGAGGAGACGGGATGGGGAAGGATGGGGTTAAAATCTGAGAAAATCAGACTCCATGGGAAAATAAACCTAACAAACAACAACAATACGAAACAGTCAGACACTCATTTTCCCGCGTTTAACACCACACACACACACACACACACACACACACACACACACTCACACATAACACGCGTGCGCTCGCACACGCTTATGGGTCGATAGACAGTGATATGTAGATAGATATATAGTTGGATAAAAAAAAATAAACAGATAGACAGACAGACATACAGAAAGACACACAGACAGACACACAGACAGATAGGCAGCATGCGGGATAGATAAATAGAAATACAGACGTAAAAACATAGACGTGCGACAACAATTGGTCAAAGGAAGCTGCTGTCGCGAGTGGCTCTCGAAGTAGGTATCTCGAATGGGAAGACGAGCAGGAAGATGGGTAAGGAGAATTGTGGACGGGGGGTGGAGGGGAAAAACTACGTCAACTCATAACAGCAGAAACATGATAAACATACACACACACGCACGCACGCACGCACAACACGCGCACGCACGCACGACGCACGCACCCACACACACACACACACACACACACACACACACACACACACACACACACACCACGCACGCACGCACGCACGCACGCACGCACGCACGCACGCACGCACCACACACACACACACACACACACACCACACACACACACACACACACACACACACAGGATCCTAGTAATGAACATGCAACACACAATTATCCATGTATCTGTCGGTCTACCTGTCTGTCTGTCTATCTATCGATCTATCTATCTAGCTATCTGTCGTCTGTCTGTCTATCTATCTGTCTGTCTGTCTATCTACTACTGTGTGTGTGTGTGTGTGTGTGTGTGTGTTGTGTGTGTGTGTGTGTGTGTGTGTTGTGTGTGTGTGTATGTGTGTGTGTGTGTGTGTGTGTGTGTGTGTGTGTGTATGTGTGTGTTGTGTGTGTGTGTGTGTGTGTGTTGTGTGTGTGTGTGTGTGTGTGTGTGTGTGTGTGTGGTGTGTGTGTGTGTGTACACGCGACAAGGACAATAAACAACAAAAAAGCACTGACCCTCAGTACATAAAAGTGAGCCTTGTCCTCCCATGCCAACACAAATACAAAATAAACGAAATAAGCAAATACCAACAGCTATAACAACAACAAAACAAAAGCACAGTAACACCAACGACGACGATGACAGCAACACCACCAACAACAACAACAACAGCCACAAAGAGCTTCGTTGTCTTGTGCTCTCTGACCGTCTAGGTGGCTTGAAGATACTTGAGACTCTTACTTTTACATACCTCGGTCACCCCCCCCCCCCCCCCCTTTCACTACCTGACCTACCTCTCCCTTTAAAACAAAAGAGGAAAAACAAAACAAAACAACACACCACACACACACACACACACACACACACACACACACACACACACACACACACACCGAGAGTATGGAGAGGGAGTGGGGTGGGAGGAAGGTAGCGGCGGAAAACAAACGGCGAGAGAATAATGAATACTCAAATGCAAGATAATGATTGACAGCAGTCACACGGCTCAGTGACTCCTACACGCTCTGTGCATCACTGGAGCACGCACGAGTAATTCAAATACAAACAGCAAAATCAAATGCGTCAAGCTTTATCTCGACGCTCTGTTCATAGCAGACGAAGCACAAAATGCAAATAAGCATAGAAGACAAACAAAAATTACACACATCTGGGATTCGTGGTTTTTTGTGTTCTTAGACACAGGTATACCTGTGTACTGCAACAAAACAACAGAAGAAGAAGAACACACAGAAGAAAAAGAAAGAAAGAAAAAGAAAGAAAGAAAAAGAAAGAAAGAAAGAAAGAAAGAAAGAAAGAAAGAAAGAAGAAAGAAAAAGAAAGAAAAGAAAAGAAAGAAAGAAAGAAAGAAAGAAAGAAGAAGAAAGAAAGAAGAAATAAACAGGAACCAAGGAAAGCAATAACCATAATAATTAAAACTCTAACTAGTCAAAGGACCACTTTCAATCAATAGCGAGCATTCTGGAGCATTCTGATCCGTATTATTGTGTGTCCAACACCTGACTGAGAAGAAAATAAAACGAAATAAAATGCAACACAAACCAACTAAACAAACAAAAGTTTGCGCTGACAAAAAAAGTGTTGGGATTGATTTCCCTATTCTGACCTTCTGTCAGCACTCAGTAAAACAAATCAACGTCTTCGGTGTGTGAATAAAAATGAGAGGAGTAAATGGCGGGTCCGGTTAAATAATGTATGCACCTTGATAATGATGTCAATTGGAGGACTGCTGTGATGTTACACAGTGCTCAAGGAGAATTTTGCTCATAACAATGGTGACATCACACACACACACACACACACACACACACCACACACACACACACACACACACACACACACACACACTTACTTTTCCCTTCAGCTCTTGAAATAAAAACAACAACAAACAAACAACCAAACAAACAAAACAGTACCAACAGACTTTCAGCGTCATGTTTTACCTTCCCCCACCCTCATTTCATCTACATCCTGCATGCTATTGGTTAACACGGTCTCTTTCTGCAAACAATTGGGGTATTACCATTGAAACTGAAAACGTCCGGGCGTGCGCTTCGGGTATTCCCATCGCAGTTCATAACATATCCTTTAATGTGTAGCTTAATTTACAAAACGCTCAACTGAATGCTGTCTTCCTTCATCGGCCGGATCCTCACAGTCCACACAGTAGAGAATGGAGAGACTGCAATATTCACAATCGTCATCATCTTCAGGGCCGACCGGTTCCACGGATTTTCTCGGGACTGTTCGTTTTCGAGATGTCGATTGAAATATCACATTCATTATTTCACATTTCTGTATTTTGCTCTTCTTCTGGTGTTAACACAGAAAAAAACGAACAATCACCCTCGACGAAAATAAGTTTAAATTTATATTCCTACTTACTATGAAGTTAGATTTGTGCACTTTGACGTTTCGTTGCCGATGCCACGGTGCTTGCTCCTAACCACCGCACAGACGAGCAGGTACTTGTCAAACCATCATGTCAGCGTGTGAATATCACAATGTGTGAGTTGTCATTAGAAAAAAGTTTGGTACTCCATTTTCTTATTCTGACATTCGATGCCCAGAATATATTATACTTCATTTACATTACATTAATTTACGTGCAATATCCCGAGTCTCTGATACTCATTTCGTTTCATTTACTACTTTCAGTTTCTGGTTGATTCTTTGAGCGTTCGTAGCTTACGGTCTTGCGAACCACAAGGTATTGTTCATAGCGTTTTGTAATAATTTCGCGGATGTTGGCACAGAGCAGTTGACCTGTGTGTGTGTGTGCATGTGTTGTGTGTGTGTGTGTGTGTGTTGTGTGTGTGTGTGTGTGTGTGTGTGTGTGTGTGTGTGTGTGTGTTGTGTGTGTGTCTGTGTGTGTGTGTGTGTTGTGTGTGTGTGTGTGTGTGTGTGTGTGTGTGCGTGCGTGTGTGTGTGTGTGTGTGGTGTGTTGTGTGTGGTGTGTGTGTGTGTGTGTGTGTGTGTGCGTGTCTGTGTGTGTGTGTGCGTGCGTAAACATACATCAAAGCGTGTTCTGTCTGCTGTGTGTCTGCGTGTATGACTGTTGTTTCCGGTACGAACAGGAAATCATTTGTCATTTCATATTCTCCACATTGGCATGGACAGTCAACAACATACTGGGCAGATCAAAGTTGAATCCCCCTCCCCACCTCACCCCTCCCCCCCCCCCCCCCCTAAAAAGTACAAAAACAAAACAAAACAAAACCAAAAACAAAAAAACAAAAATGGCATTGATCGCGGGCCATATATGGGCAAGTGAAGCGATGCTGCATAGGTAGCGAGTCAAACACATCTGGCTGTTTGCGGTCATACATATAAAGAATATGCTGCTTACTGTCAGCCAGAAGAGCTCAGTTTGAAGAGCGCTAGACTGAAAATCTAAAGGTCCCTAACTAGTTCAATCTCGGTGCGGGTAGGTGGGGGCGGAAAGAAGGAGGAGAGGAGACGGGGGGAGAGAGGACAGGAGGGGAGAGGGCGAGGAAAGGGTAGGGTGGTGGTGGTGGTGGTGGTGGTGGTGTGAGGCTTGAACAAGGGCGTAGAAATAGGAGGAGAAGGGGAGGTGAAAATGGAAAGGGGAAAGGAGGAAAGAACGATTGCGGAGGGGAAAGGGGGGGGGGGGGGGGGGGGGGGGGGGGGGGGCAGTGAGGGGAGGAAAGGGGGGGAGGTGGGCGAAAGCGAGTGGAGAGTATTCTCGTGTGTGTGTGTGTGTGTGTGTGTGGTGTGTGTGTGTGTGTGTGTGTGTGTGTGTGTGTGTGTGTGTGTGGTGGTGCGTGCTGCGTGCGTGCGTGCGTAAGTGGTGGAGAGAGAGAGAGAGGGGGGAGAGAGAGAGAGGAGGAGAGAGAGAGAGAGAGGAGGGAGAGAGAGAGAGAGGAGTTGCGAGTTTACCCTATCTTGGATTGTATTCTCAGAACACAAGTCAACTATTTAAATGGCCAACATCCATGTTACAATGAGAGGGGAGGGGAGAGAGAGAGAGAGAGAGGAGACGAGAGAGAGTGATGAGAGGGAGAGAGAGAGAGAGAGAGAGAGAGAGAGAGGGGAGAGAGAAAAGAGAGAGAGAGAGAGAAACAGGGAGAAGGAGCAGAAAGAAGAGATGAGAGGCAGACAGACAGACAGAAGAGACAGGAAGGACAGAGAGAGAGAGACAGAAGAGACAGAAGGAGAGAGAGAGAGAGAGAGAGAGAGAGAGGGATGAGAGAGAGAGAGAGAGAGAGAGAGAGAGAGAGAGAGGAAGAGGGGACGAGAGAGAGAAGAGAGAGAGAGAGAGAAACAGACAGAGAGACAGACAGAAAACAGAGAGAGAGAGAGAGAATAGAAAGAGAGCGAGCAATCAATGTGTGGAGCATGAAACAATGAGAATAACAATTGAAAAACAAATCAACTCTAAACATAGGAGGGACTTTTTTGTTTTCTTCAGATGCAAGGTGGATTGCTAAATAAGACGAATAATCCAAATGAAAAAGGGGGCATAGTGATCTTTTTTTTTTGGTTTCCTTTGTCCGCTTGACCTGCATACCTTCACCCTTGACATCAATGTATTATAAACGTTTTGATTTTATTAGTCACGTACCGTCGCATATATGTATTATCAAAGTATCGAGCAAGTTTGGAAAACTACCAATTAGAAGGTTGAAACCAAAACAACAAAAAGTTCTAAAAAAACAACAACAACAAAAAAACAACAACAAAAACTGGGTGGGGTGGGGTGTGGGGGTGGGTTTGGGGGGGGGGGGGGGGGGGGCATTAGGACGTATGACGAAAAACAACAGCAAGCAATATAAATCCGCTGTGATTTTTCTCGTTTGCAATTTGTGTTTTCATTGATAGGATTGGCCCAGCTTTCTTCGCCGATTATTTACAGAACTTACCTGGTTGTAGCCAGTTAGTTTAACTGATGGGTACTACTTGGGAACTGTTTGGAGCCGTCAAAACGGGACCAAACAAATCAAAACACCAGGTTTGTCAGGTCGAGTTCAGAAGTCTTTTACATGTCCAAACTAAACTGCCATAAAATATGAGGATTAAACACACGTACGCACGCACGCCCGCACGCACGCAAGCACGCACGCACGCACGCACGCAAGCTCACAGAGAAGAAGAAGAAGGATGAAGAAGAAGAAGAAGAAAGAAGAAGAAGATAGAAAGATGTAGAAGAAGAAGACGTAGACGAGAAGAAGAAGAAGAAGAAGAAGAAGAAGAAGAAGAAGTAAGAAAAGAAGAAAGAAGCAGAAGAAGAAAGGATACATTTGTCACTTTTCGTTGAGTAACCTGTTAGGCCCAATACATATTCAGCTTGGAGATCGCAAAAATTCCGGGTGTTGGTGTATGGGTCGACCATTACAACAGAATTTTAATGGGAATGTACAACATTACAGGAAAAAGACGAGTTGCCCTTCTAGAAGCGGTTTCTCCTTGTCGACTCAGTACACTTTGTGTACGAATCAATAGCCTTTGTAAAATCACGGGTATTGCTTCCTCATTACCAGGAGTGAGAGACGAAGACGGAGGGTGGAGAGGTAGAGAGAGGAACGGGCGTGAGGTCGGAAGAGGTTGAGGAGGAGAGGTGAGAAGAGAGAGAGAGAGACGGAAGGGAGAGAGAGAGGAGAGGAGAGGAGAAGATGATGGAGGGAGGAGGTGAGGGGAGAGAGGAGAGAGAGAGAGAGAGAGGAGGAGGGATGATGGTGATAGAGGAAGAGGAGAGAAGAGAGGAGGAGACGAGGTGAGAGGAGAGAAAAAAGAAGAGTGAGAGAGAGATGTTGAGAGTGGAGGAAAGAGAGACGAGGAGAGAGAGAGAGGAGATGAGAGAGTAGAGATATCGAGTTATGCACGAGAGAGAGAGAGAGATGAAGTGGGAGAGAGAGTCCAGAGTGAGGTGAGAGCGAGCGTATCACGTATTAAACAATCAAAAAATGAAGTGTTTCGTGTTCGTCCGACTCAAAAAAAATTCACATAGTAATTTCAACAAGCTTAATCAGACACACTAATGAAAGCATGTTCCCAAGAACAAAGCCTAAGGCCGTCTTTGTTTTGTCAATCTCTGGTAAAAACAAAGAAAAAAAATCACAAACACAAAATTATCAAAAGTTGCACGTGCTCGATATCTTATCAGTCCATCTAAGCAATAAGAGAAAAACGGAAACAAAAACCTTAAAAAAAAACTACCAAACACAAGACATCAAATCATGGGGCAAGAAATAAAAAGCAAATGATACGAATAAACCGACCGATAGCTGACGTTTACTTGTTACTGCATGTATGCATCAGCCTTGAAAAAAAAAACAAAATGCAAAAAAACCATCAACAAAAAACAAAAAAAATAAAAAACCCAACTACCCCAAACAACTGAATAAAATTAAAACAATAACAATGATATATTTGCTTATGTTTGACTAATCCCGACCGTTATATTGATAATTGCTAAATTGTGGATTTGAAGTCGATGTGAAGGAAAAAAAAAGTTTAGGCTCCCAAGCGTTTGGACATGCATAAAACAATCTTCAAAACGAACAATAAAAAAATTGGGAAAAAAAGAAAAAAAACAAAGGAAGACGCGAGCCGAAACAATGAAGAAACAAACCATCCAACCCAAAAACCTTCATACCAACCACTACAAATACAAAGAAAAAAAACATCCATACTCTCGGTCTTCCTCTACAAACAGGTTTTGGCTTACGGAGTTTAAATAAAAAAATTCAAATATTTGACAGTGACCATAGCGCTTATGTATATTAAGTTTTTAAAATCATCATTCATCGGCATATGGGATAATGACTAATACGGTCACTTACGCTTGGGTTGATCTCTTTAAGAGAGAGGAGAGTGAGTGAGAGAGTGTGGACGGGAGTGGGGTGGTGGGTGTGTGGAAGTGAGAGGTGGGGTGGTGGTGGTGGGTGTGAGAGTGTGGAAGTGATGAGAGGGTGAGGAGTGGGGAGAGTGAGGATACGTGAGGAGAGTGGAGTGAGTGGATGAGAGATGAGAGGGTGTAGGAGAGGAGAAAGAGAGAAGTTGGAGAGAGCAGACGACGGAGAGAGAGAGAGAGAGGAGAGTTGTTTCATTGCATTGCACTATGGCGTTATTTTCCAAGTCGTATGTATTTCACACGATACTCACACAACACACACACGCACGCACGCAACGCACGCTCGCACGATCGCACGCACGACGCACCGCCGCACGCACGCGCACGCATGATGCACACTACTCACACAACTCACACTTTATGAGAATATGTTACTTTCTTTCTGTGGTGTGAATTCGTATAACTAATGTTTAACGAGGCTGATTTGCCACCCTTGTCTGTTAATGCTGGTATTGTTACCTTTATTTTTGGTGATAAACTAATGGTGACGGGGTATTGGTATTTTATATGATTACTTTGACGTGCTTTCCTTTTTTCATTCAGAAGATGAAGTGAATCTCTGAAGTAAAGAAGAAGAACGAACAAAGAATCAATAAAACCAATGTTGTACCTCTCTCTCTCTCTCGCTCCATCTCTCTCTCTCTCCCACCCTTCTCTTCTCCTCTCTCTTCTCTCTCTCTCTCTCTCTCTCTCTCTTCGCTCTCCTCCTCTCCTCCTCGCGCTCTTCTCTCCCCTCTCTCTCTCTCTCTATCTTCTCAAGATTGTTCGTATCAAACAGCTGAGTCCGTGGTGAGGAAGCAGATTCAATTACCAAAAAAAAAGGAGAGGAATAAAAAATTTAGCAAACACAAATCTAAAAACAATGCAGGGGGATATGCACAGTGGACCTGCGTTGAAGTTCTGGGATTGACGCCACTGAACGCACTGACCAGGCATATCATGTTTATGGTTCTACAGGAAACTTAGGGCATGACATTAACAAAAACTGTGGGGCAATGGCACATTACAATATTAACATCATGTATTGGTCTGGTGGTATTTTGGTATAATATTTCACATTTTCATTTCCGTTTCCTCGTTCAGTCGGACAGTTCCAGCCAACCGTTTTTCATAATGCCGAAAGGATCGTCCACTGGCAAGAAAAGAAACTTTGTCATGCTTTTTTTTTTTTGCGGTTTGTCTTGAGGACAGTAACACCTCAACAAATTCTCCTAAACTCCACTTTCCTTTTACCCCCCCCCCCTCTCTCGCTTCGGCCTCTCCTCGCACCCACCTCCCCCTCTCCATCCCCCGTCACCCAACAAGCCCATCCGCCCCCACCGTTACCCCCCCCCCCCCTTTTCCCCTCCCCGTCCCTCTTCTCCCACTGTACGGTTTTGCTGACCCTTGTGTGCTTTCTCTGTTATATTATCATCAATAGACGCTACTGTTTTGAGCAGTTGACCTCAGATGAAATTAAAAAAACAAAAAACACCTAAAACCAAACCAAAACCACATACAAGTAATTAATTTTGAACAAAACAAAAACAAAAATCAACAATACAACATGATGTGGTACAGCTGAAAAACAGCCATAGTCAGCCTCGGAAAACCACTGTCTTTGTGTTCTTGGGAGGCTGTACGTGTCTGTACTCTTTCTGTGTATTATTGCCGGTTTTAGAGAGATAAAAGAAAGAAAAACTGCCAAAAGCAGACAGAATTCCAGTTTTGTTTGATTGACCCCTTGAATACGGGGACACCTCTCTTAATTACCTTCCAACTTGGAAAAAAAATGTTGCCGTACCCAGTTCGGGTTTTAATATTATATAATGTCTACATGTTTGTGTCGTGTGGGAGAGAGAGAGAGAGAGAGGAGAGAGAGAGAGAGAGAGAGGAGTGTGAGAGAGAGGAGAGGAGGTGTGAGAGAGAGAGAGAAAACAAAGTTTTGTTGTACGATCAATGCCATTAATTCTATGTCAAACAAACAGCGGAAACGGAAATGAACTCACAAAGCAAGGACGTAGTAGTGTCTTCCCATCATTTGTACAATTCGAAAAGACTGTTTCTTGAAGTTTACTGTTTAAGTATGTACGAGGGGTCCGGAGTGCCATTGTGATGGTTAATAGTTAGAAAAAATAAAACAACACCCACCAATTAGTACAGCTTTATGAGATATAAACATTACTATCTTTATCTCATCACAATTCACAATTCTCTGATGTGGATAACTGTTACTGGAATATATTGCAGATTTCGTTTCTGGACAATAGTTATGTGTTTTGAATGTTTAGAAAAATATTTCTTTAAATCTGTCAGAACGTCTCATACGTTAGGTTTTGTGTTATATTCATATTTATACATACATTTTTGGCAGGTAGAATAATTCCGTAATTACCTCATAGTTTTTGTGCTACGTCATATCCTACAACAACAAAAAGTTGTGACACACAAAAGGATGTGTTTGGAGCAATTTTTCGTATGTGGTTTTTCGTTAATGTTGAGTAATTGGATTCCCAAAGGAGTGTTTCCCCCGAGTCCTTTTCTTTTCATTTCATTTGTTTTTCCGTTTTCGGAAAGTAAATCTTTGTTTGTTCTCGCTTTCCCACTTTCCTGAGACATTGAACGCACCACCAGATGGGGTTGTGCTTATTCTTTGACTCGTGTTCTAGTTTCTGCTATCCCCAAAAGGAACGTAGTAATGAGAACCTGTTCTTTGTCATAGCACTAGCAGCCACATTATTTTCCAACTTTATTGCCAGGGAGTTTGTGAGCCAAATGATTATATTCCTGATAGATTTTCAATGGCCTAGACTACCGTCAAATGGCCGCAATTGTCTGTAGCTAAGTTTGGTTATTTTGTGTTTTGTGTTTAATATTACAACTGATATGTGTTCCCTTTTTTTGGGAAAAAAAACATCCACAAACAAAAACCGCCCCAACTCACATAAACAACAAACATACCCTACAAAAAAGCTCTAGACTCACCTGGACGTCCGTGTGTACAACAACAACTATTATAATAATAATAATAATAATATAATAATAATACGTTCTGGCCACATAGATGAAAAGATATATGTGGATCGATTTGTGCTCTCTTTATTTTTCTAACGTTGTCTTAAGCGGTTTAATTAGTGATGAGCCAACGGGTAATATATAGTATGAAGATCGTCCCTTTACCGATTGTGCCATACATGTTAGCAGTCATCATTATGATCATCATGGTTCTGTTTGTGTGAAGTTTTATACCTTAGTATGGGCGGCGATCAAATTATGACTAACAAGTTTGCAAGATCAGATCAGGAATTAAAGCAAAGGAGCAAAAAACAAAAACAATAAAAAAAAAAAATAAAACTATAAAAAGCAGTCGACAAACAAACTATCTACAACACTGAAAAATAAACAATTCTATGTCCAGTCCGATTCATTTGATTAAAAAAATAAAACATGGATCATCACTACAAGGATAGGTTTAAGTCTAGTCAAGCCACTTGCTTTCTGCTCTGGCATTTTGTCACGAGTTCAATGGGTTTTAAATTATAGGCCCCGAAAAAAAAACCCCACTCCAAAGCCCCCCCCCCCCCCCCCCCCCCCCCCCTCCCCCCCCCCCCCCCCCCCCCCCCCCCCCCCCACCCCATCGACCCCACCCTCTTCCCCATGCGCCCCCCCCGTCAAACCTCAATCCATTTTCAATGGGCCAGTGTTCTACTTTTTCGTGCACATAGACTGAAACAGACAGGCAATTCAACAATCATAAAATGAAAAAAAACAAAACAAAATAACAAAAATGCAGCATTGATATTTTTGTCTATATAAACACGTTTCACTCTCTCTCCTCTCTCTCTCTCCTCATCTCTCTCTCTCCTCCTCTCTCTCTCTCTCTCTCTCTGTGGTGCGTTGTGTGTGTGTGTGTGTGTGTGCGTGTGTGTGGGTGTGTGGTGTGTGTGTGTGTGTGTGTTGTGTGTGTGTGGTGTGTGTGTGTGTGTGTGTGTGTGTGGGGTGTGTGTGCGCGCATGTGCGTACGCACGCGCTTGGTTCTTGCGACAATCGCCCTAAAACTACAAAATATGCCACCCTCTCCTTTGCCCTTTATTAATGATCAGAAACCAAAAATGTTTTTCAGAAACTGGGTTTTAATTATGTCAAGAAGAAAAAAAAAAATTACATTGACTCATCTTTTTCTCTCATCTTTAAAAAATAGATTACAGGTCAATCACATCAATCATATAATTTATTACGTTTACCCCCTCATTATGGCATCCAATTGTTTTTCACCCAGATCGAAAACAAACAAATAAACAGAAACAAAAATGTTTTTCTCATGATACAGCAAGATGGTAGAGCCACTAAATAAGTAAGGGTCCAGTCGGTTCCTGTCAAATGAAAATTGAAAAAAAAAAAAATCACAACATTGTATTTTGGTGGGGAGAAAGGCGAGGGGGGGGGGGGGTGGAATAAGGGAGATATAATCAGGACAAAAACAGTGGGGGGAAAAAATCAATGGGTTTCCCCCCCCCCCATTTTGTGCTCTTTTGTACATTTCAGGGAATAATAAGCTTGTATTCGAGGATCTCTGTTCCCTGAAGTGCAAAACAAGTCTATTCGGTCTGAATTAAAGACAGCTGTTGTGTGTATTAGGTCAGAGAGACTGTTGTAAACCTTGGAGTAGACTTGTCGAATGGGGACTGGTGTAAACCTACGAGGGCGGCGGTAGTGAGGGTGTCATCTGTCGTGTGTGTGTGGGGGGCCGGGGGTTAGGGTACGATTGTGATGTGGGACTGTTGGATGGATGGCGTGGGAAGGTAGAAGGAAAAGGAGGAAGCTTGTCTCCTGAAAGGGCACCTAGGGCCAGTATCTTCGAACCCTCCACATGATGTTGGGATCCTGTGTTCACCTACGCGAACGGAGGGCAAGTTGCTTAAACCTCCCCCTTTTTTCCTTTCTCATTCTGACTTGGGTTGGGTTCTTATTTTCCAGCTGAGGACAGTGTATTTGCAGAGGCATTGTTGTCTTTACGAAGCGCCAAGATAGATATATATATATATTATATATATATATTACTATATATATATTATGTGTGTGTGTGTGTGGGTGTGTGTGTGTGGTGTGTGAGGAGAGAGAGAGAAGAGAGAGAGAGGAGAGAGAGGAGAGAGAGGTGTGCGTGTGTTGTGTGTGCGTGTGTGTTAGGCGCGCGCGCTGCGTGAGGGGTGAGGAAAAGAAGAAGAAGAAAGAAGAGACGAGAGAGAGAGAGATAGAGAGAGGGAGAGAGAAGGCTGGAAGGCAAAATGGGGAAAAGAGAAAAGATTGGGAGGGGAGAGAGACGGGCGTATCGGTAGTAGTGGATAGGCAAAAGTTTTGTTTTTTGTTTTTGTTTTGGTATAGGGCAGAACTAATGCTTTGTTGTTCAAAACCCTTGGTGTTTTGCTTTCCTTTCTTCGCTTACATAGTTGATGAGCGTTTGAGCAATGTCCACTGGAGTCGACGTGAGAGGAGCAACGAGGAAATGCAGGAAGAAGAAGAAAGGACTAATTATCCAGAGGAGAGAAGACCGAAAACTAGGCAATGCAATGCCAGACGACGGGGAATGCCACCGGAAATGCAACGCGATACAATAGCGTCACTGCTGCCGCCCCCCCCCGTAGTCAGGGGTTGCAGGGACGGGAAGGGCGAAGGGGGTGGGGTTGAGGGGGTGGGGGCGGCTGGGATAGGGGTGTGGGGGTGGGGGTCGAGGGGTGGAGTGATGGGATGAAGGTAGGAGGTGATGGAAGGAGCAGGAGAACGGTGAGAAGTGAAAAAAGTTGGGAGGGATAGACAAGGAGAAGGGTGTGGGGGGAGGGGGGGGAGTGGAGAAGTGGAGTGCAAAAGGGTGGGAGGAATTTGGGGGTGGGGCCAGTCGCGACGTGAACTAATAGCTATTTTTCAACATAATCTTTTGGGCTAGTGGGCCCCTTCCACCCGCGATCTTGCTTTACGATTTACATTACACGGCTATGTGTACGTGTGGTTTATAAATGATGGTTGGTATGAATCTGAAATATCAAACGGACAATTTGCTGGATACCCGTCTGATCTGGACTAGTCTAGTTAGCATAGCGTTAGCATAGGATTGCATTGTTTACTGGTGGAACTATATGGTAAAGTATAGGGTTGGTACAACAAGTTTCATCGCGCAAGAGGAGCACGGGGTGGGTGAAAATGATAAGCAGTGATAGAACTTACGTGCATGAACGGTTCAGCTTTAACTGTCCACTTGTGTCCTGGTAGTTTGGAAACGTAAAAACAAACAAACAAAACAAAACAAAACAAAACAAAGGGGAATCAAACTCTCCAAAAACCAGAGATATTAGTAGCGACAGAAACGGTCATTTATCGTGTGAGATTGGCTTCGTGAAACAAGGAAACCCTTATCCTTTACGATTAATGTTAGCAGTAGGTGATAGACAATGATGATAATGATCGTGTGTTGGCTGCTGCTGCTGCCTTGTGCTGCTGCTGCTGAGTTGATAATGATGTCGATGATTACAACAACCATAATAATAATAATAATAATAATAATAAGAATAATAATAATAAATATAATAATAACAAAACAAACAAAAATACCAAAGAAGACGAAAAAGAAGAAGAGCAGAAGAACGGTATTTTACTATCAATTGATAATTATAAGTAGTAACAACAACAAACAACAACAATAATCATAATAATAATAATGATAATAGTTAATTGATGTATGATGATGATGATGATGATGATGTGTTGATGATGATGATGATGATGTGGTAACAACAACGTCTTCAATAACAACAACAACGACAACATAATATGTGGTTCATTTGTTTTATTTTTACCAATTGTAAGATATGCAATGCCATCCATTGACAAGAAGAAGGAACAACAACAACAGAGCGAGACGTCACATTGACAGTGCTTTGGCCATCACGGATATCATTTACGGCCTTATTAATCATCATTAATGCATCTGTCCACACGGGCGAAGACTTTTCCAAGACTTCCATAAATAAATCGCCCAAAGTCTTGGTGTTTTTTTTGTCTCGCTCTGCTGTCACATGGCAACGACGCTTCCAAAAGACTTAGTGGCACTTGCCCCTTTTTTATAATTCGTGCCTGCTGGTGTTACGAGACGCTGGCTGTTGTGACGCTGTATTTGGGTTTGCCAAGACAAGTTTGAAGTCTGGAAACTGTGCAGGTCTTTCTGTGTGTCTTGGCTCAAATTTTAGAAGACTCGAGGGAACGTTTTCAAAACCGGTCAGAAATAGCCAAGCCGATGCAAACCTGCACAGTGCTGCGGGCGCATCGACCTATTTTTTTTTTCCGCGCGTGGCAGCTAAGCCCCCATGCGTCACCCAAAACGTCTGCGGACGTTTTCAACACCGCGCTGGCACTGACTAAGGATTGGCAGCAATGGCCAGGACTGTACAGGACCCGAAGGACGTTTCGCGATGTTTTTGCGAATGTTAGTCGCCAAGACTTGAAAAAGTTATTGGGTCCGGACCAATAAACCCTCGACTTGGCCCAAGGACTGAAGAATCGGATTTTTCCAGTCGTCTGGGGTCTTGGTCGTGCAGTCACAGGGAGAAAAAGTCTTAGAGATGTGCTAATTTAGAAGTCTTGGTAATGTCTTTGCCGTGGTGCGATGCATTAAACAAATGATTCGACATCTCAACCACACAGCGGTCAGCTTGAATGAGTCCAAAGTAACGGCTCCGTGTGTTGACATCAGTTACAGAACAACAACCAAAATGTAAAATATAAGAAAGATACTGAGGATTCCCTGAACAAAATAAAGCAAAGCTAAAAAAGAAAAAAGAAACACCCCCGACCAGCCCCCCCCCCCCCCTCTCCCTTCCCACCCCCCCCATTCCATCTGCCCAGTTTATTTTGAATTGACGATCTAAGGTCACAGTTTCCTTCAAAATTGCCCTGAGTAGTCATTTATATAAACATTATTTGTGTTCATGGATTTTATATGCCCTATACTTCACAAGAGTGTTGAATACACTAACTATATCGCACTATCCACCTTTCTCCCTCTCCCCTTTACTCCCCTTCCGAAACATTTAAACATGAAACGTAGGGCACGGAAATCAGGTCTACACCCATTGCAATGTGTTCGGTAATCAGTAGAACAAATGTACATCAAATAATTCTGACACTACGGAAAGAAAACACACACACCACACACACACACACACACAACAACACACACACACCACACACCACACACACTCACAAACACACACACACCACATCACACACACACCACACACAACCACACACACACACACACACACAAATTGCGTGTTAAGTTGCAACAGGGATTCAATTCATGTATGTTGAAGTTACCACATTTAAAAAAAAGGGCAGACAAACAATACAAATAAATTTCCTTCAGCTTCACATGGAAACATTTGCGATTATTTTGAAGTATGTTTTGTTTAACTCTTTAAATTGGTCGGAAACAATAGCATGCCTAACCATATTTTCATAAGGACAAGCCATCAATCTGCAAAATGTTTTAAACTGTAAGGGGAATGAGCACAGATAATGACCTTGCAGATACAAATAAACAGGATCAACTTCTAAAGAGAACGTGGAAAACCAGTGCGGATTTGATGTATATGGTCGTCTTCCAGTTCTATCGTGAGTGATCAGCACCTCAGAATTGGACCATGTTACATTAAAAAAGGCAGATTGCCTTATTTCGTTAACTGTTGGTCTGAAAACACACACACAAACACACACACACACAACACACACACACCCACACACACACACACACACACAATCACTCTCTCTCTCTCTCTCTTTTCTCTCTCTCTCTTTTCTCTCCCCCCCCCCCCCCCCCCCCCCCCCCCCCCCCCCCCCCCCCCCCCCCCACCCCCCCCCGTCCATCCTCCTTTCCACCTCTGTTATCCCCTTCACCCTGACTTCCACCACATATTCACTGTTTCACATTCACGCACACCTGGTTTGATGTTCACGTGCCAAAACAAATCTTAATCAAGCAAACAAAAGTTAAACAAAAACTCAATTACGGAACGAGCATTAATTATCCCAAGAAATAAAGTACGACGAAAACATAAGCCTCAAACAAATAAAAATATAGAAATCGGTTTAAAACAAATCACATGAGGTCTAAAGAATGACCATCATGCTTCGAGGACATCAGCCCCCCCCCCCCCCCCTCCCCCCACCCCCCCCCCCCCTCCCCCCCCCCCCCCCCCCCCCCTCCCCCCCCCCCCCCCCCTCCGCCCGTCTAGGATTGTTTCTCGTTTCATTGCTGACGTCAACGTTATGGAGGATGGAAGGCCAGTCAACGGATTGAGGAGAACGCTTAACCACACGGGGGGTGCCATGGAACTGAGATGCTACAAGTCTAGGAAGGGTAGGGTACCAGGGGTGCGGTGGTAATACGGGTAGTGATGGCTGCCTCAGGGGTGTCCATGTCAAATCAGCCCTCGTTCCGGCTTCGCGGGCAAATCTGAAACTGTAGCATTTACGGTGGTGATGGTGGTCAGTGTGTGGTAGTATGTAGTGTCGTAGTAGTGAGTAGTAGTAGTATTTGTAGTAGTAGCGGTTATTCGTAGGCATAGTGTACTGTAGTGTAGTTGTAGCAGTAACGTAGTATGTTAGCAGCAGCAGTAGTTTGTAAGTGTCGTAGTAGTAGTAGGAGGAGTTGTAATAGTGAAATAAAATAGTAGTAATAGTAGTAGTAGTACGCAGCAAGCAGCAGTAGTAGTAGTAGTAGTTGTAATAGTGTGTAGGAAGTAGCAGCAGCAGCAACAGTAGTAGTAGAAGAGCATCAGCAAACATTAGTAGTTGCAGTAGTAGTAGTAGTTGTTAGTAGTAGTAGTAGCAGAAAAGTAGTAGTGTAGTAGTAGTAGTAGTGAGTATTAGTAGTAGTAGTCGTAGTAGTAGCTAGTAGCAGTGCAGCTGCAGCAGTCTGAGGAGCGCAGCGTAGTAGTAGTAGTTGTAGTAGTAGCAGTAGTAGCGTGTAGCAGTTGTAGTGTAGTAGCAGTTGTTGTAGTAACAGTTGTAGCAGTAGTAGTAGAAGCAGTAGTAGGAAACAGTTAGCAGTAATAGTGGCAGTAGTAGTAATAGCACCTGCTTTATTAGTTGTAGTTTGTGTAGTAGTAGTAGTAGTTGTAGTAGTAGTAGTAGTGTCGTCGTACGTAGTTGTAGTAGTAGTAGTAATGTTCACGCAGCATATTCACAATCGTGTGCATACATTTCCTTGCAGATTGAAGTGTTAATCATCTCCAATTCAGCTTCAAGACACATCGTTCATATCACCCGTATGGATATGACCAATGTGCATTTCTGTTACCGGCGTGTCTTGTGGGACAATCTCTCAAAACCCAAGGGCTACGCAGTCCTGAATCCTATTGCTTTGCGTTTTGCTCCCGTTCTTTATTTTTCATTATCTTATCATTTGTTGCATTTATTTATTTGCTCTTATTTTTATTTATTCATTAATCTAGTCATTTATTTGTTTGTTTATTTCTGTGCTTATTATTTCATTTCTTTTTGCTGTGTACATGTCTTAGCTCGGCGTACTTAGCTCTATAGCAAGCTTGTGACATACCACTTCTATGGACATCCCTATTGCCAGTTCTCTGTGGCCTCGTGTCAGAATGATTGCCAGCTCAATGAGTAATCATAATCAGCATTCATTTTTGGAAACTACATGTAGTGGTTGTTTCACCAAAATGAAAAAAAGGACCCTCTTTCTTTGACATTTACTGTCTGTCCCTCCCAACCTCACTGAGGAAGACTCCTTCCAAGTTCTCATTGTTCAGAGGCTGTACTATAGAATGATTAATCATTAAAAGACCAACAAAAAAATATGAGAAAGTATACAAGCGTCATTGAGACTTCACGGAAGCTGGCAGTCAGGCAGTAAAGTAATGTTTGGGCGAGTCGATCGTTTGAAGGCATTAACAATTGTTGAATATGTGTTGGAACTAGAATGAATTTATTTTTTATATATATATATATTATATATATAGATATATATAGATAGTTTGATAATATTTTAGTAGTTAGTTATCTAATATATGCCATGGGTTTTTTTAAGGTACGTGAGCACCTTTGCCAGCACCCTGTTTTCCCTTGACCAATGCTTTTAAAAGCTGCCTGGTGTTGGCATATAACTGCAAAGAATTTTCTCTGATAAACAATGCTTTGCTCTATGTCTTTAGAATGAAGTAAGAATTAGGTGGGGGAAAATATGCACTCATATTCTGCATGGGGTAGTTTTTTCGGCACACGAATCTATAAAGTATGTGCTTGAGTGGGTTGATGGGGGAATATTGAATTGCTCGACTGGGCGCACATTATGGAGCCTTCTGCTAAGCTTGTTCTTGATTAGTCTCCTATCGGTCAGCAAGCAGTATTTGTCGCCCCCTATTTCTTTCTATCTAAGGATTATTAGAGCATAGCTGTGTTTATAAATTCTCAACTATAATTGTGCATTTTAAGAATAAGTAGCAAGCTTTGTTTATAATTCTATTTTTCATATTAATATTAATATTTATATTTATATGTATATATATATCATTTATATTGATATATATATAGTTATAATAGTCAGGTTTAAAATAAAATCACACAGAAAGTGTGGTGTTTGAGGTTGTGTGTAACCAGGCTCTTATTAGAGGGGATCAATTGGCAGTCATAAAAGGTCATGGTCATGTAATAACTAAGCTTTCTGTTGAATGGCAAGCAAAACAAATGTATCTACATAACGCAATTACAAGTGCAATAGTTTATACATAACCCTAGCAATGAGTCTAGCAAACTGTCATATGCTGAATTTTAAAAAGACATCTGATTGTACACTCTAACAGCCAATTATAAAACTGTTGAAATAATTTAAGTAAAAAAAAATCACAATCTGGGACTATTAGAACAATTAAGTCACTTAACCCACATGAACGAACGGCTCAATTCTGAAGAACATGTACACAGATCTCTTACCATGTCCACACAAGTAAGGAACGTCGTCTCCAGAAGCACTCCACAGGTTCTCCGAGCTGGTGATGCCAGTCACTCGGCACGTTTCTCCTCTGTTGGTTCGCGTCAGGGTTACACGGTGGGGCATGGCAGGGTATTCTCGTGAGCGTCACCGTCGTCCGTTCTCCTGATCCCGGAATTTGAATCCAACACAATCAGCCTTTGGCTTTCCCACGTTTCCGTTCTGAAGTCATGATCTTTTGACTATTGTTCCGCGGAAGACCCAAGAATCCTTTCTTTCCCACATGTTTCTGCCAGATGCCCACATCCACATACCATCACGTGGACTGATCGAAGAATTCCAGCCTCTAAGTCTTAATGGTCAAGTGCTAAACGGCCCTTCTGAGTTTTAAGAAAAAAAGATGTGGTGCCTCTTCCGGAGGACGCCTGATGATTAATGCTGGTTTGCAACTAGTCACAGACTGTCCTGGTGGCACTAATCCGCAAAGGTGGCAGCCTTTCCCACGATAGAAATATCCATGCGATGGAGCGCCGGGATGTGAGCAGTAAACCCCGCCAGTCAGTGTTTCTGGTAGTTATTGGACTTTAAACACACACACACAAAACACAAAAACGATAAACTCAAACTATCCCTATCCGTAATGCCTTGTTGTGCCAGTTTCATCTTACATCTGTTCCACCAAATGTTCATGTTTGTGAGAAAAAAGGAGACTGAGTGTGAGCAATGCAACCCGATTCGCAAGTCATTGTTGTGGAAAGCGCATGTTTTACTCTGTCTACTGTCGCATGGGACCTGAATATCGTAAAAAAAAAGTAAGCAAAGCAAACAACAACAACAAATAAACAAAAACAAAATAAAACCCAAATCGTGTAGAAACATGGGATAATACTAGCATTGTGGTGCATGAATTTCGGTCTCATATTCTGATAGTGCCTGATTTGTATGAGTCATCATTTTACAGCAATTTTGGAAAGGAAGTTGTCATATTCGACACTTTGTCCCGATCCTTTTCAGAATATTCACAAGATCGAAAAAAAAAAAACTCAGAGAAATGACAAATTCCAGTAAAATAAATGGCCAAACAGGGGAATCATCAACGCATAAAGGTTAACAGGGAAATTTGAGATTTCATTTCGAACACTGCTTTTTGAATGAGATCTTTGAAGAATATCGTTAAATCATCATAAACGGGATAAAACTTGCGTGCTGAAAACAAAAGAAATAACCATAACCGTTACTAGAAGCAGCCTAATTCAAAATCATATGAATTCTAGACAGTTGGAATAGCTGCAGGTATTGAAAAAAAAGGAACCTGTTGGGAGAAGCGCATACAGGTTCGTGAAACGGGAAAATTCATTCCGTTGATTATAATATCTTTTTTTTTTCTCTTAGTATATCGTACATAGGCAACAACCAGCCGTCATTTAACAATATGAAATCTTCATCAGCATATTATACCAATGGACTCCATTTTCCACAAGCAAAAAGAAAAGAATAATGCACCGTAAACCATGTTTCAAAAATGACTACTGACGGTCACTAGCAAGCATCTTCCGCTGCATGGAACGCTTCTACAAAACACGGTGTTAATGAGGAGAAAGAGGAATCAATACTCAACACTAGACGGCAGTGCCTAGTTCGCTCCACATCCATACTACACAGCGGTACAACCGTCTCCACAGGGTTTCTTCTCTTCTTTTTTTCTAGACAAAAAAAAACAAAAAAAACTTTCTCTAAAAAAAAAAATTCAAATATGGTGGAAGATATCTTGCCACATCCACGCACACATTAGTTCAAAGCGGAAAAATTCGCAAGGTATCTGGGTCAATTACACGCACCACATTCAAATCAAGAGAATAACTCCGGCAGGTATCTTGTCATATCAGACGCACACTTTCAGATCAAAGAGGAAAATTTCACAAGGTATCTTGTCATATCCACGCCACATTTAAATTGGGGGGAGAAAAAGGAAACTTCACAAAGCTTTGGAAGTATTGTGATGGAACACCCAGGACTAAGTCCCCCAAAAACGTTTCCACAACAGGACGAAAGGGTTCTGAAATTTGGGCCGAAACCCACAGGCGCACATGGCAATCATTTCCGGATGAGGCTGAGTCTGTCAGAGGCCATCTGCATGTTGGGAGTCCTCCTGCCTCTCTTGGACGATTCACAAAACATCTACTGAGGTGATGGTTGGTATTGTCATGCCTTTGGTCGTCGGACGTCGTAGAGTTAGCTGGAAGCAGCAATAAGTCAACAAAAAACTGCACCACTCTGTTACACAAAACAGACAGGAGAGAGATGGAGAAAAAAAGAAAGAAATATTCACACAGAACGGAAAATTAAAACCTCATGTAAGAATGACCTGCAATCAAAACCACTGAAGCACGACGCCGTCGATGCACCACAAATGTTGATGTACAGATGTTGAGCAAGGTTCCAATGTTCCATTCCCCTTATGTTGCATGGTAGCAAGTACATACAACAACAACAACAAACAACAACAACACACCACACACACACACCCACACACACACACACACACACACACCACACACGCACGCACGCGCAAGACACGCACGCACGCACGCACGCACGCACGCCAAGCACGGCACGACACCACACACACACACACACACACAACCACAAACACACACCACACACACACTACACAAACACTCTTCAATGGGCTAAAGAGTTGTGAAGAAAGGACGTCACGTTCCCAAAGAGAAGTTAAGAAGTAGTTCACAGGCTGGTTGAAACAGAGCTTCAAACTTCACACGCACGTGGGCCGAGCACATACACCATATCAGCAATAGTTGCAGCAACTCCTACGGAATACTTCCATCTTGTGCTGTGTGTTGCTGTTGTTGCTGTTGTGCTTTTGTGCTGCATCGTGAGGTTGACCTGAAAGCAGAATATATATAATAAAACGTATTAAGCAGTAATAAATGAGTAAATACATACTAAAATACAAACATAATGAACAAATAAAATAAAGCAATAAATGCATAAATGACTACCAATCCATAACCAAATTAGAAATCCATAAATACAATAAATAAATAAATGGAATAAATAAACAGAAAAATAAATAAACAAACAATAAATGAATAAATGTACAAAACCCCCCCGACAAATACGTGAACGATGTTTAATTGCTGTTAAAATTGTTGGTGGCTGGAAGTCGAGGAAGAAGATGGAAAAGCCATCATTCAACTTTTTAGACCGGGATGTCTCAAAATATTAATTAAAGGAATTTGCTAACGAATCTAATGCGAATTTTTTTTTTAAACTCTGAAGAAGACAGTGTTATGAAAGCCTAGGCGTCTTTCGGTCTCTCTTGCCTGTCTGTCTGTTTGTGTATGGTGGTGCGTGGTGCGTGCGTGGTGCGTGTGTGTGTGTGTCTGTGCGTGCGTGCAGTGCGTGTGTGGGTGTGTGTCGTGTGTGTGTGGTGTGTGTGGCCAGTTGTGTGTTTTGGCATTTTGTTCTCACTCTGTCACCCTTCTCTGTCGCTTCTCTCTGTCTGTCTGTCTGTCTCTGTTCTCTTGTCTCTGTCTCTCTCTATCTCTCTCTGTCGCTCAGCTGTCTCTCTGTCTCTCTTCTCTCTCTCTCTCTCTCTCTCTCCTTCTCTCTCTCTCTCTCTCTCTCTCTCTCTGCAGATACACTTTGAGCCAAGTAACATCGAACAACGGATGCAATATGAGATGCGAATATAGCTGGTGTCAGCAAGATCCACCGTGGCCATTGATATGAATGACCAATTTTCTACTCAAGCCAGGTCATCATTCTTTTAATTTTAACTTGTAATTAAATCAGTTGCGAAAATTCATCGTGGAAGCATTGAAAATTAGACAGGATGAAGGACAGTGAATTTTAAGATAATGCATTATAAAGAGATGTTGAAGACTATTATCATTCATCGCATGTGGAAGGTTCAGTAAAGATACTATTTCTCATTTGATTGAGGTGGTATGGTCGAGTCAGTCTTAAATTTGTTTTTTAACCCTTACTGCATTACTCCTGTGCGTGAGGACATAAGGAAACGTTTCCCCCCCACCTTACGAATTTCTTCGCGGTTGTTAACTTTGATTTGATACATATAGGAATGAATGCGTATATTTGTTTGCGAAAGGAAGAGGAAATGTAATTGTTCTGTTACCTCTCCCTCTTGTCAAAAGACCTCTTTGATAATGACATTAAATATCAAATTTTCAAAGATCCCTCCCCCCTTCCCTCTCTCTCTCTCTCTCTTTTCTCTCTCTCTCTCTCTGTCTGTCTGGTTGTCTGTCTGTCTGTCTCACTACTTATTCACACAGACACATAGACACAGACACACACAGACACACCTATGACGCACACGCACGGACTCACACAGTCGTACATGCACACACAGATCAGACAGGGACAGACCACACATGCACCGACACACACACACACACACAACCACACACACACACACACACACACACCCACACACCACCACCGCAGCACGCCACGCCTACGCACGCACGCCCGCACGCAGACGCACGCACACACAACTCCTCAACTCGCCCCCCCCCCCCCCCCACCGTTGTTCCCCCCCCCCCCCACTTCTTCAGTACATAATAGCCTCGATTCAGCTTCTCGTTCCCTTTGCTTCATCATGGTTTCAATGGGTTTATATTCTTAAGGCAGCTGGATCCTACAAAGTTTCCTTATTGGAGATAAAAAAATTTGTTCCTGTTGTGTTGTGTAAGTTAAATTTCTTTAGAATGTACGTTGCGGGTGAGGAGGTGAAGGAGAAAGAAATGTGGTTATGGATGGCCGAACGGAAAAACATTCTCTCTCTCATCTCTCTCTCTCTCTCTTCTCTCTCGCTCTCTCTCTCTCTCTCTTCTCTCTCCTCACTCTCTCTCTCTCTATCTTCATGAGGGGACACATGGCCTATACATGATTTAACTTCCATATCCATATCCGTATCTCTCTCTCTCTCTCCTCTCTCTCTCTCTTACTCCTCTCTCTCTCTCTCTCTCTCTCTTCTCTCTCTCTCTGTGCGTGCGTGTGTTGTGTGTGTGTGTGTGTGTGTGTGTGTGTGTGTGTGTGTGTGTGTGTGTGTGGGTGTGTTGTGGCGGGCGTGTGTGTGTGTTGTGTGTGTGTGTGTGTGTGTGTGTGTTGTGTGTGTGTGTGTATGTGGGTGTGTGTGCGTACTGTGTGTGCGTGTGTGCGTGTGAATGTGTGCGTGTGTGGTGTGTGTGTAGTGTGTGTGTTGTGTGTGTGTGTGTGTGTGTGATGAGCGACGATTTTAAACTTCTTCAAGATAAGGTCACACAAACCCCATTTGAAGTGGTGTGATTATAATGCGCACACTTAAATA
>CM031601.1:55520843-55540843 GCA_018398815.1 Conus ventricosus
ATATCTCAGAAAGTACTTGGCCGATCTTTCTGAAAATTAGTAGGTATGTTCATTGTGGGTCACGGATGATGCCCGATGTTTCATTCTACCGTTATATCCGTTACGGACGGTATAACGGCCAATAATGGTTTTTCTTCTTAATGGAATATCTCAGAAAGTACTTGGCTGATCTTTCTAAAATGTGTAGGTATGTTCATTATGGGTCACGGTGATGCCCGATGTTTTTATTTAACCGTTATATTCGTTACTAACGGCTATAACGACCCATAACGGTTTTCTTTTTTTATGGAAAAAACTCGGAAAGTACTTGCCGATTTTTCTGAAAATCTGTAGGTATGTTCATTATGGGTCACAGATGATGGCCGATGGTTACCGTTATATCCGTTACTGCGGCTATAACTGCCAAAACGGGTTTTCCTCTTTATGGAATATCTCCTGCGTACTCCAGATAAACTTGGAGTACGTTTATATGCTTTGCATCTTGTTTTGTGTTTGTTTTGTCTGGTTACGTATTAATTCTGCAACTATCATCCAACATAAAAGCAATGTATGACATACATACCGTATGTGATTTCGTGTAGAATGCAAAAGCAATTATGTTTCAGTTTGTATGTATGCATTTCTTTTCCATATTTTAAATTCATTTATTTATATATCCATTTGTTTTTTTATTTACTTATCTGTTCCATTTCTTTGTGTTTATTATTGTTTCTCTCTCTCTCTCTCTCTCTCTCTCTCTTCTCTCTCTCTCTCTCTCTCTCTCTCTCTCTCTCGTTTCTTTCTATCCTCTTCTTCTCCTACGAGGACTTTCATGTTTGACTTGGTACGTGCATCGCACCCCCCCCCCTCACAAAAAAACGATCCTTTTCATCAATCCCCGAATAGAATAGAGTGAGTCCCAACTCCAAAATTTAGGGCGGATGTGTAACCCGGGAAAAAAAAAGAATTAAGTGTAAGAGGTCACTTTATAAAGGCAGGCAGACGAACGCTATTAAAGGGAAGACCAGGTCTATTCGTGTTTTTTCCCCCTTTGAACAGCCGCATTTCCCACAAACTCCACATCGTGCTTTCACCAGTTTTTTCTGGCGAGCGATAGGGTACAGGGGGAACGAAAAAAGACCGGGGCTAAACGTGGAAACCTTTTCCCCGGGGGTTCCCTTAGGGAAAAATTTTCTTTGGAGTCTCCTGTTTGGGGTTTGGGGTCAGTTTTAGTTGGGAGGGGGGAGGGGGGGAGGGGGGGGGTGGGGGGGGGGTGGGAAGGGGGGGATGCGGCGCCCAAATTCTTTTTGTTACTAACGCCGTCCATGCAAAGTTTTTCTTTTGGGACTGGGGTTTCGTGTTCCCCGGGAAAAACCAAAGCGGGTTTGAGGGGGGCTGGTAACAGTAGAGGTTTAAAGGGCAGGGCCCGGGGGGTTGGGAAAGGTTTTGGGGGTTTTGGGGAGGTCCGTAGGGCCCAAAATCTTTGGACGGAGCAAGAGGGGTTGGGGGGTGGGGGGCGGGGGGGGGTGGGGAAGGGGGTGGGGAGGGGATTCTACATTTTCCGGGAAAATGCCCCCCCTCCCCCTTAAATTAAAACCCACATCCCTCGGGCCATGTTATCCCCTTTTTTTGGGAATTACTTTATATCATTGCTTTTTTTCATCTGTAAAATTTTGTTTAGGTGTTTTGCATAAATTTTTTGCTGTCCACCATCATCCCCACTGCCTTTCTTTTCAGGACTGTGCCCACCCATATTTTTTTTTTTTTTTATTTTTTTAGGGTCCTTTTACATTTGTTTAACACAAATAAAAAAAGTGAGTGGGTTCAAAAACGACTTACACATGGGCCCATTTTTCCGGCTGCAATTTAAAATGTTTTTTCTCACTGAGAGGCGAACAAATTTCCCGACTGCCCCTTTTTAAAAAAAGTTCCTTTAACGTTTCTTTTTTTTACTTTCCCTTTTTTTTTAGAATGGGAACGAAAAATGCTGTTTTTTTTATATATATTGTGGGGTGTGGTGTGTGTGTGTTTGGGGGGTGTGTGTTTTGTGTGTCGGGCTGTCTGTGGTGTTTTCTGTGTGTCCCCGGGGCAAAAAGTGTTCCACTCGCCCCAGACAAAAACTACTGGGCCCATCTTTCTGAAAAATTTGGGAGAATGTTCATTAAAGGGTCAAGGTGATGCCCGATGTTTTTTGTTTTCCTTATAAACCGTTTTATAACGGCTGTAACCGGGCCCGTTTAAAAGGGTTTTTTTTTCTTTATGGAATTCTCCGAAAGTACTTGGCCGATCTTTAAAAAATTAGAGGTATGTTCATTATGGGCAGGGATGATGCCTGATGTTTTATTTTGCCCCCCGTTATACCTTTACAAGGGGTTGTAAGGGCCTTAAGGGTTTTTCTTCTTTAGGGAATATCCAGAAAGCTTGGCCAATTTTAAGCTTTTTTGGTGATTTTGTGACAAATGGGATCCTCTGTCCATAGAAAGTGATTAATGCTGAAAATGGATTAAACAACTGCAAAAAAAAACCTTTTATTCTGCCGTTATTTTTATAAAATTATTTCAATGAAATTTGGTATATAAAAAGGGTTTATCACCAAAAAGGGGCACTTCTATATAATTTTTCCAAAAATTGACCGTTAAAACCGTTATTCTTGACATATTGTCCAATTTAAAATGAAATTTGATAGAACACAGCTTTAGCCCAGTGGGACAAAATCCCGGGTTTCAAAAGTGCATATGGGTTAATAACCGTTAAACCGTTATTTTGCCGTTATTTTTTTATTTTGGGGGTTTAAATAAAATCTTGTTTTGCACGAGTTTTCACGAGGCCTACGACGTTCGACCCACCGGGGTGGGGGAATTATTTATTTGTTTATTGCGTTCTGTTTGGGTTTACCCCGTCCTTAGGGTGGCTTGTGGTGCGGTTGCACCTTTGGGTGGGGTTTCAGCTAACTTGGGTTTGCTTTCTCTCTCTCTCTCTCTCAATTCCACCCCCCTGCTTTTCTCCGCAAGTTCAGGGGTGGCCGGGTCCCTTTTTCTCTCGAATTTTTTCTGTCTATGGGCCTCTCGCCTGTTTTTTTACCTTTCCACGTGCTTCGTTTTTTTTAGTTTGAAGTATGCCACTCTGTGACGCAGCATGGCTGTTGGCCGCCATTGCTGAGGGAGGTTACTTTCACCGGCGGAAATGTCTGGGGGCGGCCCCATGGTTCTTCCCATCTCAGTACATCAGACTTTTTCCGAGCGCTGAGGGGGGAATCTTTTCTTCTGTTTCCGCACTTCGTCTGTCCCTGATGGAAGAGGGAGAGGAGGGCCTCTTGGGGTCACCCACGGGTCTGGAAGAAAAGTTTGGTTTTTTGATTTGGGTTGTGTTTGGGGGCAGTCCCCCTTTTGGAAATTTTTTGTTTTAAATTAAAAGGAAATATTGGGCCCTTTTTCGGGTTTAA
The DNA here is from genome assembly GCA_018398815.1 of Conus ventricosus. NCBI lineage: Eukaryota > Metazoa > Mollusca > Gastropoda > Neogastropoda > Conidae > Conus > Conus ventricosus. The sequence goes on from CM031601.1 coordinate 55,524,265, forward strand.
TTATTTTAATGTTTAAATTATTAAAAATTTTTTTGTTTTTGACTGGGATTTAGGGGGGAAGGGAGAGAACCTTATTCGGGTTGGAAAGCTTGGCCCTGTCCCCCTGTAACGGGAACTTGAGGGTTTTTGGTGGAAGGGGAAACGGTTTTTTGTTAGGAGGGGTCCCTGATTTGGTTGGATGGGGTTGAAGATTTGTGTTTTTTGGGGGTTTTTTTATAAAATTAAGTTTGATTAAAATTGTTTTTGAAATTGGGGGATTTTATTTGGGCGAGGTGGTTTATTATTTTTAGGGGGAAAATTAAAGTGGTGAAAAAGGGGGAAGATTATTTTTGTTTTTTCCTGTTGATTTAAAAGTTTTTAAAAAATGTGGAAAATTGATTAATGGTTTACGTGTCGTTGAATAATTTCCCCCCTCGCCCATCACAGGGGGCGTTAAGATTGACAGCAAGGCAGAGGTACTGAGGGCAGGGTTCCAGTACCCTTCTTCCTTCCTTTTCCCTTTCTTCTTTCCTCCTCTCCGCTCCCCCTCCCACTACGCCTCCCCCCCTCCCGGGGCTTCACCGGAGCCCGAACTGGATGGGCCACGTGCTGGCGAGGCCACGTTCTGGCTGAACCAGGGACGGAGGTGCCACCCTGTCGGGCCACCCTTGGTCGGGACCGGGGACTGCTAGGGGGCCCCGCCGTCTTACTGGCCGCCTGGACCCCCCCCGGACCTCCAGTAACAGCTAGCCCCCCCCCCCCCCCCCCCCCCCCGGGACACGTTTTCACTGCCCGTTTGGGGAGTGGGGGTGTGGGCTTGGGCGACCCCGCGAGAACCAACCGGCTCGGAGCACCTGTGCGACAGGGGCCCCCCTCGGACTTTGACAGGGCAGGGATGGGGACCACTCCATGGTGAAAAGGACGATCTGGAAAATTTCTTTAAATTGTGTATATTCTGGGGTGGAATGCGAATTGTGATCGTGTACTCGTAGGCGAAATATTTTTTTATAATCGTGCATTTTGGGGGGTTGGGAGTGCTTGTCGTGATTGTGCAGGGGGGTGCGTTGGAGTGCTTGATCGTGATTTGCATGTTGTGTGCGTGGAGTGCTTGATCGTGATTGTGCAGTTTGTGCTTTGGAGTGCTTTTTTGTGACGTGCATGGTCTTTTTGGAATGTTTTTTGCTGGGGGAAAATAAAGGGGGTTGTATCGAAATTTTTATTGTGTGGTCTCTTGCGGAGCGTGTGGGTCAGTCACCCCCTTCCTCCCCCCCTAGACCGTCCTGTCAGGGCAGACCTCCGGGGCCCCCGGTGGAAAATTTGGGGGGCTCGCCGGGATGTGAGGGTCGGCTGTCTCTCCCCTCGTTTCGCAGAGTACCTTTTTAGTTTTGTCTGTTTTGTTAGTTTAGTCATTTGTCGTTTTGTTCGTGGGGGTTGGCGGGGTGACTCTAGATGAAGGGGTCTTTTGGGGGCCTGGGGGAACATCCGGCTGACTCAGGGTCAGGTAACCAAGGGAGTCGACCGGTCCAGACCTCCTTCCCCGGTACCTCACGGGGGTACGGCCGAAGTTTTTTGCCCTTCTTTTGCCGCTCATCTCCCCATTCCTGTTTTGTTTTTACCCAAATTTCTTGTTTTTTTTTCTCTACCGGTTTTTGAGTCGGGGGGTTGCATGGGACGCAGTTTTTTTTTTCCTCTCCCGGACCCCTCTGCTAGGTTTTTTGTTTTTTTTTTTTTCCGCCAGCCCCACCGCATTTTGCCGTCTTAAGCGCGTTTTGCCAGAGGGGGCACCGGACATAGTTTTTTTTTTTTTTTTTTTTTCGTGACCCCACCGCCCCGTTGCTCGTGCGTGAGCGGGGGTTTTTTCCAGAGTGGGGGGCCCCCAAACTTCCCCCCACACCCCACACACCCATACACACATTACACACCCCCTAAAATTTTTGTTTTTTTTTCTAGTGGAATTTTTTTTTTCCCCCTGAAATTTGGGAAAACGTAGAATTGTTGTCAGGCACGTCCGGCCTGGTGGTAGGGCGACGCGGGGTCGAAGAAAAAGGGGTTTTTTAAAATTTTTACTGTAGCCCTACTATTAGTACCATACTTCGCAGGGAACTTCCCCTTTTCCAGTGCGTAGCAGTAGTCCGGAGTATTTTTTACACCTTTCGCGGGGGGGCTCCCTGTTGAGACCCCAAACTGGCACTTCCGCTGGAGCGTCAGAGTATACGAAGCAACTGTGGTTTCGTTGATCGCAGAGCCCGAAACCTCTCCTCTCCAGTTTCCCCCGTAAGGGGCATCCCCCAGAAGATTTTCCTAGGGGGAAAGTCGAGCCCAAGGGACGGTCAGAGGGGTCCCCTCCCGTTGGGAGTGGGAACCCCCCCCCAGACACGTTTTCTTCCTTATGTTTCTGGAGCGCAGCGTAGGGAAGACTGCCCAGCGTGGGGAAGATTTGATAGATAAGGTGCGCAGGAGAGACGAAAACGGATTCTCATGGGGAAGAGGCATCTGCTGGGGAAAGGCTGCCCGACAGGGGGCCCTTTTCCAAGGAAGAGGTGCCCACAGGGGGCCCTTCTAAGGAAGAAGCTGCCCACAGGAGGCCTTCGAAAGGGAAGGGGTTTGACAGCGTAAGAAAGGCTGCCAGCGCGGGGAAAGGGGCTGCCAGACAGGAGGCCGCGTAGAGGGGAGCTGCCGACAGGAGGATCACTAGGGGGGGGCGCCCCCGTGGGGAAGAACAACAGGTGGAGGCTTGCAAGGGGGAGAGGAACAATTTCTTTCGGGGCCTCCCGTTTTCTGAAACCGGGGGGTTAATCACCGGGCAGGTGATAATTAAAGGGCCCAAATTTTAAAGCTTCCAAGTTCAGACCTATGGGAAATTTGACATTTTCTTAAGCATTTTGACAAGGTTGCTTGTTCATACCAATTGTCTGGGGAAACAAAAGGCAGCACCTTTTTCTGGTTTTCGGTGCGCAAGGAGGTGTACTCACTCTAAATGAAGGCGCGTCTTATGCAGACATGCGGGCCTGCGTAAGCTTTCCCCCCCTTTACCCCAAGCCCTCAGGAGGAATTTAGGTCCATGAAAAAGAAAAATTGAGACCTTCGTGCAGTTTTGGTGAAGGCTGCGCAAGACCAAGGGTACTGGGTCATTACTAATTTGGGAGGGGGAATCGATCCCTTTGAACACTCACCAAACCTGGTCCCCAAAATTAGGATCCGGATAGGCGAGACAGCACCTCGGGATTTCGGGGCTGCGATTCACACAGCTGAGGGTTGTGAAGCCGCGGGTTTTGGGGCACCCCCAGATACGGAGGGGAAAGCCCCCACAGGTTTTAGAGCAAAAGGTGCCGACAACTGCATGGGGGAAAAAGGGCGGGCAGTCATGGGGGATTTCAGGGGCCCCGACTGTGTTTTCTTTGTGGGCGCCGGCCACATTAGGAAAGATTGTCCTAAGCCGCGGTATCTGGGGCGGGCCCTTTCCACGTCCTCGTCCCTGGGCTAATTTGGGGTTCCATCCCAGCTTCGGGTGATTAAAAGGGTCCCAGTGTTTCCTCGGTTGTTGTTCCCCCGGTCAACCATCAGGATTCGGGAGCATCAACGATTTTCGTGGTAAAATTTTGTTTTCCCCTGAGGCCCGCGGGGCGTTTTTTTTATGATTTGCGGGTTGAGGCGGGTTTTACCTCCACCCGCCCTTTCTGTGCTTATTCCTACTCCACCCCCTACTTCTGGGGCAAGAGGCCATTGGGGTGGAGCGCCTTGTTTTCCCCTTCTCATAGGGAATACTGTCACCTTTGCTGAGGGACGCGTCAGTCCGTTCTACAGATCTCCCCGTACAGGCGTGGGGGGATCACCACCCGCCAAAGCTAAAAACGGAAAGGAAATTTTTCGTCCCCTTTCTCCACCGCTCTGACGGGGTTCTGTCCAGGGCCGATCCTGCTACCATGGTCCGTCTTCAGCCAGGGATTTGGATTCCAACGCCTGCGACAACTTAGGTCGTCCCTCATCTCCCCGACACGCCAAGGTGAGCTTCAAGCCCACAAGGGATCCTTTTTAGGTTTTTACCCAGGCAATCGTGTGGCCAAGCACTGGGGGTTCCCCAAAGCCTAGAGAGTCGTCCCCCGGGCAGCCCACGTTTCCCCCCGGCAGGTCATAGGGCTCCAAGGGGACTCTCGAGCGATTGGGGCAGGATTTCTCGGGCCAGGGATGAACTCACGGGTTTGGCTACTGCCGCAGTTGCGATACCTGCCAACGGACAACGCCAAAGGGACGCTTGGGGGCGTGTTCCCCTGGGATCATGCCACGGGTTTGGGGGAACCTTTCGAAAGGGTTTGGGGTCGACCGGGTGGGGCCCTTAAGCCACCATCCATCGCGCACCCTACATTTTGGGTATGGTGACTACGCGACTCGGTACCCAAAGGGGCGCCCCACTTAGGTATCGTGCCCCTAGGGTTGCGAGGCTCTCTGGCAATTTGGACGCGCACTGGCGTGCCAAAAAATCCTGCGCCCGGGGCCCCAGTTTCTGTCCGAACATAAAAGGGGGTGAACCCCGTTTAATGTTCAAAGGGAGAAAACGTCCCCCTATCATGCCGGGGCCAATGGCCTTGTCGAGCGTTTAAATGGGACGTTAAGCAGATTTCTCGCCTCTGTGCAGAGAAACCCGTGATGGGATCGCTTTTTCCCCTGTACTGTTCCCTACGGGGAGGTTCCACAGGAAAGCATGGGGTTTTTCCCCCCGTTTGAACTCCTTATGCAGAACAGAACGAGGACCCCCCAACATCCTGAAGCAGAGGGGCCCATGACGATGTGGAACGGGGGTTAAAGGGAAAGAAAGTCGTTACTGTCGATCTGCGAAAACCGCATCGCGACACTTGCCAGCTTGCTCACAACATTTGCAGTCGCCAAAACCAAGTACAAGGTTTGGGGGGGGGGGTACGACCGGCACAGTGTTGAACGCGGGTTTTGGGCCGGGGTGAGGGGTGTTGCTTCCCTTCCACAAAAGAAACAATTTGAACTTGTTTGGCAGGGCCCTTTTTAGTCTGCATCGGTGGGGACGGGACTAAGGGGATTTTCGCTGCGAGCAAAGAACGCCTGTATCAGCCAAACCTCTAAAGGCATACGTCGAAAAACTCAGTGCCAGCAGGCTTCACCCCTGCGTTGTGGAGAGTGGCGATGACACCCGTGTCGGTGGCTCAGGACACCCCCACCTTTCCTCTCGTTGAGGAAGATCGTGCGGGATGTTTGCTTCGGGTCTAACCCTCCTCAGCACAACTGACCAACTCACGGCTTGTGCCGGGAGTTCCGGGCGTACTTACAGATGGGCCCCTGCACAGTACCCTGGCGAATGTACACGGGCTTTGACCACCGAGACCCCTTTGGGGGTAAACATACCCTCTGCCTCACTCCGGGCTCGGTCACCCCAGCAGGGTGCGGGCCATGTTGATTTTTGGGGGTCTTGAACGTGCGATTCTCCGACTCACCCCCACCTTCTGGAAAGAAGAAGGATGGCAAAATGAGGTTCTGCGCGATTTTCGCGACTGAAAAAGGTTTCTCCGGTTCGATGCTGAACCATGGGGGATGTCGACCAAATCTTCGCTCAGCTGATGGGGGCCAACTTTTCCAAATTTTCGATCTCGCGAAGGGAACTGGCAGATTCCATGCGCAGAGAGGACAAACCCAAACGGCATTCACGACGCTGAAGGACAGTTCCAGTGGAACGTGATGCCTTTTGGCCTAAAAAACTGCTGGGAAATTTTTCAGTCGCGTCATGCACAGTTGTTTCCCCCGTCGATACGCAGATTTGAAAAATTTTCGGGACGACCTGCACTCAGCTCAGGGGTTTGGGAGCTCGCACGTTTCGCTCCCCCTCTGTTCCTTGTTGCGCGGGGTCAGATGTCGGCCCCGCCCTTTCCAAATGTCACTTGGTCAGACAAATTTTCCTTTTCGGGGGCATCATTTGCGGGGGGGTTTTGATTGCCCCTGAGGAGGACAAGGGCCCAAAAGGGGCAATCCCAAAAACCTCCGGGTACCAAAGGGGAATTGGGGTCTTCCCTTGGATTTGGGGATACTACCGCAAGTCACCTGACTTCGAAAAGGTTTCCTTTCCCCTCACTACCTGACCAAAGAAAAAGCCAGAACTCTGTTTTTGGGATGAGATTTCCAACAGCTTTTGACCCCTTGAAAACGGCCCTCACTATTTCGCCCAGTCCTGGCCTCCCCGTCCTAGTCTCCCTTTTGCCTGCGGACTGATTTTTCCGCAGTGGGAGGGGGGCTGTGTTCTTCAAGATCGGGGGGAAGGGGGACCCAACGCTTGCTTAGCGAGCAAAAAACCACTGACGCCGAGACTAGGAACCACACATTGAACAAGAGTGTTTAGCAGTCGTGTGGGGCACCCGGGAAGTTTACCCCTACTTGTAGGGCCGTGATTTGCTGAGAGCGATCACATCCCCTCCATACCTGCCCGGGATCCGGCCAGTCAGTCTCGCCAGGGTTGGGCATTGGAGTGCAGAGCAGCGTTCACTTTCCGTATATAAAGGGTTCCTGAAATACGGATGCTGACTATTTTACCCGAGCTCCAATTTACATATGGAAATCAGTAAGGGAACCCCCCCCTCAACCGGGGTTTAATCCCTTTTTGGTCTCGTATCAGTGTATGACAGTTGTCACTTCAGTAGGTTAACGGTAGGATCACCAATGGTTCGGATTGTTACTTCAGGGTTTGGGAAAGGGTTTTGTTATTTGTTTGATAAAAGTAGTTTAAATGTATTTCCCCTGTGATTCTATCTGGAAGGTTTGATTGGGTCATCGAAACCCGTCGACACAGAATTGGTTCGGTCCCATTGTTGTGAAGTTGCACATGCGACAGGTTTTAAAGGGGCACTGAAACTCAAGAAACAGATCTTTTAGAAGGGGGGTTTGTCACGAGTTTGTCCGAGGCCTACGATTCACCCACCTAGGGGGGCGGAATTACTTATTTGTTTTTTTGTCGTGCTGTTGTCGTGTATCCGCCCCTTTTGGTGGCTTGTGGTGCTTTTTACCTTTGGGGCGGTTTAGCTCAACTTTGTTTCTTTCTCTCTCTCTCTCTCTAAATCCACCGCCCGTGCACACCTGCAATTCACGGTGCCGGTACCCTTTTTCTCAACACTGTTATCGGCCTCTCGCCCTGCTTTTACCTGTCGCACGTGCTTTGTTTCTTTAGTTTTGAAGTAGCTCACCTGTGACGCACAAGGGAGTTGGGCCCCCATTGGAGGGAGGGTTTGCTCTTCACTCGAGCGGGAAAAATCCTGGGGGGGCCTGCTCCATCCTGTTCTTTACCCTTACGTCGAAATCAGTCAGACTTTCAATTCCTGCATCGGGCCGTAGGGAAAGGGGCATCATTTCTTCTGTTTCCGCTCTTCGCCTCTGTCCTCTGCCCGGACAGAGGGGAGAAGACCTTTGACCCGCCTCTTCGGGGGCACCCACGGGTAGCTGGTAAGCACATTTCGGGTCTGTTTTTTTTGGTTTGTTTTTTGTAGCCGGGGTTTGTCTTTTCTTTTGCGCAATTTTTTTTTGTTTTCGAAATTGTAAAAAAAATATGTGTGAGACCTTTTTTCGGTTAATTCCATTTTAACCTGGCCCTTCAAATTTTTTCCAAATTCTTCCCTGTTTTTTGTATCTGGGATGCGGTAGCGGTGGGGAAGGAGAGAACCTGGTGATTTAGGGTTTGGGAAATTGCTTGGTCTCGTCGCCCCCCCTGCCATTCGCCGACTTTTTTCCTTCGCCACCGTCTGTTTGTGTTTCAAGGAGAAAAGAGTTTTATGTTCACGAGCGTGCGCCTGATTGTCTTTTTGGATGCGTGGTTAAGATTTGGTTTTTTGAAGTGTTTATAAAAAAGTGACATTATGCCATTGAATTATTATTTGCAAATTGGTGGGAGTTTTTAAACGATGGTCCTGTGTTGATTTTTTTCCAAGGGAAGGGAAAAAGTTAAGCGTGGTGAGAGAAGGGTGAAGAAAATTTAATTTGTTTTTTTAACCTTTGTTTTAAACAGTCTTTTACCTGCATCGGTGAGAAACTTGATTCAATGGGTTTACTGTGTGCGTTGAAACACTTCCCCTCGCCCCTATCGAGTGCTTTAAGACTTACAGCAATGGGCAACGGACGACGGAAGGGTTCCAGACCCTCTTCCCTTTCCCCCTTCCTTCTTCTTTTCCTCCCTCCGACTCTCCTCCCCCTACGCCTCCCCCCCCCGGGGCTTCACCGGACACGAACGGATGGTGCCACGTGCTGGTCGAGGGCCAAAATTTTTGGCTGAGACCAGGACGGGGTGGGTGCCACGCCGGTCGAGGCCACGCCTTGGCGGGGCCGTGGGCTGCTAGAGGGGCCCCCCGTCTTGACTGGCCGCCGGGGCCCCCGTCCAGGACCCCATAAACAGCTACGTCCCCCCCCCCCCCCCCCCCCCGGGGGGCCCCTCTTCACTCCCCCCCTTGGGGGTCGAGGGTGTGGCTTTGGCGACCCCGCAGAACCAACCGGCCGGAACCTAGTGCACAGGGGGCTCCCTGCGGACTTGACAGGGCAGGGATGTGGGCGCACCCATGGGGGAGAAAGGATCGATACGGAAAAATTTTTTTAATTGTGTATATGTCTTGTGCGGAAAGCTGAATTTTGACGGTACTCGTATGGCGAATATTTATTTAAATCGTGCATGTTGTGGGTGTGGGAGTGCTTGATCGTGATTGTGCATTTTGGGTGCGTTGGGGTGCTTGATCTGATTTTGCATGTTTTGTGCGTTGGGGTGCTTGAAAAGTGATTGTGCATTTTGTGTGCTTTTGGGTGTTTTTTGTGATCGGCATGGTGCGGGGTTGAAGTTTTTTTTGCTGGGGTGAATAAATGGGGGGTTGTATCGAACTTAAATTTTTGGTCTCTTGCGGACGTGTGAGGCAGCACTCCCTTCACTCCCACCTAACCGATCCTTCAGGGGAGACCTCCAGGGTCGGGCGTGACATATATAGAAAGGTTACACACACAAAAGGCACTCCCTCACGTTTCCAAATCTGACCGTTAAAAAAACCCTTATTTTGACATATTTTTTTCGATTTGGGTAAAATTTTGGGATGACCAGGGTTTAGCCCAGTGAGGACTAAAATACCGGTTTCAAAAATGTATATCGGTTAAAACCGATAAAACCCTAATTTTTTCCGTTATTTTTTAAAATATTGGTGATTTAATGCAATTTTTTTATATAGAAAGGTCACAAACACAAATGGCACTTCCTGCACTGTTTTCTCGACCGTTAAAAAAAAATTATTCTTTACATATTTCCCCATTTGATGAAAATTTTTGGGATGTACACAGGCTTTACCCAGTGAGGGCTAAAAACCATTTCAAAAGTGTACATCGGTTTTAAAAAACCGTTAAAACCGTTTTTTTTGCCCTTTTTTTCTTATCTCACAAAGCACTTGGGCCCATTTATAAGCGTTTGGAAAAATGGGAACGTTTAATGCTTTGCATCTTTTATGTTTTACTTTTTTTTTTTGTTTTCTTTCTTCAGTAGTATTTTGTTTTGTCCGGAAACGGGTGAGAGAGTTGGGTTTCCCTTTTTTTCTTACGATTTAAAATTGAAAAAAAGGGACCGGGGAGGGGGGGGAATAAAAGCGGGAAACCAGATGAGAATATCCGATTCTTTTTTTTTTGGTTTTTTATTTTAATTTTTGATTTTTTTAGCTTTTTTTCTTTTTTTTTTATTTTTCCCCCAGTTTTCCCATAAACCGTTAAACGTTTTTGAACCCCGTGCATTACTGGGTGCTCTGCATAAAGGATTATATTATTCCGATATTCCATTTGTTCAATCAACAAATAAGCCCCGTGGGACCTGTTTTCATATTACTCTTTTTTTAGATTTAAAAAACAACAACAACAACACAACAAAACAAGAAAAGCAAAAAAACCCCCTAATTTTTTTGATTGCCAAATTTTTATCACGGGAAAACAGTTTTTGTTTTGGAAAGCATTTAACATTTTGCCACCTTTGCACGTTTCAGACTTTTATCTTTCCATTTTACCAAGGATTTTGGTTTTGTTGTCACCATTTCCTTTTTCAAGCAGTAACCGCACAGTTGAATACCTTATGCATTTTATTTCCTCTGATCCTTGGGCAGTTATGTAGAAAGACCCAAAAGGCTGAGACTTTTGAATTAATCAGTTTGTTTTTTTTTTAAATGTTTTTTTTCCACAGCACAACATATACAGCAGGAGCATATGAAAGCCTTGGGGAGCCCCTTCCTGTTAAAGTTTGAAAAACTTTGGGTGTGTTCCCGTTAAAGATCAATAGATATTTGATCATAAACAGACTTTGTTTTGACCTTTGCCAGTACCAAGTTTATGCAACTTTTTAACAACGACAGTTCAAATAACCCAAATAACATAATAAAAAACAACATAAATGTTTTTCAAAAAAGTAAAGAAAAGTGTCATATATTGCTTCCTGCTGTCCTCGTTTTTTTGCGAACAAGACATTTAAATCATTTATCATTGTTAAAATTCACAATGGAAAAGAAGGAAAAATGATTGGAAAGATAAAGATGAATATGATAATATATTACGCACATTATCAAAATCAACATTACCATTCTTCTTTTTTTCTTCTTTTTTCTTGGCGGTGATGGGGTGGGGGTGTCGTGTTTTTTTTTTCTTGTTTTTATCACAACTATTATTGGGTTTATCTGTACACGGGATTGCTGATTTCACCGTAGCCCGTACCCCACCCCCTTCTATACCCTAAACCCCCCCCAAAAACAGCGAAATTCAAGACTTGTCGACCCATCTTGGAAAAAACCCCACAAAGGTATCTTTTTTTGGTTCATAACAAATGTATTGGAAAACATCGACTTTTCATGTGAACTTACGCACTCTGCGTGTGGAAGAGCCTTCAACGTTTTTAATGGGAAAAGGGGGTGAGAACGGGGAAAGTTGGAATGTTGGGTATTCCAAACTTTTTACCACGTGGAATTCATACTGTTTCATGACCGTTCTGGAGTTTTTGAAACCTTTGGGGAAAAAAACAGTGAAATTTTTAATTCTGCCTTTTTCCCGTCCTGAACGTCTGCCATACACTTGTGAATTTTATTGATGAGGGAAAAATTTTTTTTTTGCGTGTCCTCATCATCACATTCATTTTAAAATCATCAATCATCATATTATTTCTATTTTTGTTATATTGTTATTACTAGCGTTTCTGGCTCAAAACTGGCACATTCATAAAAAAATTTTTCGTACGCCAATAAGCGTTACAAATTCGGACACGCCAAAAGCTGTTTTTTCGGCCAAAAACCTAGCCGAAACTCCCGACAACGTTTACGTAACCAATACTCTGCTTGGGAAATCAAAAATCCACACCTCTGCCCCCTCAATCCCTGCGACGAACTCCCCCGCTTTCTCTATTTTTCATAAAAATAGCCCATCCTAACTGGGCTTCAGCGCCCCTCCCCCGTTTCCCGATCCTTCCTTCTCCGGCACTCGGGTCCGAAAACCACCTGGCGGTAGAAAGGTCCCGGGAAAATCTTGAAGCAAGTCACTGTCAAAACATGTGAACTTTACCCCTCCCCTCATCCCTTTTTACCTGCGCTTAGATTCCCCCTACGTTTTCATCCATTATCAATGACTCTTTGCAATCAGGTTGTTTTCCCATCTTTTTCAAATCTCAGTTTGTCAACCCCTCCCGAAGAAGCAAAAAATTTGATCCCGAAAAATCAAAAACTACAGACCTGTCTCTAAACTCCCCTTTTTTTCCAAACGATTGAAAAAGTTTTTCTCGCCCAACTGTCTGAACATCTCTCTGAAACAACTCTTTTACCTAACCAGTCACCTACCGGGGGGCCCTAGCACCGAACAGCGCTCCTAAGATAGCAAACTCCCTCACACGTTGATGAAAAAAAAGTTTCTCTTCTCCTCTCTTAGATTTTTTCGCTGCTTTTTATACAATAGTTTACTCCATTCTTCCTCAAGACTCAACCTCTTTTGGTTTTTCTGGTTCGTCCTTTCCTGGGTTTTTCCCTTTAATCCTCCCGATCGAGCAAAAGTTCAGTGAAAGGTGTTTAAATCTCCAGCAAAGCACTTCAGTTTGGTGTTCCTCAGGGACGTCCTGGGGCCGGTTTTGTTTTTTGCTGTACACCCAGCCTCTCTCGGCATTACCCCAACACTCTCTCCTTCACCATAGCTTTTTAATACAAACCCCTGTATACTCTGCCCATATCATCAGCTTCATGAAAAAATCCCTCTTTCAAGCAATTAAACCGATGTTAAATCAGGGTGCACAATAACAAGCTACAACTTAAAAGCAGACAAAACTGAAAAAACCCATTGCTCGAAAACACTTTTTAAAACCCTTCTCTCCCATTCTATAAATGTTTTATGGAAATGAAATAAATCTATCTGCTGTTCGTAAACCTCGGGGTTTCCACCCCACCAAACTCCTCTTCAAACAACATATCCAATGGGTTCAAAACCGCACCTTAACTTCTAGAATGAGCCAGTTTGCCCTTTCTTTCTCAAAAAGCTCTGAAAATTAACTGTGCTTTTTCCTTCTCCTCGACTATTGTAACCCCCTTTCCGGTGTCCCCTTTAAAGCCACCTAAACTTCAAAAATTCAGAACAATCCGCCCGTCTGATCTCCCCCCCCCTAGATCTGATCACATATCCCCCAAAAATGTCTCCTACACTGGCTCCCAATTCATCCCATTGCTTTAAATTTTTCCCCTGTTTTTCAAAACACGAATAAACTCTCCCCCTACCCCCCTCTGCCTCCCCCCACTCTATGCTCCGTCTCGCAACTTACCTCATCCACCGATTCTCTCTGCTTTGGCTTCCCTCCGCCCCCCTGAAAACTTCAGGCCAACGATCTTTTTTCTTTCCAGGCACCTCCTTGGGAAAAGTCCCCCTTTTCATTGCGTAACCGGGCCTTAGAACTTTTAAAACCCCCTAAAGACACATCTTTCCCCCGACTGATTAACGATACCATTTTTCCACTGTGCGCGTGTTTCTGGTGTTGAACGCGCTCCTGTGTCTGTCTGCTGGGAGAGTCCCCCCCCCCCCCCCCCCCCCCCGGCGGTGTGGTGTTTGTGGGTGTGGTTTTGTGGTGTTTTTGTGGCGCGCGCTTGAATTTGAATTATAATTTTTATCATGTTTTTTTTGTAAATGCCTTTGGGGTCTTCGAGGAAAGCCTCATAAATACCTTTTACATTACTTGGTTACATTAATGAAGAAGAAAAAGAACAGAAGAAAATAAAAAAAGAACACCCCAAAAGGGCGGGGGGGACCCAAGAAGCACGTCTTCACCTGCCTTTTTGACAGTCCTGTACCACCCTTGGAGGCCTGCGTGTGTTGACGATGGGTACAGGCACGCGCCCCGGACACTCCATAAACTCAAGGGGCAAAACGCCCTGAAAAGGTTTAATCAAACTACAGGATGCAACTCAACCAGCCTTAAGTAGCCCCCAGGGTGAAAACCCGCCCGTATTTTATGACTGCAAAAGGGCCCACCCCCCCCGGCGGGAAAAACCCCAACCACCCCCCCCCGACCCGATACTCTGGTTTTTCAGTTTGTTCTTTTTTCTTTATTCTCCTATGTTTTCTCCATAACCGTTAAACGTTGTGACTCAAGTGCATTCACTGGCTGCTCTGTCATAAAGGATTATAGTTATTCCGATATTCCTATTTGTTCAATCAACAAATAGAGCCAGTGGTACACTGTTTTCATATTACTTGCTTTTTCAGATTAAAGAAACAACAACAACAACAACAACAAAACAAGAAAAGCAAAAAACCACCTAATTCTTTGATTGCTCTAATTGGTATCACGGAAAGCAGTTGTTGTTTAGGAAAGCATTGAACATTCTGCCACCTTAGCACTGTTTTCAGACTTTTTATGCTTTCCATTGACTCAATGGATTTGTGTTATTGTTGTCACCATTTCCTTGTCTATAGCAGGTAACCTGCACAGTTGAATACCTTATGTTCATTTTATTACCTCTGATCCCTTGGTCACGTTATGTAGAAAGACCAAGAGGCTGAGACTTGTTGAATGTAATCAGTTTGTTTTGGTTTAACTGTTTTTATCTCACAGCACAACATATACAGCATGGAGCTATATGATAGCCTTGGTGGCAGCCCCTTCCTGTTATGTTGAAAATCTTTGGATGTGTTCCCGTTAAAGATCACATATGAGTATTTGATCATAAACAGACTTATGTTGTTGACCTTTTGCCAGTACCAAGTTTATGCAGACTTTTGAACAGACGACATGTTCAAATAACCGTAAATAACATAAGTGAAGAAACAACATAAATGTTTTTCAACAAAGTAAAGAATTGTGTCATATATTGCTTGCCTGCTGTCCTCTGTTTATGTGCGAACCAAGAGCATTTAAATCTATTTATCATTGTTATAATTCATCAATGATGATGATGATGATGATGATGATGATGATGATGATGATGATGAATAGTATTATCGTCATCATTATCAACATCAACATTACCATTCTTCTTCTTCTTCTTCTTTCTTGGGGGTGATGGTGGTGGTGGTGTTCGTGTTTTGTTTTTCTTGTTCTTATCACAACTATTATTGGATTTATCTGTACACGGTATTTGCTGATTTCAATCCAGTAGCCCGTACCCCACCGCCTTCTATACTCCTAATCCCCTCCCAAATTCAGCGAACTTCAAGACTTGTCGACCCAGTCTTAGGGAAACACTCACAATGGTATTCTTCGTTTGGTTCATAACTAAATGTTATTGTCGAAAACATCGACTTGTCATGTGAACTTACGCACTCTGCGTGTGTGAATGAGCCTTCAAGCGTTATAAGTGGGAAGGAGGGGGGTGATGAACGGAGGGAATGTTGTGAATGTGTGCTATTCCAATCTTGTTACCACTGTGGTAATTCTATAACTGTGTTCATGACGCTGTTCTGGAGTTTCTGAAACCTTTGGGAAAGAATCAGTGAAACTTGTGTAATTCTGCTCATTTTCCAGTCCTGTAACGTCTGCCATGACACTTGTGAATTTCATTGATGAGGAACACTTTTTTTTCTGCGTGTCCTCATCATCACATTCATTATAATCATCATCATCATCATAATTATTGCTATTATTGTTATATTGTTATTACTAGCGTTGCTGGCTCAAATCTGGACTACATATTCATAAACAAATTTTTCGTACTGCCAATAGCTAGTTACTAACATTCTGGACAGCGCCAAATGCTGTTTTTACAGTGCCAAAATCCTAGCCTGTAGAACATCCCGACAACTGTTTACTGTAACCAATACTCTGCTTGGCAAATCAAAGTCCACACCTCTGCCCTCCTCAATCCCTGCGACAGAACTCCCCCAGCGTTTCTCTGATTTCTTCTATAGTAAAATAGCCACTATTCGTCATAATCTGGACTCTCATGCTGCTCCTTCCCCTGCTGTTCCTGATCCTTCCTTCTCCGGCACTCAGTGGTCTGAATTCCACTCTGTGTCGGTAGAAGAGGTCCGGAAAATCTTGAAGCAAGTCACTGTCAAAACATGTGAACTTGACCCTCTCCCCTCATCCCTTCTTACCTGCTGTCTTGACGATCTCCTCCCATACGTTACATCCATTATCAATGACTCTTTGCAATCAGGTTGTTTTCCCACTCTGTTCAAATCTGCAGTTGTCAGACCTCTCCTGAAGAAGCAAAACTTAGATCCTGAAAATCTCAAGAACTACAGACCTGTCTCTAATCTCCCATTTCTTTCCAAACTGATTGAAAAAGTTGTTCTCGCCCAACTGTCTGAACATCTCTCTGTAAACAATCTCTTGTACTCTAACCAGTCAGCCTACCGGGCTGGCCATAGCACCGAGACAGCGCTCCTTAAGATAGCAAACGATCTCCTCACAGCTGTTGATGAAAACAAAGTTTCTCTCTCTCTCTCTTAGATTTGTCTGCTGCTTTTGATACAATAGATCACTCCATTCTTCTCTCAAGACTCAACACTTCTTTTGGTTTTTCTGGTTCTGTCCTTTCCTGGTTCTCTTCATATCTCTCTGATCGCACGCAAACTGTTTCAGTGAAAGGTGTTAAGTCTCCAGCAAGAGCACTTCAGTTTGGTGTTCCTCAGGGATCTGTCCTGGGACCGGTTTTGTTTGTGCTGTACACCCAGCCTCTCTCGGCCATTATCAGCCAACACTCTCTCCTTCACCATAGCTTTTCAGATGACAACCAGCTGTATATCTCTGCCCATATCAGTCAGCTTCATGAAATAATCTCCTCTTCTCAAGCATGCATTACCGATGTTAAATCATGGATGCACAATAACAAGCTACAACTTAACGCAGACAAAACTGAAATAATCCTCATTGCTTCGAAACACACTTTTAGAACTCATTCTCTCCCTAGTTCTATAAATGTTGATGGAAATGAAATAAATCTATCAGTGTCTGTTCGTAACCTCGGCGTTACACTCGACCAAACTCTCTCTTTCAAACAACATATCTCTAATGTGTGCAAGACCTGCTACCTTGAACTTCGTAGAATGAGCTCAGTTCGCCGCTTTCTTACTCAAAATGCTCTGAAAACTCTAATCTGTGCTTTTGTCCTGTCTCGGCTCGACTATTGTAACT
>CM031601.1:55555843-55558343 GCA_018398815.1 Conus ventricosus
GATCCTGGGATTGCGGGTTCGAATCTCCGCCGGGCCGTTTCGGTACAGGGGGATTTTTCCCTTGGAGTTAACATTGGTTCTGACTCCATTTCCCATACAGTCCTTCGAATGAGACTATAAACCGAGGTTCCGTGTGTGAACGCACGCATAACATCTTGCACACACGTAAAATCCCATCACCAACTTTCGAAAGAGAAGGCCAGTTTGGCCGTTGGTATTGATGACGCGTTACACATAGCATGCACCCTGCGTGAGAAATGGAAAGAATGATGGAAATAAGGAAACTGAGCGCACGATATTGACCGGATGATACGGGAAACGACTGAATGATACGCCGGTAGGCAGCTCTTCAGTCGGCACTACCTAGGTAGACAGCCCGTTGTGTAAACGAGTGTTTATCATATATATGTAAAGGGCTTAGAGCCCTAATCTTTTGAGAATATGCGCTATAAAAAAATTAACATTATTATTATCTAGAGTTCAACACTTATAAATGTGCTTACTCCTTTGTACAACACTAAGACTAATTGTTCATGCATTTGGAATATTCATAAAATGGCAGTCCTATCCTTTAGATTAATTCAGATCATTATGACATATTGAGGAGGAAAGAATACCAGTCATTGAATATAAAAGCATTATGAAATCATCAGGGTCATTAATACATTCTTCATACTGATGAAATATCAATTTTACCGAACAAAGCGATAATTATTAGGAACTTTTCCTTCGAGTTTATCATGTTCAGTAACTTTCTTGCCCGATTAAACCTTTTCATCGCACAAAAATGGTCCAGCAAGTATCAACGTATTTGTTGTTGTTGTCATTATTGCATTTTATCTTGCTGGTTGATGTATGCGTTTCCTCGAGTCTGAACTGTGTTTTATCATTTTTATTATATATATATATATAAGAGAGAGAGAGAGAGAAAGACGGAAATGCTTAACAATTAAGTAGTGGGGAAGAAACAAGTGCACGTTAACAATTGTTGGCAAAGATTTGAACTTTATAAAAAATTGAAGATGAAGAATATGGGGGGAAATATATTATAAATATGAGAAGCCCTTCCCTACCCGCGTGAGGGAATCATCGTAACCCCTCTCGAAAGCACATTTATTTGTATTGCCTGCTTCTAGGCCTTTCGTCGCGTGGATCGGACTCCTCAGGGAGACACGCCTGATTGTGTCAGTGCTCTTGGTGTCAAATAGAGACACACCACAGTCCATAATTATGTGGTGTTCTCACCACCAAGGGTTCAAAAAAGAATCCAACAGCACCCCAAAGCAGCCAGCGGAGGGTAGTAAATGGAACAGAACAAAAGTGTGGAGATGAAAAAAGTTGCTGAAAAACTAAAAGCATTATGCAAACAATATAAAATATAGGGGACAATCTTTGAGCCTATGCTTGAGGATCTATTCAAGGATGCAAGGGAGATAAAAAGATATGGAACAGTCTGAGTGGTCAGCCCTGCTGTTCAATAATCCAAGCATTGTGAGTGGCTAAGAATTGTACAGAACAACCTTTACTTGGATCTCTAAGAGATGCAATCTCCCACTGATTGACCAAAGAATAGAATGCTGAACAATTAAGTTGTGGGGGGAAACAAGTGCACGTTAACAATTCTTCAGTCGTTATAGTATTGACTTGGCAAAGATTTGAACTAAAAAAAAATAAATAAATAAATAAATTGAAGATGAAGAAAATGGGGGATTATAAATATGAGAAACCCTTCACTACCCGCCTGAGGGAATCATCGTAATCCCTCTCGAAAGCACATTTATTTGTATTGCCTGCTCCTAGGCCTTTCATCCGCTGGATTGGACTCATCAGGGAGACACGGCTGATTGTGTCAGTGCTCTTGGTGTCAAACAGAGACACGCCACAGTCCATAGTTCTGTGGTGTTCTATATATAAACAATTTTAGAGTTCATTTCTGTTATTGTATTTTCGTTCTCATCTTTCTGTCTCTTTTACTTTCTGTCTTCGTTTTCGTTCTTTTTCACTCATATCTTATTCTTTGTTTGTGCAAAGACTAAAACAGACTGGAAGATTACTGAAAAAGAAAGTAAAGACACAGTAAAGCAAAACACTGAAGACAAAGAAGCACTTGCTGCATAAAAGATAAATGAATGCTTTGACATACATTTTCTTCCGACTTTGCAAATGACAGCCAGAAAATCATTTACATCTTTGGAGTATAGAGTTGTGCATAATTGATATATTCTATGAGTTTTTTTTCTTGTTTTTATCCCTCATTTATTCTTACCCTTCTTTCCAAGAGAACAACCGATTTGTCATTGATGAACTGAGAGGCAGAGTTGACACTGGACCAGTTTAATGAAAAGGAACCGAAATGGTGAAAGATTAATAATCTGGACTCTTTATCTTTCGCTAGCGAAAAAAACGCACGGGAACTCGTGAGTGTTTTTTTAAAATCAAAGATATAAAAGTAAGGAGACCAAAAAAGCGCAATAGCAACAG
The DNA here is from genome assembly GCA_018398815.1 of Conus ventricosus. Lineage (NCBI taxonomy): Eukaryota > Metazoa > Mollusca > Gastropoda > Neogastropoda > Conidae > Conus > Conus ventricosus. The sequence continues at coordinate 55,558,325 of CM031601.1, forward strand.
CAGCACACGCATCAGCACC
>CM031601.1:55563343-55565843 GCA_018398815.1 Conus ventricosus
GTGTTAATATTTATCTTTTTTCTTTTAGTTTTTTTTTTGTCTACGGAATAATAACAACAATAATAATACTAATGATAATAATAATAAATAACATCATCATCATCATCATCATCATCATCATTATTTATGGCACTTAATGTTACACGCATAAGCCCTAAGCGCTTACAAATGCATAAAAGGTTAAAAAAAACATAAATGAAGCAATAAGAAGATGAGTATTGCAATAGGTACCATGCATCTACAAACAAGGTGAATATTGACACCCTCCACGCGCACACACACATGCACGCACGCACGCACGCACGCACACACACACGCACACACACACGTTACCTAGCGGAAAAAAAACAAAATTTGCATGCACAGTTATAATCAGGTACGGAGCATTCTCGCATCTACACATAAATGCATATTTATACGCATAGGCGCATATAGAGCAATGCAGGCCAACACCATTACTCCGAACCAGCCTACCATTTTCCTATTCCATTGGTTACTCATCCTCTTTATACTCACAACATCACATGGAAATGAAGTGTCTTGAGCGTACACTTAACAGTCCTGTGTGTTTGATGCGACGCCAGCTAGTCAATCGCCTGTGTCAAGGAGAGAACTTTTGATATTACACTTGAATCGACCATAAAATGAACCAGGCGAGATTTGCTGGAAATGATCGTAATGTGTGATCTTCATTTGGCTTGAGTTTGCATTGGGGGCAAGTTTTCTGCGTGTTTGGGAAGTCTTGAAGATACCAGTTTTCTCCCACGGTGACTTTTGATCGACGAAAATTCTTATTGGAATATGCTTAGCTTTCAGAAAAAAGAGAGAATGAATTAATGAATAAATCAATGACCCCTTTAATAGGTACAGAATGGGTTCATTGAAGGCAATTTATTCTACAAATCCACCCGCTAAACATATGTAAACATATCTATAGACAGAAAACAAACACTAACTACAGCAAAGAAAGTGAGAACGGTGAAGGGGAAGAGGAAGAAGTAGGGAAAAACAAAAACAAAAGCAAAACAAAACAAAATAAACAAAACCACCAGACTAACAGCCCTCCACCCCCTGTACCTCTCCCAGACCCCTCCCCTCCACCCGCTCACCCCCCCCCCCCCCCCCCTCCCCAAGGGAAAAAACTGAAACCGTGAAGAAAAACACAAAAAGTATTTTATTCACTCAAATCTTTGCACCTATATGTGATTTTGAGGATCTTCTATTAAACACTTTTTTTTATTTGTTCACGTTTTTGTTGTTCTGTTTGTAGATTTCTTGTCTGACTAAAACTTCAAACGGCCAAACGCTATTGTTGGTCTTGTAGGAACTAACAGGTGGTAATAAGGTTCCAAAACAATGTCCTATTGTCCATTCTCTGCGTTTATTTTGTTTCGTTTTGTGTGTGCATGTGTCTGTACTGGTAACAAAAAGAAGGGGGGGGGGGATGTTAGCATGGTTACCAAGTGTATGAAGATAGGGGATTTGTTTCCAGAATAAGGAACATGAGAAAAAGACCAGTGTCAAGAAAATACGACAGGAATGGGAGACCAAAAGACGTAGGTTAAAAAAAACAAAGGAAAAAAAACAGGAGAGCAATGGGTGCATTTCATGTAATTTATAGCCTTGCTGGTTAAAACAGACTCTCAGAACTGGGAGATGTAGAAGAGTTTGAACAAGCAACATTCCTTCTCAAACTCTGCACTGGTTGCCTATCTCTGACAGGATCGACTGTCAACATTCTGCCCTCTCCTTTGCTGGTACTGTTCCTGACTATCTGCCTCAAGTATTTCACCTTTACACCCTACTCGTAAGCTCCATTCATATCTGTCACTCGTCTCCTGCGACTACACACATTGGAAAAATGGACCTATGGTGACAGACAGGCTTGTAAATGCTTTTTTGTTCCATTCCAAACATACTGAAGTTGTGAAGTGAATGTTTGAATACCTTCTAGTCAGAGTGTGATCTTCTAAAACATCATGACAAGTCGTTCTTTTATTATTATTTTTATAGGAAGATTGCAAAAGAAGAAGAAGAAGAAGAAGAAGAAGGAGGAGGAGGAGGAGGAGGAGGAGGAAAAGAAGAAGAAAAAAGAAGAAGAAGAAGAAGAAGAAGAAGAAGAAACATAAAAAACAAAGCTGTCAGGAAAGGATCAACCACCTCCTCACAAACATCCATAAATTCCCACCACAGGTTTCCAAAGTCGCCCCTTGTTCGTACCGCTGTCTGTGCTGTAAATATTTCCCATCAAAACCTGGTACCAGCGCCCTTGACAGAAGCATCATCAGATGTCTGCCAGAACGGGCTGTTGTTTCTCGTTGCCCCCAACTCCGCTGCCGGGCCTATAGGTCTCCCAGTACACTCAAAAGAGAAAGCTGAACTAACGAAGAATATTAATGGCAATTTATGAACTTGCTCATTCAGGACGTACCCATGATGATACGACGTTTTATTGGCAATGCAACACAGTTCGCTTTCCGAGAGTTGTATTACCTCTTTC
>CM031601.1:55568343-55569733 GCA_018398815.1 Conus ventricosus
CTTCGTCATCAACGATCTTAATTTTCCACCAGAGGTTTCCAGAACCTCTTGTTGTTTGCGTAACTGTCTGTGCTGCAAATCATTCCTACTAAGAGCTAGTGGGAAGCGCTTAGACACTACGATCACCAGATGTGTGTTAGAAAGGGCTGGTCGTTCTCGGTGCCCTCAAACTCCACCGTCAAGCCCGTAGCTCTTCCCGAACATTCAGAAAGAAAAGGCTGGATGGTAATGGATTTCCACGGTCAAATATCAGTGGCTACCTCTTTATGTCAATATTGGTAGTATTTCTGCCCCTGACCAGCTCTACGAGGAGTTGGAGTTTGCTACGGGCTAAAGCAGTTGGGAAGACTGGGACCACACAGTCGAGTTTCATCCACTTAAGGGATGCGTCTCTGAGAGTGTTGCTCAAATTTCCTGACCAACAGTGCAGGTATTTGTATCTCTCGAGCCTGCTTCACGCCGGGATATATCATGAAAGTAAGCGTAGCGTGCAACCCTGTCTTGCAGCCTCAGACCGGAATGGAAATCCGTAGCATCATATTCACCATCCTCATTCTCATCGATCAGCATTTTTTTAAAGTCTGAAATTCTGTGGCTCTTCATGCCCTGCTCTCCTGGTGACCCCAGTGTCAATGTCCTATTCACGCCTGTGGTTTTGGTTTGATTCCGTCGGGGTCACCGGTATCGGCGAGTCCATGGAGGCCGTCGTTGGATGGACGTGGTGGCGTCCTCCAGAGGAGAGCTCACTCACGCCGGACCGAGCAAGTATTGTCATCAGAAGGGGCTTGAAGGTCGTGTCCTGCGTATGTTGGATCAGAACAGGCGCCACTGAACACCACCGAAGTGACTCGGCAGCAGTGCAGTGTCTCCTCGGGGGTTGCCTTCTTGACTTGACATTGACGGCTCCCTGTGGATTGCCGGTGCGTGGCTGCGGCGGGCGGGCTGGTCTGTGGCTGTGGACTGCCACTGAGGTGGCACAGATGATGGACAGCAAATTAAAGAAAAAAGAAGAGGTAATAATAAGGTCCCCAGTGACAGCAAATCACACCGCTAGTTTTGATGAACGATTACGCTTTTTTTCCAAAAACAAAAACCGAAAAAAAACCTTAAAGGATGAACAGGAAAGAGGAAACGCGACAGGAAAAAAGATTATGAGGGTGACAAGTATGATGATGATACTGGCATTACTGGTGGTGCTGCTGCTGCAGCCGGTATTGATGATAATGATGTTGACAAACACGAACATGGAGGAGGATGAAGAGGAGGAAGAGAAGACCTAAAAACAAACATAATAGAGAAAAAGAAAAGGAGAAGATGAATGAAAAAAAGAATGAAACGAATGAATGAAAAAAAAACAAACACGAACACAATAAGAATGAATAATGACGAA
>CM031601.1:55588233-55601607 GCA_018398815.1 Conus ventricosus
TTCTACAGGCTAGGATTTTGGCACTGTAAAACAGCATTGGCGCTGTCCAGAATGTTAGTAACTAGCTTATTGGCAGTACGAAAATTTGTTTTGAAATGTAGTCCAGATTTGAGCCAGCAACGCTAGTAATAAAATATAACAATAATAGCAATAATTATGATGATGATGATGATTATAATGAATGTGATGATGAGGACACGCAGAAAAAAAGTGTTCCTCATCAATGAAATTCACAAGTGTCATGGCAGACGTTACAGGACTGGAAAATGAGCAGAATTACACAAGTTTCACTGATTCTTTCCCAAAGGTTTCAGAAATCCAGAACAGCGTCATGAACACAGTTATAGAATTACCACAGTGGTAACAAGATTGGAATAGCACACATTCACAACCCATTCCCTCCTTTCATCACCCCCCTCCTTCCCACTTATAACGCTTGAAGGCTCATTCACACACGCAGAGTGCGTAAGTTACTGACAAGTCGATGTTTTCGACAATAACATTTAGTTATGAACCAAACGAAGAATACCATTGTGGTGTTTCCCTAAGACTGGGTCGAAAAGTCTTGAAGTTCGCTGAATTTGGGAGGGGATTAGGAGTATAGAAGGCGGTGGGGTACGGGCTAGGGATTGAATCAGCAAAATAACCGTGTACAGATAAATCCAATAATTGTTGGTAAGAACAAGAAAAAAAAACACGAACACCACCACCACCATCACCGCCAAGAAGAAGAAGGAAGAAGATGGTAATGTTGATGTTGATAAATGATGACGTATAATAACTATTACATCATCATCATCATCATCATAAATCATCATCATCATCATCATCATCATCAAATCATTGTGAATAACAATGATAAATAGATTTAAATGCTCTTGGTTCGCACAAAAAACGAGGACGCAGGCAAGCAATATATGACACAATTCTTTACTTTGTTGAAAAACATTTATGTTGTTTCTTCACTTATGTTATTTACGGTTATTTGAACATGTCGTCTGTTCAAAAGTCTGCAAAAACTTGGTACTGGAAAAGGGGTCAACAACAAAGTCTGTTTATGACCCAAATACTCATATGTGATCTTTAACGGAACACACCCAAAAGATTTTCAACATAACAAGGAAGGGGCTGCCACCCAAGGCTTTCATATAGCTCCATGCTGTATATGTTGTGCTGTGAGATAAAAACATTTAACCAAAACAAACTGATTAAAATTCAACAAGTCTCAGCCTTTTGGTTTTTTCTACATAACGTGACCAAGGGATCAGAGGAAATTTAAAATGAAATAAGGTTTCAACTGTGCAGGTTACCTGCTTAGACAAGGAAATGGTGACAACAATAACAAATCCATTGGGGTCAATGGAAAGCATAAAAAGTCTGAAAACAGTGCTAAGGTGGCAGAATGTTCAATGCTTTCCTAAACAACAACTGCTTTCCGTGATACCAATTAGAGCAATCAAAGAATTAGGTGGTTTTTTGGGTTTTTTTGTTTTGTTTGTTGTTGTTGTTGTTTTCTTTAATCTGAAAAAGCAAGTAATATGAAAACAGTGTACCACTGGCTCTATTTGTTGATTGAACAAATAGGATATCGGAAAAAACTTTAATCCTTTATGACCAGAGCAGCCAGTGAATGCACTTGAGTCAAAAACGTTTAACGGTTTATGGAGAAAACATAGGGGAGAAAATAAAGAAAAAGAAACAAAAGCTGAAAAAATCAAATAAATTAAAATAACAAACAAACAAACAAACAGAATCGGTATATTTCATCTGAGATTCCCGCTTTTTATTCCCCACCACCTGCCCGTCCCTCTCTTATTTCTAATGTTAATACGTAAGAACAAAACGAAAACCCAACTCTCCTCACGCCGTTTCCGGACATAACGAAATACTACTGAAGAAAGAAACAAAAAGAAAAAAGTAAACATAACAAGATGCGAAGCATATAAACGTACTCCCAGTTTCCAAACCGCTTATAAATCGGCCAAGTGCTTTGTGGATAAGAAATAAGGCAAAATAACGGTTTTAACGGTTTTTTAACCGATGTTTCACTTTTGAAACTGGTATTTTAGTCCTCACTGGGCTAAAGCCTGTGTACTTTCCAAATTTCATCCAAATCGGACATTGTCAAGAATAACGGTTTTTAACGGTCAGATTTTGAACAGTGCTTTGGGAAATGCCATTTGTGTGTGATGACCCTTTCTTATACAAAAATTTCATTAAATTCCACCAATATTAAAAAATAAAGGCAAAATAACGGTTTATCGGTTATATAACCGATATACACTTTTGAAAACCGGTAATTTAGTCCCCACTGGGCTAAAGCCTGTGTACATACCAATTTCATCCAAATCGAACAATATGTCAAAAATAACGGTTTTTAACGGTCAGATTTTGGGAAAAAGTGCATGGAAGTGCCATTTGTGTGTGATAACCTTTCTATATATGTCACGACCGACCCCTGGAGGCTGCCCTGAAGGATCGGTCTAGGGGGGAGTGAAGGGAGTGACTGACCTCACCGCTCCGCAAGAGACACACAATAAGATTACGATACAACACCCATTATTCACAAGCAAATAAACTTCCAACACACGCACCATGCACGCACAATAAGCACTCCAACGACACAAACCCAATCACGATAGCACTCAACACACAAATCAATCACGATCAGCACCCAACCCACATGCACAATCACGATCAAGACTCCACACCAAACATGCACGATTATAAATAAAAATTCGCCTACGACGTACACGATCCAATTACAGCATTCCGCACATATGAATATACACAATTAAAGAATATTCCATATCGATCCTTCTCACACCAGGAGTGCGTCCCTCCCTGCCCTGTCAAGTCCGCGGAGCACCTGTCGCACTAGGTGCTCCGACCGGGTTGTTCTCGCAGGGAGTCGCCCAAAGCCCACACCCTCGACTCCAACGGGCAGTGAGAGCGTGTCCCGGGGGGGGGGGGGGACGTAGTGTTACTGGGTCTACGGGGGTCCCGGCCGGCATCAGACGGCGGGCCCCTCTAGCCAAGGGGGGCCCCCTTTTTTTTTTTTTCCAAAAAATCGGAAAAAACTAAAAAAAAAAAAAAAATTTTTTGGGGTTTTTTTTTTCCCCCCCCCCCCCCCCCCCCCGGGAAAAAAACGGTTTTTAAACGGCCCCCCCAAAAATTTTTTGGGGAAAAAAACAAGTCCCCTTTTTTGGAAAAAATTTCCCCCCCTTTTTTTTGGGGGTCCCCCCTGACCTTTTTTTTTTAAAACCCAAAAATTTGGGCATTTAAACCCCCTTTAAATTACTCCCAAAAAAAAATTTTCCCCAAATTTTTACCCAATCCCCCAACATTTGGAAACCAATTTTGCTTCCTGGTAAGCCGGAAACCTTTTCCCAAAAGAAAAAAGGAAAAATGGAAGGGAGGAAAAGAGAAGGAAAGGGGAAATTTTTTTTGTACGGCCCCCTGGCTCCCCGACCTTGGGGGGTAAGGGGGTTACAAACAGCCCCGCAGAGCACAAAAAAGTTGTTTCAACCCCCAAAAAACCCAGAAAAAAAACTTCCCCCCCCAATGCAGTAAAAAAGACTCCAACCAAAAAATTTTAAACAATAAACTCCAACCCCCTCACTCACGTAAGCCCCAGAAATAAATTCAACCCCCCCCCCAAAAACCCCCTTTAAAAAATTTTCCCAAACATTTGCAAATTAAAAGCTTTAAAATAACTTCACTTTTTAAAAAAATTTTTCCCATTATAACCCCAAATTTTTCAACCCCCCGAAATCCGGGGGACACCCTGCGCACGGGCCCGCTTTTTTGAATAAAACCGCCCCTGACCCAAACGGGGGAAGGTGCCCCGGGGGGGGGGGGGGGCCCCAAGCTTTTCCCGGGCAAGGGGGTCCACCCATCAGGGGGGGGGGTCTCTCCCCTCCACCAAGCCCCCATCCCAGTCCTTAAACGGGGCCCAGCATGGAATATTGGGCCCAGGTTAAAGGGGGGGGGGGACTTTTCCTAAATGGGAAAAAAAAAAAAGGGGAAAAAAGGGGAATGGAGGAGTACCTTGCCCCCAAAAACAACACCACTCCAACGAAAAATGTTTCAAAGCCCGAAAAACCCAAAAATCAAGTCTCTCACCTTGCAGGAAAAGAGCAAAATCCGGGAAAAACAAATAATATTCCCCTTTTTCACCCGCTTAAGTTTTCCTTCCTTAGGAAAAACCAAAAAGGACTGAAAAGCCCCCCAGAAAAATTTCGGCTCAAAAAAAAAAAAAAAAACCCCCCTTTCCCCCCGGGAAAAATTTCCGCCAAACAGGCTGGCAGTTGGAATACCCCCCAAAAAAAAACCCCGGTCCCCCCGAAGGTAAAAAAAGGGCGGGAAGGCCGGAAAAGAAATTCCAAGAAAAGGTTTTCCCCCCCCTAAACAAATAAAAAAAGGGGGGAAAAAAGTGGCGGTAAAAAAAAAACCGAAAAACTAACCCACCAAAGGGGAATCCCAAAAACCCCCAAAGGGAAAAGGGAAAAACGGAAACAAAAAAAAAACAAAAAAAACCCCCGCCAAAACCAGGTGGGGGGCCCCCAAGGCCCGGGGAAAAACCCTCCCCCCTTTCCCAAAAAGGGGGGGGCCGGAAAATTGCCCCCCAAGTGCAATTAAAAAAACCCCAAAAAAAAAACAGGGACCGAAACCCCAAAATTCGGAGAAAGTACCCCCCAATAAAAAAAACCCCACCTTTGGTAAGGGGGGGGAAATCCTATTTTAAACAAAAGAAAACCCCCAAAAAAAGAAACAACCAAAGGGGGGGGGGGGGGGGGGGGAAAGGGGGGGTGGGGGGGAAAAAAGGGGAAAAAGGGGGGGGGGGGGGGGGGGGGGGGGGAAAAAAAGGGGGGGGGGAAAAAAGCAATCTTTTAAAAATTCGACCCTGTTGGGGGAAAATTTTAGCCCTCCCTTTTGGGGCCCCCCCTTTCAAAACATTTTTTCCGACGGGGCTCCAAAACCGTCCAGGTTCCCCTGGAGAAAAATTGTGATTCACAAGACAAAAACCTAAAAACCCTTACAAGTAAGGGGAAAAAATAAAACTTTTCCAAATGCCCTTCCCAACAGAAAATCCAACATTGGGGGGACCTATTTTCCTTCCGGTAAAAGTTTTGCGCCCAAAAAGGGAAAACCCGGTTGGGGGGGTTCCCTCCTGATTTAAAGCTAACACAAGCCCAAATTCCCATTCGGCCCCCATCAAAGTCGAAACCCCAGCCCAGAAAAAGTGAGACTGACTGGCCGGAGGCCAGGACTGGGGGGAGTCTCCAGAAAAATAGGGAAAGTAGGGGAAAAACCCCCCGGATGAACCCGAGTAAAGTAAGTGTGGTAAGTTGGGTGTTTTTTCCCGAAAGAGGGTTTGGAGTTTTGAATAAAAAAAAAGAATTGGGGAAACTAGTGGGGAAAGGGGAGTAGGGGGGAACCCCGGGAGGGGGATAGTGGAGGGCCGTTTCAAGGCGCAAAGCTGTTGGAAACTCTCATCCCAAAATCGGGGAGTTTGGTTTTTTTCCCTTGGTCAGGTCAGTGGGGGGAAAGGAAAACCTTTGCGAAGTCATGGTTTGACTTGCGGTATTTCCCCGCAAGCCCAAGGAATGACCGCAATTCCCTTTTGGTACCAGGAGGTTTGGCACTTCCCACTTTGGTCCCTTGCCCTCCTCAGGAGCAATAAAAACCCGCCGAAAAATGATGCCCCGAAAGGAAATTCTCCTGCCAAAGCTGACATTTGGAAAGGACGAGCCGACATCTGAACCTGCGCAGACGAAGGAACAGCGAGGAGGAGCAAAAAACGTGCGAGCCCCAAACCACGAGCTGAGTCAGGTCGTCCATGAAATTGTTAAAATCTGGGGTATCGGCGGAGAAAAGAAACTGTCGCATGACGCACTAAAAAAATTGTCCAGCATTTTGGGGGCCAAAAGGGGCTCACGTCCACTGGAACTGTCCTTCAGGCGTCTGAATGCCGTTTTGGGTTTGCCTTCTGCGCGGGGAAATTCCCAGTACCCCTTCGCGAGATCGAATTTGGGAAAAGTTGGGCCCGACTCGCTGAGCGAAGTTTGGGACATCCGGCTGGTTCACATCGAAGGGGGAAAACCCTTTTTCAGTCGACAAAAATCGACGCCAAAAAAACCTCATTTTGCCATCCTTCTTTTTTACCAGGGAGGGGATGAGTACGGAGAACCGCACGTTAAATGACCCCAACCTCAACATGGCCTGCACCCCTGGGGATGACAGCGCCTGAGGTGGGGCAGAGGTACTGTTTGACCCTAACGGGGTCCGGTGGTCAAATGCCATGTACATTCGCCCGGGGTACGTGCGGGGGGCCGATCTGTAAGGCCCTGGAATCGGGCCAAGCCGTGCAGTTGGTCAGCGTGTGGGGAGAGGTAGACCCAAAGCAAACACCCTCCCACGACCCCCTCAACAGGAAGGGTGGGGATGCCGACCACCGACAGGGCGTGCTCATCGCCACTCCCCAAAAACGACAGGGTGAAGCCTGCCTGGCACTGATTTTGTCGAGTACCTTCAAGAGGTTGGCATAACGGGTTCTTTGCCTGCCCGAATCCATAGTCCAGTCCCCCACCCACTGAAGACTACAAAAGGGCCTGCCAAGCATTTGCAACTTGTTCTTCTTTTGTGGAAGGAGAAGAACCCCCAAACCCCCGGCTAAAACCAGCGTTCAACACTGTCCCGGGTCGTACAAATTTTTACTTGGTTTGGCCGACTGCAATGTTGTGAGCAAGTGGCAAGTGTACGGCGGTTGCGCGATCGACCCGTAACGATTTCTTCCTTAAACCGTTCCCACGTCATGGGTCCACACTGCTTCGGAGTTGGGGGGGGCCCTCGTATTTTCTGCCATACAGGAGTTAAAGGGGGAAAACCGCATGCTTTCCTGTGGAACCTCCCGGGGGCGAACGTACAGCAGGACAAAAGCGATCCCACTCACGGGGTTTCTCTGACAGAGGCGAGCAACATCTGTTAACGCCCCATTGAAACGCCGACAAGGCCTTTGGCCTGCGCATGATAGGGCGACGTTGTCCCCTTTTATAAACAAAAAGCAGAGTGTTCACCCCCTTTATGATATCGGACAAAACTGGGCCCCCGGGTCCGACAGGTCTTCTTGGGCCCCAGTGCGCGCCCCAAACTGCCGGGGGCCTCAAACCTGGGGGCATCGATAGTCCTAAGTGGGACAGCCTCGGGATACCGAGCGGTAGTCCACCACTACCAGGTAGCGGTGCCCCGCGATGGGATGGTGGCAAAAGGGGCCCCACCAGGTCACCCCAACCTTGCTGAAGGGTTCCCCCAACCAGGGCCCACGATCCCGGGGGAAAAACGCCTAAGCGCCCTTAGGCGTTGCCCGTTGGAGGTATGCAACGCGGCGTATGCTAACCTGGGTTATCCCGGGCCAGAAGAAATCCTGCTAACTCCCCAGAGGTCCGTTTGGGGCCCCCTATGACCTGCCAGGGGGAATCGTGGGCCTCCCGGGGGAGGACAGACTCCTCGGGTTTTGGGGAACCACAAGTGTTTGGCCACCGATTTCCTGGGTAAAAACCCTAAAAAGGACCCCCTTGTGGGCTTGAAGCTCATTTTTGGGCGTGTGGGCAGACTGGGGCAGGGACCTACCATTTGTCGCAGGCGTTGGAAAACCAAGTCCCGGCCTGAAGCGGACCAGGGTAGAAGGAGGGCCCCGGGACAAAACCCTCGTCAAGTGGGCGGAGAACGGGACGCAAATTCCTTTCTGCTTCTTAGCTTTGGGGGGTGGGTGACTCCCCCACGCCTGTACGGCAGATTGTAGAACGGACTGACGCGTCGTCAGAAAAGGGTGCAGTACCCTATGAAAGGGAAACATAGGTGCTCCACCGCAATGGCCCATACTTCGCCAAGAAGTAGGGGGTGGAGATAGGAAAAGCACAGAAGGGCGGGGGGGTTAAAAACCCGCCTCCAACCCGCACACATCATAACTGCGCCCGCCGGGGCCCCAGGGGGAAACCAAATTTTATCACGAAAGGGTCGTTGATGTCCCGAATCCCTGATGGTGTCGACCCGGAGGAACCCCCAACCGAGAGAAACACTGGGGGACCTGAAACACCCGAACGGGATGGAACCCCAAGTTAGCCGAGGCACGAGGACGTTGGGAAAGGGCCACCCCCCCACTACCGGCTTTAACAATCTTTCCTAATGTGGCCAGGACACCCCCAAAAAAAAACACATTTGGGGCGCTGAAATCCCCGTGAACGCCTGCCTTGTTCACCCCCCTAGCAGTTTTCGGGACCTTATGTCAAAAACCCGTGGAGGGCTTCCTCCCGTATCTGGGGGAGCCATAAGCCCTGCGAGCTTCAGCAAACACCCCACTGTGTGAATCCAGCCGCGAAAACCCGAGGTGTGCTCGCCCATCGGATCCCCAACTCTGGGGACACAGTGTTGGTGGCTGTTAATGAGGATCAGATCCCCCAGTCCAACTTTCTAATGACCCATACCCAGCGTCTTTGGGAGCCTATCCAAAAATGCACGAAGGTCTCTCATTATTTTTCTTCATGGACCTAAACTTCCCCCGAGGGCCGGGGTAAGGTGGAAAAGCTTTCGCAGAGCCAAATGCATGTCGATAAGCGCGCCCTTTATTTAGAGTGGTACACACTCCCCGCAGCACCGTAATCCAGAAAAAAAGGGGCTACCCTTTTTTTCCCCAACAATTTTGGAGAACAAACAACCCTTTTCAAAATGCCTAAGAAAAATTTAATGTCCTCATAGGTCGAACTCTGGAAGCTTTAACTTTGGGCCCCTAACTCTATCCCGCCTGGTGTTAACCCCTGGTTTACAAAGGGGAGGCCGCGAAAGAAATTGTTCCATCTCCTCCCCACGCAGAGCCCCATCCTGTCTAGTTTTCCCTACGGAGGGCAGCCTCCTCCCCACCTGATCCTCCCGTCTGGCAGCCTCCCCCTACGCTGAGCCTCCGTCTGGCGCCCCTTCCCTGCCTGGCACCCTTCCTTACGCTGATCCCTCTTCCTTACGAGAGCCCCTGTCGGGCAGCTTTTCCTTGAAGGGCCTCCTTGGGCAGCCCCTTCCTTACGAAGGGCCTCCGTCGGGCAGCCTTTCCCCACGCCAATAGCCTCTTCCCTTGCGAATCTCCTGTCTGTCAGTCCCTCTTGCGCAGAGCCCTTCCATCCAACTCTTCCCCACGCGGGGGGGCCCCTTCCCCACGCTGCCCCCCAGAAACATAAGGACAAAGCGATGTCCGGGCGGGGTTCACCCTCCCGACAGGGAGGGGACCCGTTGACCGTCCCCTTTGGGTCTCGACTTTCCCCTAAGGAAAATTTCTGGGGGAGCCCCTTCGAGGGGGAAACCTGGAGGGAGGGGTTTCGGTCTCTGCGACTCAACGAAGCCCAAGTTGCTTCGCTAACTCTGACGCTTCCGACGGAAGTGCCCGTGGGGTTTCCCAAAGGGGGACCCCCCCGCGAAGAGGTAGTAAAAGTACTCCTGGACTACCCGTACACCTGGAATGGTTAGAAGTTTCCCAGTCGAAGTACTGGGACTAATTGTGGGGTACAGTAACATTTTAATACCCTTTTTTTCGCGCCCGCGCGCCCCCTACCCCCACGCCGGACGTGCCATCAACAATATCCTCGTTTTCCAAAAAAGGGGAAAAAAAAATTCCCTAAAAAAAAAAACAAATATTTTAGGGGGGTGTTTATGTTTATGTGTTTGTGCGTGGTCGGACAAGTTCCGGCTGTCCCACTCTGGCAACACCGCGCCACGCAGAGCAACAGTGCGGGGGTCACCGAAAAAAAAAAAAAAAAAAAAAATGTCCGGCGCCCCCCCTCTGGCAACACCGCGCTCTACAGCAGAGCAACAGTCGGGGGGGCTGGCCGGAAAAAAAAAAAAAACAAAAACCTAGCAACGGGAAACCGGGAGAAAAAAAAAAAACTAGCGTCCGATGCAACCCCCTGTACTCAAAAACCCCGGGGGAGAGAAAAAAAAACAAGAATTGGCTTTAAAACAAAACAGGAAGGGGGACTGGCGGCAACAGAAGGGGAAGATTACGGCCGTACCTGCGTGAGGTACCCGGGAAGGAGGGGGCGGACCCCTCGACTCCCTTGGTCTACCTCGACCCCCGAGCACCCGGATGTTTCCCCCAGGCCACCAAAAGACCCCTTCACTCTAGAGTCCCAGCCAACCACCCACGAACAAACACGACAAAACTGACAAAATATACAAAAACGACAAAAAAAAACAGGACTCTGCGAAACGAGAGAAGAAGCCAGAGCCCCCCACATCCCGGACGAGCCCCCCCAATTGTCACGACCCACCCCCGGAGGGGTGCCCCGACAGGATCGGTCTAGGGGGGGAGTGAAGGGAGTGACTGACTCACACGCCCCCAGAGACCCCACAATAAAAAATTACGATACACACCCCATTTTTCACACCGCAAAAAAAAACATTCCAAACACGCACCAGCACGATCCAAAAAGCACTCCAACGCACACAACATGCACAATCACGATCAACACTCCAAAAGCACACAACATGCCAATCACGACAAGCACTCCAACGCACCCAACATGCACAACACGATCAAGCACCCCACACCCCAAAATGCACGTTTTAAATAAATATTTTGCCAACGACTACACGATCACAATTACAGCTTCAGCCATTTGAATATACACAATTTTAAAGAAATATTTCCGTACGCCTTTCTACACCATGGAGTGCGTCCAATCCCGCCCCCGTCAAGTCCGGGGGGGAGCACCCCGTCGCACTAGGGTTTCTCCGAGCGGGTTTTTGGGTTTTCGCAGGGAGTCGCCCAAAGCCACACCCCGGGCTCCAACGGGCAGTGAAGGCGTGCCCCGGGGGGGGGGGGGGGGGGGGGAAAAAGTAGCGTTTGGAGGTCCCGGACGGGGGTCCCGGCCCGGCCCGTCAAGACGGCGGGCCCCCACAGTCCACCCCGACCAAGGCGTGGCCCTCGACCACGCGTGGCCCATCCCCCCCGTGGTTTAGCCAGAAAAGGGCCCCGACCAGCCGTGGCACCACCAGTTCGTCTCCAGGTGAAGCCCCCCGGGAGGGGGGGGGACGTAGCGGGGGGAGAGTCGGAGAGGAGGAAAAGAAGAAAGGGAAAAGGGGGGGAAGAAGGGGAACCTGCCGTCAGTACCCTCTGCCATTGCTGTCAATTCTTAACAGCCATCGCATGATGGGCGGGGGAAGTGTATTCAACGAAAACAGTAAACCCTTTAATAAGTCTTCTCAAACGATGCAGGTAAAGACTGCATTAAATCAAAAGGTTTTTTAAAAAAAAATTTAATTATCTTCACCCTCCTCACTCCGTTACTTTTTTCCTTAGGAAATAATCAACACAGCGACCATCCTTAATAACTGCCACCAATTTGCAAATAACAATTCAATGGCATAAAATGTCACATTTTTTTAAAACATTTCAAAATAACCAAAATTTTAACCACGCACCGAACGAAAATCGCGTACCACGCTCGGAACATAAAACTCTTTCCTTGCACACACAACAGACGGTGGCGAAGGGTAAAAAATCCGCGAATTGACGGGGGGGAAAAGCGAAACCAGCAAGTTCCAACCCCGAATCACCAGGTTTTCTCCCTTCCCACCGACTCAGCTCACAGATACATAAACAGGAGAAAGAATTTTGGGAAAAAAATTAGAAAAGGCCAGGTTAAAGATGGAATTAACCCAAAAAAAGGTCTCACACAATATTTCTTTCAATTTCGAAAAAAAAAGAAAATTGCGCAAAAGAGAAGACTAAGCCCGGGTACAACAACAAAACCCAAAAAACAGCCACGAAACTGATGTTACCGCTACCCCTGGGTGACCCCAAGAGGGGGGGTCAAAGGCTCTCTCTACCCCCCGTCCAGTCGAGAGGACAGAGGGGAAGATCGGAAACAGAAGAAATGATGTCCCCCTCCTCAGGCCCACTGCAGGAATTTAAAGTACTGACTGTACTCTCGCATAAGGGAAAAAACCAGGGCTGGAGCGGCGCCCCCCGAGACATCTTCCGCTCGAGTGAAGAGCTAACCCCCCTCAGCAATGGGGGCCCCAAAAAGCCTGCGCGTCACAGAGTGGCATACTTTAAACTAAAAGAAACGAAGCACGTGCGACAGGTAAAAAGACGGCGAGAGGGCCCATAACGAAAATTGGAGAAAGGGGCCGGGCCCCCCCGTGAACTTTCGGGGTGAATCACGGGCGGGGGATTAAGAGAGAGAAGAGAGAAAGCAAACCCAAATTACTGAACCGCACCAAGGTGCAACTCACCACAAACCCCCTAAGGGGCGGATACCGACAAAAGCAAAGCATAACAAAAAAAGTAATTCCCCCACCCAGGGGGGTCGAACGTCGTAGGCCTCGTGACAAAAACGTGACAATAACAAGATTTTTTTAAAACCCCCAAAAAATAAAAACATAACGGCAAAATAAAGGTTTTAAAGGTTATTTTAACCCCTTGCACTTTTTTAAACGGTATTTATCCCCCTGGGCAAAGCCTGTGTCATACAAATTTCATCCAAATTTGGGCAATATGTAAGAATAGGTTTTTTAAAGGTTTAAATTTTGGAACTTTTTAGAAATGCCATTTGTGTGTGATAACCTTTTATATACCAAACATTGAAACAAAACCCAAAAAAAGAAATAACGGGGAATAAAGGTTTTTACAGTTGTTTAATCCTTTTTAGCATTACATCACTTTCATATGGACAGAGGGTCGATTTGTCACAGATCACCAAACCCCTTATAAAATTGGCCAGTACTTTCTAGTATTCCATAAAGAAGAAAAACCGTTTTTCAGGCCGTTACACCGTTAGTAACGGTATAAGGGGGAAACTAAAAACATCAGGGTCATCCTGCCCATAATGAAATACCTGCTAATTTTCACAAAGATGGCCAAGTACTTTTGGAGATATTCCCTAAAGTAAAAAAGCGTTACAGGCCGTTTAAACCCCTTTTTAAGGTATACCCGGGAAACTAAAAAAAATCGGCATATCCTTGACCCATAATGAAACATTGTACAAAATTTTTAAAAAGGCCCGTAGTTTTTTTCTGGGGCGGTGGAACACTTTTGACCACGGACCACGCGCACACAGACAAAAGACAACACACCACACACACACCACACACACAAACACACCAATATATATCGACAGCATTTTTTTCGTTCCATTCAAAGAACGGGGGGTACAAAAAAAAACGTTAAAGAACTACTTAAAAAAGGGAATTGGGGGATTGTTTTGCCTCTGCAGTGAGAGCATACGTTTACTTCACAGCAAAACGCCCAAGTGTAAGCGTTCTAGAACCCACTCACATTTTTCTGTGTTGACGAAAGTGAAACGGTCAAAAAAATAAAAAAAAAAA
>CM031601.1:55605743-55623243 GCA_018398815.1 Conus ventricosus
GCATGACGCCGATTTCCATTCCGCATCGAGTTGATGTTTCATCCACTGGTTAAGCAAGCTGGGCCAGTTCTTGTTCTGTGCCTGTCGGGCCATCGGTGGCATCTGCGAATCGAAGATTTGTGGTCATTCTTCTTCCAGTGCTGGCACGATCTTCCTATGCAATCTGTCGTAATGCATTTCAGGAATATGTGAAAACAAGTGGGGCGACAGAAGGCAGCCCGGATGAACTCCAACTGAAGTATGCGACCGGTTCCAAATAGCACCCTCTATGAGCACCGCACTGGTCGTTTTGAAGCACGGTTGCTGGATGGTATTGACACGCACGTACGCGCGCGCGCGCGCGCCACACACACACACACACACACACACACACACACACACACACACACACACACACACACACACCACACACACACACACACACACACACACACTCACGCATGCGCGCGCGCGCGCGCACACACACACCACACACACTCACGCATGCACGCGCGCGCGCGCGCACACACACACACACACAAACACACACACACACACCACACACGTACACACGCGCGCGCGCACGCGCGCACACACATATGCATACATACATACGTACATAGTACACACACACACACACACACACACACACACACACACACACACACCATAATAATATATAAATATATATATATATATATATATATATATATATATATATATATATTAATATATATATATGTGATTTTGATTTTTTTTTATCCACAATGTAACAATTTTTGAGTTACCAATGAGAACTTCCGAAAGGGAGACAAATCTGATTTTCAATAGCATCAAACTGTGACATTGACGCGAAAGTTAAGTCGGTGAACTAAAACAGCGTGACCATCAGCCTCTAACTTTTAGTGAGATGGAGATCAAAATTGTTATCAATTGTTTATTTTTATAAATCACAGTAAGCCTTTGCTGGCGGTGTGTATGCCTTTCCAACCTGGTCACTCACAGCTGAAGACACGCCGCAGACGATCTACCCCCGCCATGTCACGTCTGTCCCCACTCAAGTCTAGCCCTTCCAGCTAGACGGATTCTACATTGATCTTGCATTTATTCTATCTCACTCACTCACTCTCTCCCTTGACGGATGGTCGTGGGGGAGACATGATGGACGTCTTGCGGGCCAGAGAGCGCCAGCCAGGTCTGTCTTCTGCCGCTCTGATCAGGGAGGGGCTGTTATTCGGGTCCACTCTTTGATGTTGTCCATCCAGTTCTTTGTTGGTCGTCCGCGTTTGCGGCCACCTTCCAATGTTCCTTGCAGCACTGTCTTGGGTAGGCTGTTGTGGCGAGTGACGTGATCAAACCATGTCAACTTCCTCCTTTTCACAAGCGCTAGGAGGGGTTCCTGCGGGCCTGCCCGTGATGTTATTTGGGCACGAACGAAGTCGTTGGTCTTGTGGTCTTTCCAGGAGACCCTAGCATGCGTCTGTAGCACTTGGTCTGAAACGTTTGGACTCTTCTGGTCGTCTCAGCTGTCATGGTCCAGCTCTCGCAGCCATAGACAAGGATGGACAGAACCAGGGCTTTGTATAATGTGATCTTTGTTGGGAAGCCGATGTCTTTGCTGCTCCAGATCTTATCAAGTTTTGCCATGGTGGATGTTGCGATGGCGAGCCTGGTCTTAATTTCGGTGGTGGAGCGTCCGTCCTTGGTGAGTGTGGCGCCGAGGTATTTAAAAGCGTCCACCTCTTCGAGCTGTTGGCCGTTCATGGTGATCCGTGCAGCGGTGTTGTTTGCGCTGTTGACCATGACTTTGCTCTTTTCGCAGCTGACCTCCATGCCATATGCCTTTGATGTGTCTGCCAGTCTATAGCTTTACATTTTCCTATGAAATAACATCTGCACGTCTGTCTCCCACCCAGTTTGGCCTTCATTTTATCCATGCCATCAACCTTCCTTTCCATGCTTTTTATGGTGTGTATACCATCATCACACGTGAGTCTAAAAAGGCTAACTTCTTTTCTTACGTTGCGTTGTCTTCCATGTCTTCATAATGATTCTGACATCGGAACTGAATCCATCATTGGAACTGATTATGCGGAGAGTCTTACATTCAATTTAAGATTTGTCACACCGTTTTCGAGTTTTCGTCACAGACAGTCTTTCCTTTCATTTCGGATTTGCTAATTTCGGGTTTTCGTGCTGAAACGGAGATTTGCTCGTACATACATACGCACGCGTTCTCGTTCATACACAGATATGTGCAGACACAAATAGAGATGTGTGTAGTGTGTGTGTGTGTGTGTGTGTGTGGGTGTTGCGTCGCGCGCGCGCACACACACACACCACACCACACACGCACACACGCACACACGCACACACACACGCGCGCGCGCGCGCACCCAAGAATACATCTCTCTCTTCTCTCTCTCCTTCTCTCTCTCTTCTCTCTCTCTGTCTCTCTCTCTCTCTCTCTCTCTCTTCTCTCTCTGTCCCACAAACAGTGTCAACAAACAAAGGAAAATAAAGCAAAATTAAAAACAAAAACCAACAACAACAGCAACAACAACGACACAAGCAAAGCAAAACAAAACACACCAAGACGACAGACAAAGCCGGGACCTGGAGTCGCAACAGACCAGCCGGCTCCCATGTCTCACACAGACGTAAACTGCTGTTTTACGATGCAGGGCATAACCTCGGCGAGAACAGATTCAGTTTGCCTCCCTTTCCTTCTTTTCTGTTTATGCCTCCTTTCCCCTTCACCGACCCGCCTCACCCCCACCGACGCCTCGCCCCCCCCTCCCCCCACCCCCACCCCACCCCCGCTCCTTCTCTTTATCCTCTCCCTCCCCTCCTCCATCTCAGCTTCCCAACTTCCCTCTACCCGCTCTGTCTTGGAAATGGAGGAAGGTAAAACGGAGCGAAATTTGCCGGTGAAAGCGAATGATTTGTTATCGATTCTACACGATGTGGTTTAACACAGAAGCGGAGAACTTTGTGTGAATTATCTTGGAAACAGTGTGTGTGTGTGTGTGTGTGTGTGTGTGTGTGTGTGTGTGTGTGTGTTGTGTGTGATCTTCGACTCCCGTGTATTGATATACATGTGGTCACATAGAATTGATGTTTCAGGATACCAGTATATTATGGGCCCTTTGTGTGTGTGTGTGTGTGTGTGTGTGTGTGTGGTGTGTGTGCGTGTGTGCGTGGTGTGCGTGTGGTGTGTGTGTGTGTGAGAGAGGAGTGAGAGAGAGAGAGAAGAGAGAGAGAGAGAGGAGAGAGAGAGAGAGAGAGAGAGATCTTCGACTCCCGTGTATTTGATATGCATGTGGTCACATAGAATTGATGTTTCTGGATACCAGTATATTATGCCGGTGTGTGTGTGTGCGTGTGTGGTGTGTGTGTGTGTGTGTGTGTGTGTGTGTGTGTGTGTGTATGTGTGTGTGTGTGTGTGGTGCCTACGTTGTGTGTGTGTGTGGCGGTGTGTGTGTGTGTGTGTGTGTGTGTGTGGTGAGTGAGTGAGTGGGTGTGTTCGTATAGAGATGTGTATTTGAGTATTTATGCATGCGCGCGCGCGCGTGCGCGCGTGTGCGTGTGTGTGTGCGTGTGTGGTGTGTGTGTGTGTGTGTGTGTGTGTGTGTGGTGTGCGTGTGTATGTTAATTATGTTCCCTTTCATTAATGAAAAATGTTGACATTCTGTTCATAATGTTTTTTACATTCTGTTCATAATGTTTTTTTTAAATGTCAGTACAACCATGGGTGTATGTGACAATAAATTAATTTCAGTCAGTCACTGTGTTGTGTGTGGGGGGGGGGGGGGGGGTGCGTGCGTGCGTGCGTGCGTGTGGGCGTGCGTGCGTGCGTGCGTGTCTGTCTGGGGGGGGGGGGGGGGTGCGTGCGTAGAGGGGATTGTACATTCGAAAGAGATTTCGCTGCTGTGATTCTGTGAAACAGAACTTGTCTTTTTCCCATCTTGCATTTAAGGGATTCCATTATCTTTTCACTTAGTGTAGCATCACGCTTAAAACGAGTTTGTTGTCTTTCAGATGCTTGATACATCACGTTTAAACGTCTGTGAAGAAATGAAAACGACAAACAAAAAAAAGAAAAGAAAAGAAAAGGAAACAAAACCAGATAAATAAAACAAAGAAAGAACAAAAACAAACCCGAGACTGCATGCATGTATTAGTGTATTTTACTCTTTGCCTGGATGGAGCATGAATGTGTTAAGTTTCGCTCCTGCAGTCGTTCACCAATATGTAGGTTTTATCGGACTAAATCTTGTTTTTTTTTCTCTCCACATTTAGCTATATCTAATGAACTGCTTTGTAGCAAGTGATGTCCAATGTCGACTCACAAGGTGATCTGTGTCTAAGGTTGAAAACGTGTCAACATATTAAGACATAGTGAACATTCTGAAAAGAGGCTCGCGACACGCGAGCACACACGCACACCTTTCTTTGAAACCTTTTTTTTTTTTTTTGTTACGTTCCGCACGCACGCACCACACACCACACACACACACATCACACACACACACACACACACTTCTCTCTCTCTCTCTCTCTCTCTCTCTCTCCTCTCTCTTTCTCTCTCTCTCTCCTCTCTCTCTCTCCTCCTCTCTCTCTCTCTCTCCTCTCTCTCTCACACACAGGTCATTCTCTTTGCGGCTGCCAAGGGTACTGCCAGAGTCTAAGATTTATTACACCATTGCCCAATGGAACACAATGCCGTTCTTGTTCTCTGATGAAAAAAAAAAAAGTCTGGAGGCATGCCGAGTCCTCCTTTCATACAACACGACAGAAAAAATAAATTGTGTTGGACCACACAAAAGACTGGTTACTGTCGTGCAAACATGTCATTTATTCAGTCTATGAATAATAGCATGTGTGCGTGTGTGCGTGCGTGTGTGCGTGCGCGTTTGTGTGTGTGTGTGTGTGTGTGTGTGTGTGTGTGTGTGTGTGTGTGTGTGTGTGTGTGTGTGTGTGTGTGTGTTCGTTCTTTAATTTAATGTCTATCCACTTTACAGTGATCTTAGACAAAAAACAAGAGACAAACGAACAGGCATACAAACAAACAAAGACAAAACAGAAAAACATGTAAAAGGGCCGGTGTGTGTATGTCGGTGTGTGTGGGGGGGGGGGGGGGGGGGGCATACATGTGTGTGTGTTGTTTTAAAAATGTCATTAAAAGTGTATGGAGTGTGGAGGTAGTGTAGTATATACTAAACTTTGCATGCATAGTCTATTTAATTAATGAGATACCAATAAGTGACCATCACTTTAACCCATGCTAATCTACCGGCATAACGGTAAAGTGCTTTTAGCCTGGATTCATATCTGAACATTTTTAAAGAAAAACATTTTTAACCATTGAATATAATAAAAAAATAAATCAAACAAATAACTCGAGAATCAAAGTAAATGTCCAACTGGACTCTTAACAATTGCCCTAACAACTTCTACAGCCTTCGCTTCGTTCCAAAAAATGTCCCAAAATTCGCGATTGATGGGTTTCCAAATATAATATATAATAATAATAATAATAATAGAATACTTATAATGCGCCTATTCTCGGCTAGAGGCCAAGCTCTAAGCGCTTTACAACCAAGTAGGTAAATATTTTTTAGTATTTCTGCAAAGGAAGATGACATGGAATAGTGTAATATTTTGGCCACAAATGCAAGTGACATTTTTTACATATTTTGTTTTGTATGCATCAAGTCTGAGTCTAAATATCAGACTCTTCAAAAGTCGTTCCTGGTGGAGATTGTGTCCCGTTTTATATTCACGAGCTTCTTAAAGGATTTTCCCTTGTTGTCCTTTATTATGTTTAGACACTCTTTTTGTCTTCCTATCACCGAAATCCCATGATGCTTTACCTAAAAGGCTATAATTTTCATACAAAGGATAAAGGAATATTTATTTTTTGTAAAGATCTTTTCCTTAGCTGCACCATTTTTGGCTAACCGATCAACCCTTTCATTTGCTGCTAAACCACAATGAGATGGAATCCAACAAAAGTCATAGAAGAACCACGTAAATACAAAAAATTAATTAAATGGTATATCTCAGATATCATTTCTCCTCTCACTCTTGTATGAGAATATTTAAAGCTTGTAAGACAGATTTTGAATCGACACAAAATAATATTTGAAATATGGAATATGGAAAACTAAGAAGATAGTTCAGTGCCATAATAATGGCAATTAGCTCTGCTGTGAATACAGATAATTTTTCCCAATGTGATACGATTTCTCTATTTTTAATGGTGGAATAATGAATGCAGCACCTGATAATTGGTTTTCAAGTAGAGAACGTCTGTATATATTTTAGATGATTTATATAATTTTCGTTTATATGTGCCTTGACATATGTTGGCAGCATGGTCCCATCACTTTTCCTTAAATCTGTATAATTAATATCGAAATTAGCCTTACTAAGCTACCCATTGAGGAACATTACTGTAACTCGTTTGAGGAGCTACTGTTTGGGGTTCAACACCAGCATCTGTAAATAATTGGGACGTATAGGAGCCTATAGTTTTTACAGTCAAAAACTCTGTGCTCGCTTTGGAAAATGTATTTCGATTTTAAAACCAGTTTCCTTGATACATTAATTTTGCGTTGAATGACTCCTTAATATATATTTTGCTGAAGCAAGTTTCATATTCTTCTTTTCCAGTGCTGGCACATCTTCTATCATCGTCGTAATGCATTTCAGGAATATGTGGAAAACAAGTGGGGCGACAGAAGCACCCGGATGAACTCCAACTGAAGTATGCGACCGGTTCCAAATAGCACCCTCTATGAGCACCGCATCTGGTGTCGTTTTGAAGCAGTTGCTGGATGTATTTGACACGCACGTAACCGCGCGCGCGCGCGCACAACACACACACACACAAACACACACTACACACACACACACACACTCACGCATTGCGCGCGCGCACACACACACACACACACCTCACGCAAGCACCGCGCGCGCCCGCACAACACACACACTCATCACAAACACAACACACACACACACACCACCGTACAACACGCGCGCGCGCAACGCGCGCGCGCCACACACATATGCATACATACATACGTACATAGTACACACACCCACACCTCACACACACAAAAAAAACATAATAATATATAAATATATAAAATATAATATATATATTATATATAATATATATATATAAATATATATAAATATGTGATTTTGATCTTTTTTTTTATCCACAATGTACAATTTTTGAGTTACCAATGAAACTTCCGAAGGGAGACAAATCTGATTTTCAATAGCATCAAACTGTGACATTGTGACGCGAAAGTTAAGTCGGTGGAACTAAAAACAGCGTGACCATCAGGCCCCTAACTTTTTTTAGTGAGATGGAGATCAAAATTGTTATCAATTGTTTATTTTTATAAATCACCAGTAAGACCTTTGCTGGCCGTGTGTAGGCCTTTCCAACTGGTCACTTCACAGCTGAAGATCACGCCGAAGACGATCTACCCCCGCCATTTCACGTCTGTCCCCACTCCAAGTCTTAATGCTGCCCTTCCAGCTAAAGACGGAAACTACATTGATCTTGCATTTATTCTTTCTCACTCACACACGTCTCTCCCTTGACCGTATGGTCGAGGGGGAGACATGATGGACCGTCTTGCGGGCCAGAGAGCGCCAGCCAGGGTCTGTCCTTCTGCCGCTCTATCAGGGAGGGCTGTTTATTCGGTCCACTCTTGATGTTGTCCATCCAGTTCTTGTTGGTCGTCCGCGTTTGCGGCCACCTTCCAATGTTCCTTGCAGCCTGTCATGGTAGGGCTGTTTTGTGGGCGATGAACGTGACAAACCATGTCAACTTCCTTCCTTTTCAACAAGCGCAAGGAGGGGTTCCTGCGGGCCTGCCCGTGATGTTTTATTTGGGCACTATACGAAGTCGTTTGTACTTGTGTCTTTCCAGGAGACCCCTAGCATGCGGTCTGTAGCACTAGGTCTGAACGTTTTGGACTCTTCTGTCGTCTTCACAGCTTTCATGTCCACTCTCGCAGCCATAGAGAAGGATGGACGAAACCAGGGCTTGTATAATGTGATCTTTGTTGGGAAACCGAAGTCTTTGCTGCTCCAGATCTTATCAAGTTTTGCCATGGGGATGTTGCGATGGTCGAGCCTGGTCTTCATTCGGTGTGGAGGCGTCCGTTCCTCGGTGAGTTGAGGCGCCGAGGTATTAAAAGCGTGTCCACCTCTTCAGCTGATGGCCGTTCATGGTGACCGTGCAGCGGTGTTTTGTTTTGCGCTGTTAGAACCATAACTTTGGCATCTTTTTCGCACAGCTGACCTCCATGCCATATGCCTTTGATGTGTCTGCCATTCTATAGCTTTACATTTTCCTATGAAATAACATCTGCACGTCTGACTCCCACCCAGTTTGGCCTTTCATTTTAATCCATGGCCATCAACCTTCCTTTCCAATGCTTTTTATGGTGAGTATACCATCATCACACGTGAGTCAAAAAAGGCGAAACTCTTTTCTTACGTTGCGTTTTGCTTCCATGTCTTCATGATGATTCTGACTTCGAACGGAATCCATCGTTGGAACTGATAAATGCGGATGAGTCTTACATTCAATTTACGATTTGTCACACCGGTTTTACTCGTAGTTTTCGACACGACAGTCTTTCCTTTCATTTTCGGATTTGCTAATTCGGGTTTTCGTGCTGAAACGGATTTGCTCGTACATACATACCAGACGGCGTTCGCGTTCATACACAGAAATGTGCAGACACCAATAGAGGATGTGTGTATGGTGAGTGTGTGAGTTGTGTGTGTGTGTGTGTGTGTGTGTGAGTGGTGCGGTGTATGCGCGCGCGCGCACACGACACACACACACGCACACACCACACCACACAACACACACACACAACGCGCGCGCGCCGCACAACCAAAAAACATCTCTCTCTCTCTCCCTCTCTCTCCCTCCTCACTCTCCATCTCTCCGTCTCTCGTCTAGACTCTCTTCTCTCTCCTCTCTCTCCCACTCTCTCTCATCTCTCTGTCCCACAAACAGTGCAACAAACAAAGGAAAATAAAGCAAAATTAAAAACAAAAACCAACAACGAACAGCAACAACAACGACACAAGCTAAGCAAAAACATAAACACACAATACGACAACCAAGCCGTGACCTGGAGTCCGCAACAGACCACCGGCACCCATGTCTCACACAGACTTAAACATGCTGTTTTTATGTATGCAGGGCAAAACCTCGGCGAGACGCAGATTCATGTTTTGCCTCCCTTTCCTTCTTTTCCTGTTTAAGCCTCCTTTCCCCTCACCGACCCGCCTCACACCCCCACCGACGCCTTCGCCCCCCCTCCCCACCACACCACCACCCCTCCACCCCCGCTCCTTCTCTTATATCCTCTCCCAGCCCCCTCGCAATCCAGCTTCCCAAACTTCCCTCCACCCCTCTGTCTTGGAAATGGAGGCAGTGTAAAACGGAGCGAAATTTTGCCGGTTGAAAGCGCATGATATTGTTATCGATTCTACAACGATGTGGTTTTAACACAGAAGCGGATAACTTTGTTGAATTATCTTGGAAACAGTGTGTGTGTGTGGTGTGTGTGGTGTGTGGTGTGTGTGTGTGAGTGTGTGTGTGTGTGATCTTCCGACTCCCGTGTAATTGATCTACATTGGTCACAATAGAATTGATGTTTCGAGGATTCATCAGTAATATTATGGCCCTTTGTGTGTGTGTGTGTGTGTGTGTGTTGTGGGGCGTGTGTGCGTGTGTGCGTGTGTGCGTGAGTTGTGTGTGTGTGTGAGAGCGAGAGAGATAGAGACAGAGAGAGAGAGAAGAGAGAGAGAGAGAGAGAGAGAGATCTTCGACTCCCTTGTATTGATATCATTTGGTCACATAGAATTGATTATCTGGAAAACCAGTATATTATGCCGGTGTTGTGAGCGTGTTGTGCGTGTGTGGTGTGTGTGTGTGAGTGTGTGTGTTGTGTGTGTTGTGGTGTGTCCGTGCTACGTATGTGTGTGTGTGTGCGCCGTGTGTTGTGTGTGGTGTGTGTGTGTGAGTGGAGTGAGTGAGTGGGTGTGTTCGTATAGAGATGTGTTTTTGATATTTTTGCATGCGCGCGCGCGCTGCGCGCGTGTGCGTTGGGTGTGTGGCGTGTGTGCGTGTGTGTGTGTGTGTGTTGTGTGTGTATGTGTGCGTGTGCGTGTGATGTTCATTATGTTCCCTTTTCATTAAATGAAAATGTTGACATTCTGTTCATAATGTTTTTTACATTCGGTTCATAATGTTTTTTTTAAATGACAAGTACAACAACCAGGGTGTATGTACAATAATTTAAATTTCAGTCAGTCACTGTTTGTGTGGGGGGGGGGGGGAGCGTGCGTGCGGTGCGTCGTGCGGTGTGTGCGTGCGTGCGTGCGGCGTTCTGGGGGGGGGGGGGGGGGGGGGGGTCTGCGGTAGAGGGGATGTACATTCGAAAGAGATTTTCGCTGACTGTGATTCTGTGAAACAGAACTTGTCTTTTTCCCAGCTTGCATTTAAAGGATTCCATTATCTTTTCACTTAGTGTAGCATCACGCTTAAACGAGTTTGTTGTCTTTCAATGCTTGATTACATCACGTATAAACGTCTGTGAAGAAATGAAAACGACAAAAAAGAAAAGAAAAGAAAAGAAAAGGAAACAAAACCAGAATAAATAAAACAAAGTAAGAACATAAACAAACCCCGAGACTGCAAGCATGTATTAGTGTATTTTATACCTCTTTTGCCTGGATGACATGAATGTTTTAAGATTCGCTCCCGTGCATCGTACAACAATAGGTAGGTTTTTATCGGACTAAATCTTGTTTTTTTCTCTCCACATTTATCTATATCTAATGAACTGCTTTGGTAGCAAGTGATTGTCCAATGTCGACTCACAAGGTGATCTGTGTCTAAGGATGAAAACGTGTCAACATATAAACATAGTGAACATTCTGAAAAGAGGCTCGCTAGCACGCGAGCACACACACGCAACACTTTTCTTGAAACCTTTTTTTTTTTTTTTGTTACATTCCGCACGCACGCGACGCACACACACACACACACACACACACACACACACACACACACACACTCTCACTCTCCTCTCTCACTTCTCTCTCTCTCATTCTCTCTCTCCTCTTTCTTTCTCTCTCTCTCTCTCTCTCTCTCTCTCTCTCCTCCTCTCTCTCTCTTCTCACTCATCTCCCTCTCTCTCATCTCACCTCTCTCTCTCTCTCACACACAGTCATTCTCTTTGGCGGCTGCCAAGGTATGCCCAGATCCTAAGATTTATTAACAACACCCTTGCCCAATGGAACACAATGCCGTTTCTTGTTCTTCTGATGAAAAAAAAAAAAGTCGTAGGCATGCTGAGTCCTCCGCTTTCATACAACACGAACAGAAAAAATAAATGTGTTGGACCACACAACAGACTGGTTACTGTCCGTGCAAACATGTCCATATATTCCAGTCATGATTAATAGCATGTGTGCGTGTGAGCGTGCGTGTGTGCGTGCGCGTTTGTTGTGTGTGTGAGTTGTGTGTGTGTGTTGTGTGTGTGTGTGTTTGTGGTGTGTGTGTGTGTGTGTGTGTTCGTTCTTTAATTTAATTGTCTAATCCACTTTTACAGTGGATCTTAGACAAAAACAAGAGACAAATCACTAACAGGCTAACAAACAAACAAAGATCAAAACATAAAAACTGTAAAAGGGGCCGGTTGTGTGTATGTCGCGGTGTGTGTGGGGGGGGGGGTGGGGGGGGCATACATGTGTTGTGTTTGTTTTTAAAAATGATCATTAAAAAATGTGTATGGATGTGGAGGTAGTGTAGTAGACTAAACTTTTGGCATGCATAGTCCAATTTAATAAATGAGCTACCAATAAGTGAACCATCACTTTAAAAACCCCATGCTAATCACCGCATAACGTAAAGTGCTTTAAGCCTGGAATTCATATCTGAACAATTATAAAGAAAAACATTTTTAACCATTGAAATAATAAAAAAATAAATCAAACAAATAACTCGAAGAATCCAAGTAAAAGTCCAACTGGACTCTTAACAATTGCCCTCACAACTTCTACAGCCTTTCGCATCGTTCCAAAAATGTCCCAAAAATTCGCGATTGATGGTTCAAACTAAAAAATAATAATAAAATAATGAATACTTATATTGCGCCTATTCCTCGCTAGAGGCCAAGCTCTAAGCGCTTTAACAACCAAGTAGGTAATATTTATATAGTATTTCTGCAAAGGAAGATGACATGGACTAGTATATTATTTTGGCCACAAATGCCAAGTGACATTTTTACAATATTTTGTTGTATGCATCAAGTCTGATCTCAATATCAACTCTTCAAAAGTCTTTCCTGTGGAGATTGTTGTCCCGATTTATATTTCACGAGCTTCATAAAGGATTTTCCCTTGTTGTCCTTTATTATGTTAGACACACTTTTTTGTCTTCCTATCACAAATCCCATGATGCTTATTTAACTAAAAGGCTATAATTTCATACAAGATAAAGGGAATATTATTTTTGTAAAGATCTTTTTTCCTTAGCTGCACCATTATTGGCTAACCGATCAACCCATTCATTTGCTGCAAACCACAATGTGATGGAATCCCAACAAAGTCAATAGAAGAACACAACAAAATTACAAAAAATTATAATGGTATTATATTCCAATATCATTTCCACCTCTCACTCAACCTTTGTATGAGAATATTTTAAAGCTTGTAAGACATATTTTGAATCGACAACAAAATAATATTTGAAATATGAATATTTGAAAACTAGAAATAGTTTCATTGCATAATAATGGCAATTAGCTCTGCTGTGAATACAGAGTAATTTTCCAATGTGATACGATTTCACTATTTTTAATGGTGGAAAAAATGAATGCAGCACCTGATAAATGGTTTCAAGTAGAGAACCGTCTGTATCTAATATTAAGATGATTATATAATTTTCCGTTTATTATGTGGCCTTGACATAAGTTGGCAGCATGGTCCCATCCCTTTCCTTAAATCTGTATAATTAATATCGAATTAGCCTTACAAAGCTCCTCCATTGAAGGAACATTACTGAACTTCGTTTTGAGAGCTACTGTATTGGGTTCAACCCCAAGCATCTGTAAAAAAATTGGACGTATAGGATCCTATAGTTTTTACAGTCAAAACACTGAGCTCGCTTGAAATGTATTACCTGATTTTAAACCAGTTTCCTTCCCCTTGATACATAAATTTTGCGTTGACTGACTCCTTCAACATATAATTTGCTGAAGCAAGTTTCATATTTATTCGGTAAAGGGCAAAATTCCTATTTCTGTGTAGTTTACAGTGTTGAGGCATGGCCAGGGGACACCGAGATCTATCTGATAACTTTGATCTATCGATGCTTGCATCTTTGTTATCAATATTTGAGCGAAAAGAATAATTCCCGACGTAAAATAATTTTTGACATCTCACAAGCGCATTTGCTAAATGAATAAGTACCTTACAATCTTTCCCCCCACGACTGTCGATTTATCATTTTTTAAAAAAATTTAATCCTTTTCTGGCTTTTGTCATAATATATTCCAAATGGTAAGTTCCAATACAATTTAGAAGGCAGGCTACACCTAAAATTTAACAACTTTTTATATTGTGTGTGTGTGAGTGAGTGTGTGTATGTGTGTGTGTGTGTGTGTGGTTTTGTGTGAGAGAGGAGAGGGGGCAAGACAGTCAACTGACACGAAATTTGGGAATGCCTTTAACATATGTGCTTCACTTGATACGCTGAAAAACTCTGCAGTACGAAAGAATCTTTCGGACAGAAAAGGTGGTGTGTAAATTGTTTGCGTGTCGTGGGTAATCCTTGTACCTGGCTATAAGTCCCGTGTACATTGTGGGTGTTATGAATTACTCACTTGATTTGTGACAAGGGCACCTAAACAAGGAAAAAACACGGAGTGAACGGCACCAACCCAGGAACATATTGCGTAATGGCCGATTCAAATAAATGGCCGCCACCCGCCGCCGTGAAAATCCTAACTTTTGTGTTTTGACAATATATACACTTGTAAAAACAACTTTCAAATCCAACTGATTTTGTAGTGCAGATTCATTTTCTGTATTTGTTTTGTCCATTAAGGTCATCTTGACCTCAAATGCCATGGTCAAGGTATTTTTCTTGACCAACGGTCTTGACCCGTAACCTGGCGATATTCTAGCTGTAACAACAGGGCTCCTATACATAAATGCCACAACTCCTGAATGCCATTTTCACGTATGAATCACTATAAAAGATATAAGTCATAATCAGATCATGAATTCACAAGTGAAATCGCCGTATTCACCTATTCCAACAAAACGTCTTTGCTACTTTTTACACTTTTTTCTGTATTGCGATGGTCAATGACAATCACATCCCAACAGAAAACATAAAAAAGTTCTCAAGTATGCAACAAACATGCTCAATGTGACTGTAATTGTCTCTTTCCATCACTGATTTGAACATGGAGAATTATCTGCTTTTCCATGGCAGAATGCACGCAGCAAACACCAGACAACATTCACCCACACTGTCGGAGTGTCACACATTTGTCTCCCACTTGCATATTGTGAGCAAAGTGGGTGGCAAGGGCTTCATGCATTTAGTAGTAGTAGCAAACAGGGTGTCAAAATGTTGCTTCCCTCCAGTTCTAGTTTTTCTAGGTACCCTCACGTTTTTGACTGGCCGCCCCAAGAAGATTGCATGCTTTGTGCACCAGAAAGGCATCTTCTGTGTATGTGGCCTCTGATGACCTGCTGTGGGAGGGATAGAGTCAATACTAGCTTAGCACTGCTGTAGTTCTCCACTCTGACTGGTTGAACGTTTCAGTCTTTTGTGTTGAGCTACACCACCCAGAAAAGTACACGAACATTTCCGCCAGAGCTCATCGTGCTCTGACAAGCTTCCGTCGCTCAAATTCGTCAATCTGTAACAAGGTCTGCTGCCATAGCAGCCGTTCTTCATTCTTCAACCCCACCTTAGTCAAACAGTTATCGCCAGCAGTAATGTGTGCTTTGATCACTGACTTTGGCCAGCGGTGCTGCTCCAGCCTAGAAACTGCTTGTGCAGTGAAGCATCCGCCGCTTCTCACGAGTGCCAAACGGCTGCCCAGATTTCCTCAACACAAGCGATTGGAACGAGGGGTTAGTGAACAGTAGGGGAAAGAGTCCGTGTCGTGGAAAACTGCTGTAACTCTCTTGCACTGTTTGACGCGAACAGCCACTCCACATCTTACTACCAGTCTGGCGTCTGCCTCTTCAATCCAGCTGAGCAGTCCGCGGATTCTTTTTCACCGCCA
The DNA here is from genome assembly GCA_018398815.1 of Conus ventricosus. Lineage (NCBI taxonomy): Eukaryota > Metazoa > Mollusca > Gastropoda > Neogastropoda > Conidae > Conus > Conus ventricosus. Next base: position 55,621,088 of record CM031601.1, read on the forward strand.
GCTCCAAATCAACACAAAGAAAACAGAAAACCATGAGAGTCAACAACCAACAACGAGACCCCATGTACTACGATGCAACAGCAAGACATCACTGAAGTTGATAAGTTTGCCTACCTCGGCCAGTGTGGTCACTAAGATAGAGGTAAGCAGACCAGGATATCAAGAGCCGCATCATTAAACCATGCACATCTTTATACGCTAATACGCCTATGGAATTCCGTCTCCCTCTCACTCCACATCAATATAAAATCTCAATCAAATGTAAAATCATCCTTCTATATGTTTCGAAACGTGGCGAACAACAAAAAACAACACTCAAAAACTCCAAGCATTTATCAACATATGTCCTGCGAAACATGTAACATCAATGGACAGATATTATTGCCAATATATCAGAACTATGGAACAAGACCAAGCAAGTTCAATGAAATCAGAAATCAGAAAATGGTCGGAAGAGGGGAAGGATGCCACACCCACAGAAAGTCTCCATCCAACATCGCGAAGACAATCCCTTGAATGGAACCCCCAGGTCAAAAGAAAAGAGGGAAGACCAAGACAGACATGGCCAAGTAGTACCGCCGCAGAGTGCAGGTCGCCGGAATGACGAGAGGCCGAGCTGAAGAGGATTACCCTAAACCGAGTCCGCTGGAAGAATGTGGTTGCGGCCCTATTTCACCAGGGAATTCAGAGGACAAAGTCAAGTAGACAAGTCCATCACCCTCATCATCAAGACGACAGAGCTGGCGAAGATTGACAAGATGTCCTTCAGCACGCTTGCTCACCATATCATGAACACAGCTAGAATAATCGTTTAGTTTTTCTCAGATTCCCATAACTAGTACAAGCTGACGAGGGAATGGGTGTGTCTGCGTTCATGCCAATATGTCAATAGGCGTCACACCATCTCGCCTCATGGGCTACCTTCTTTCAGGGAAAGTTCAATGTATGAATCCTACATCATGTGTCAAGCGTAGACCGACTCATGGCATAGGCTTGTGGCTGAATGTGATGACTGCAGTGACACATCACCCGAGGGTAAGAATTCTGCTAGCGGCATCTGTCGCATCTTTAGACAATGAAGTCCTCCCACAACATGAGTGGGAAGAAGGACGTCAGAATTCCATTGTGTGAGGTCCAGTTTCAGATTCAATTTATCATCACAAAACGAAACAAGTGTTGACTTGTTGACGTTAGCGTGAAAGATCACCATCAAACAGTGGAGTCACTGGCAGCAGATCGTGTGCAAGTATCTGCTTGATGGTCCAAAGCCATGAATCCTTTGCCAATGTCCATGGTTCTCAGTGGCCTCCCCAATGCCCTTGAAGCACGACCAAACACGCCACATTCAACCATGCGTCGTCAAGCCAGACCCTCGAAGCAGTTTTGCCCTGGGACCCGAGCAGTATGCGAGTCCGGTGGAAGGTCCCAAGCAGATAGAGCATATCCTTGAACCTGTTCTGTCTCATGCAGGTAAAATCTGCCGCTACAGCAAACACGCGAGCCTTCATTGCAACCAAAACTGCTATTGTGAATGCTTGGATTCAGCTGTCTGCAACAACTTTTGGAAAGTTTGTGAGTCGCTGACCTGTACAGCATCTGACGAACTTTGGATAGACAGATAGCTTGTCAGTGCAAGATGAAGCTTCAGGCAGAAATGTACCGTGTACATGTCTGGGCGGGTGTACAGACCAACACAACTGCAGAAATATGGTTTCAAACACAGCCAGAGTGGAGAACTACAGCAGTGCTACAGCTGGAATTTGACTCCTCTCCCACCCACAAGCAGTGTCACAAGGTCACATCCACCGAGAAGCCTTTCAGGTGCACCAAAGTCATTGCCATCTGCTTGGGGCGGCCAGTCCAACGTGAGACTACCTAAACCACTAGAACATGTGTGGAGCAACAATTTGACACCCGTTGCCAACTAAATGCAATGAAGCCCTTGCCCACCACTTTGCTCACAATAAGCAAGTGGGCAGGCAAGTGCGACACGCGACGGTGTGGGTTAGCTGTTCTAGCTGGAAATTTTGCTGCGTCACATTCTGCCATGAAAAGCAGATAATTCTACACGGATTCAAAATCAGTGATGGGAAAGAACAATTACAGTCAGTCACATTGAGCAGGTTAGTTGCATACTTGAGACTTATTCCTGTTTC
>CM031601.1:55628243-55637631 GCA_018398815.1 Conus ventricosus
ATTTGCCCAGAGTTGGAGAAAGAGTATAACCAGTATCTGCACTTGGACTCGCTATGCGCCCCCCCCCCCCTCCAACACACACACACACACACACACACACACACACACACACACCACACACACACACACACACACCACACCTCCCCCGTTCCGTACCCGCTTTGTCCTCAACAGAAAGGCCAAGCCGTCCACTCAGCAGTAACATGATGACTTTCATTTTCCGGGAGTATCATTTTTACATAAAGTATCCACACAAAAAAAAAGTCGGCAGCATTCCAATCATCCCGGGAATTTTAATGTGGGTTCATGAAGTGTAAACCCGATGCCCTGATTGGAAGCTGCCTTGAAATGGCGGTCATATGAGTTGTCATATACACTGATCATCAATGCATTACACTCCCCAAACGCTGAAGTTAGCTCCACGGTCACCACTTGGCCAACTTGCTCTTATTTCATTCAAATGGCAGCCTCCGTGTTCGTTCTTCAATGTGGAGACAATAGATTTTGAAATGGCAGTCATATCGGATTATACGTTGGATTTATCGACGACAACGCTTATGACGTGAATCACCCACACGCCAAATGTGCCATCATCCTGATCATTCTTAACAGGAAGTTTGGAGATGATTTTTTTTTTAAAGCGTATAATGGGTTATATAAAAGGGCCGCCTTCAACAATGGCTGCCATAATGGCTCTAGGGCAAATGCCTGGGTGGCAACAGAGTCAGAAGTGGTTTTCAAGGGGCTCAGTAAGCATTTTCAACGAGTTACCTCCTCGTCACAAGCAGCATAAGATGCTGCATTTCGCTTTTTTATTTCTTTCTTTCTTTCTTTCTTTCTTTTCATCATAGCTTCTAGACTACAGGAAGCTATACAGAACTCGGGAATAAGTCCAGTTTCCCTCACTATTCTTTGAATAAGTTTTATGGCTTCGAAGACGGGAGCATAATTCAGCATGATATGGTCCTTAGATATTGCTTGACACTGACCCAACGCCACTATATGTTTCAGACATGTCGGTTAGAAAGTATGCCCGCTTTGTGTGTGTGTGTGTGTGTGTGTGTGTGTGTGTGTGTGTGTGTGTGTGTGTGCTTCCGTCTGTCTGTCTGTCTGTCTGTCTGTCTGTCTGTCTGTCTTCTCTCTCTCTCTCTCTCTCTCTCTCTCTCTCTCTCTCTCTCCCTCTCTCTCTCTCTCCCTCTCCCTCGCTCTCCCTCCCGCTCTCTCTCTCTCTCTCTCTCTCTCTCTCTCTCTCTCTCTCTCTCTCTCTCACCACATTACAAAGATTCACATAACTTGATCGTAGAAGGGAACAAAGGGCGATTGGGAACCATCTTGGTATCAGGGACCTCTTGGCAACCGCAATGACACACGAGCTGATTCGCGGGCGAATTGTGAGACGAGAGATCCCATTCCGTTCGCCCACCGCCAATCGGCAGGCTCCGCTGCCTCCCGCGGATATAAACTGTCTCTTTACGATCTTGTGGCGCTAGCTCAGAGCGGACAAATCCAATCTCCCCCCGTTTTTATGGCGACCTTGAAGGCAGCTCGGAAAAATAACCTGAGCCCGTTGATAATGTTGATGTTATTGAATGCCCGGAGGTTCTACATCTGCGTGATGTCGGGGAAGGGTGAGTAATACACACGGTTTATAACATCGGGCTGACGATTTCCACAGATATCGTTTTGAAGATGGCACAGCGGTTTTATAGTGAATTTAGGATTGCCTTGACAGGAGGAAAGCAGAAATAGATGGCGAGAGAGAGAGAGAGAGAGAGGAGAGAGAGAGAGAGAGAGAGAGGGAGAGAGAGACAGAGAGACAGAGAGAGACAGAGACAGAGAAAGACAGACGGACGGACGGACGGACAGACAGAGACGCGCAGCGAGAAAGATACAGAGAAAGAGAGGGAGGGAGAGGAGGGAGAGGAAGGGAGGGAGGGGAGAGGAGGAAGGAGAGAGTCAGAGAGAGAGAGAGAGAGAGAGAGACACACACACACACACACACACACACACACACACACACACATATACAATCAGACAGACGGAGACAGAGAAGTGGTGGGGATGGGGGAAGGGGGGGGGGGGGAGGCTCGTGACAACCCAGTAATACATAACGGATAACAAGATGGAACACTCGTTTATCATAGCGTCTCTCTTTTGAAATGACAACGCGGAGGAGCCAATTCGGCAAGGAAGAATGTATGAAGGGGCATGGTTGAACAGCAGGACAAGGTGTCTTGTGTCCTTTGAGCCAGGCTGGAAACCTGCCTTTGTGTATTCCACACCCATCTGATGCCTCTTTACGAGGATGCGATGCTCGGTGTCTGTAAGACGGCTTATAAGCTGCCTGCTGTAAATGTTTTTTTCTGCATTTTAGTAGCAAGACGCGACGGTCATTACTGGATTTCTACACCTGAGAGAGAGAGAGAGAGAGAGAGAGAGAGAGAGAGAGAGAGAGAGAGAGAGAGAGAGAGAGAGAGTAGAGGAGAGAGAGAGAGAGAGCAATCGATTGGAAAGTGGAAGAAAGGGAAAAACATGGATACAACAACAACAACAAAAACATAATATCAACTACTACTTCTACTACTACTGCTGCAACGACGACGACGACAATTGCGATTGCTATGACTGCTACTACTATTGCGGCTGCTGCTGCTGCTGCTGCTACTACTATTACTGCTGCTGCTATACTACTACTACTGCTGCTGCTGCTGCTGCGTTATTACGTGATACGCAAGTCAATCAAAATCTAAATACATGTATAACCAAATAAACAAATAAAAAAACATTAATATGAAGAAGAAAAAGAACAAGAAAAAACAGTGATGACGACAACGATACTACTACTACTACTACTACTACTACTACCACCACCACCACCACTGTACTACGACTACTACTACTACCACCACCACCAACACTGTACTACTACTACTACTGATAATAATAATGTTGATGATGATGATGATGATGATGATGATGACGACGATGAGATGATGACGATGATGATGACGATGACGATAATGATGATGATGATGATGATGTTGACAATAATAAACTTTCTGAAGAGAAGACCAGTTTGACGGTTGGCACGGATGACACACGTTACCCGCGGCATGCACCCTGCGTGCAGAATCGGAACAAAGAAGGGAGAACACCGAGTGATTGTTGCTGAATGAATGACACGGGAACCGGCTGGACGCAGCGCCAGCAGACAGTTCCTCATTCGGCTGTACCATGCACGCGCTCCTCTCCTTAATACACCCACCATGTCACGCCCTTCATCCCCGCCCCCCCGCCCCCCCCCCCCTGCCCCAATGAGATACCCATGTCATGTCCTTTATCTGCACCTCCTCTGCACAATACGCCCTCCATGTCACGCCCTTCATCCACGCCCCTTCGGCTCCAATAAGACACTCACGTCACGCCCTTCACCCGCTCCTCTGCTCCGACACGCCCATCATATCACGCCCTGCATCATCTGCGCCCCTTCTGCCCCAGTACACCCACAACGTCATGCTCTTCATCCGCGCCCCCTCTGCCCCTATACGTCCACGAAGTTATGCCCTTCATCTGGGCCCCCTCTGCCCACTACGCTCACCATGTCACGCTCTACATCCGCCCCCTACGCCCCAATACACCTATATCCACGTCACGCTCTTATCAGCACCTCCTCTGCTCAATACGCCCACCGTCACGCACTTCATCGACGTCCCCCTCTGCCCCAATATTCCCACCTGTGTCACGCATGTCCTGCATCCATACCCCCTCTGCCCCAAATTCCCACCTGTGTCACGCATGTCCTGCATCCATACCCCTCTGCCCCAATATTCCCACCTGTGTCACGCATGTCCTGCATCCATAGCCCCTCTGCCCCAATATTCCCACCTGTGTCACGCATGTCCTGCATCCATAGCCCCTCTGCCCCAATATTCCCACCTGTGTCACGCATGTCCGTGCATCCATAGCCCCTCTGCCCCAATATTCCCACCTGTGTCACGCATGTCCTGCATCCATAGCCCCTCTGCCCAATATTCCCACCTGTGTCACGCATGTCCTGCATCCATAGCCCCTCTGCCCCAATATTCCCACCTGTGTCACGCATGTCCTGCATCCATAGCCCCTCTGCCCCAATATTCCCACCTGTGTCACGCATGTCCTGCATCCATAGCCCCTCTGCCCCAATATTCCCACCTGTGTCACGCATGTCCTGCATCCATACCCCCTCTGCCCAAATATTCCACTTGTGTCACGCATGTCCTGCATCCATACCCCCTCTGCCCAAATACGCCGACCCACATAACGCCCTTCCTCTCAGCCCCCTCTGTCCCAATTCGCCCACCCACGTCACGCCATTCATCCCCGTCCCTTCTGCCCCAAAACACCTTTCCTTCATTCACCACCTCTGCCCTAATACTCCCACCCATGTCACGCCATTGACCCCCCCCCCCCCCCCCCCCCACCAACTCACAATACACGCTCCCTCTTTCCCAGTGCCCCCCACCCATGTGTACCCACGCTCTCCCCCTCCTTTACCTTACGCCTATTCATGTCACACACCATGCATCTGTACCCTCGACATCCGCCTTCCCTGTACAACTACCCATGTCACGCCCTGCATACATACTCCCTACTCCCCAGTACGCCCACCCATGTGTATCCCCCCAACCTTCCTTACGCCCATCCACATCACGCCCTGCATCTGTCCCTTCCTCCTCCAGTTCGCTCAGCCAAATCACGCCCTGCGTCTGCGTCAACACTTATCTTCCACCCATGTCACGCCCTTCATCCGCGCCCCCTCTGCCCAATACGCCCTCCCCCCCCCCCCTGTCACGCACTTCATCGACACCCCCTCTGCCCCAATACTCTCACCTCTGTCACACACGAAACCCATTCCTCCTCTGGCCAAGTACGCCAACCCACGTCACGCCCTTCGCCCACGTCCCCTCTGCACCAGTTCGCCCACCCACATCATACCCTCCATCCGCCCCCTCTGCCCTAATACGCCCACCCATGTCATGTCCTCAAACCACCCATTACTCCCCATCGATGTCGCCTCATCCATCCGTGCTCCCCCGCCCCCCACCTTCCCTGCACACCCACCTATGTCACGCCCTGCACACACGCTCCCTCTTTCCCAGTGCCCCCCACCCATGTGTACCCACGCTCTCCCCCTCCTTTACCTTACGCCTATCCATGTCACGCCATGCACCTGTTCCTTCCCTCTCCCCTTCACCCAGCTATGTCACGCCTGCATCGGCATCCACCCTCCTCTCCCACCCTTGTCACGCGCTTCACTGGTGTCTTCTCTGTGCCAATACGTCCACCATGTCACGTCCTTCATCCACCCCACCCACCCCCTGCCCAAGAAGACACCCACGTCACGCACTTTATTAGCCCCCTCAAATTCAATACGCCCACCCATGTCACGCCCTACATCCACGCCCCTCCGCCCCAACATGCCCACTCTGTCACGCCCTTTATATGTACCCCTCTGCCGCAATGCGTCCACCCATGTCACGCCCTTTATCCGCGCCCCCTCTGGCGCACCCTGCATCTGCGTCCCAGGCATCCCCACACGTCATATACCCTGAATTGGCTCTTCCCCACCCCACGTCCACGTACGCCCACCCCTGTCATGACCAGCATTCGCTTTCCGTGTACCCCCACCCATGTCACGCCCTGCATCGGTGTCTCACACTTTGCCCGCTGACTGAACGAATGAATGAATAACGAATGAATGACTGAACGACTGACTGACCAACAGAACGAATGAATGACCGAACGACTGACTGATCGAATGAATGACTGAACGATCGATTGACCGACTGAATAAAAGAATGACTGACCTATTGAACGAATGAATGACAGAACGACCAACTGACCGAACGACCGATCGACCCACTGAACGAATGAATGACTGACCGACCGACCAAATGAATGAATGAACGGTCGACTGACCGAATGAACTGAACGACCGATTGACCGACTGAAGGAATAATTGACCGAAAGACCGACTAACCGAACGAATGAACGAGCGATGGCCGGACCGACTGAAAGAATGATTGGCTGAACGACCGTTTGAACGAATGAATGACAGAACGACCAATCGACCGACTGAACGACGAAATGACTGAACGACCGACTGACCGACTGAAGACTGACCGACTGAACAAATGAATTGACTGAACGACCGTTTGAACGAATGGATGCCTGAAGTCCCACTGACCAACTAAACGAACGAATAATCGAACGACGGACTGGCCAAATAAATGACTAAGCAAGTAAACAACCGACTGAATGACTGACTGACTAGTCCTCCGACAGACTGAATGAATGACTGACTAGTCCTCCGACAGACTGAATGAATGACTGACTAGTCCTCCGACAGACTGAATGAATGACTGACTAGTCCTCCGACAGACTGAATGAATGACTGACTAGTCCTCCGACAGACTGAATGAATGACTGACTAGTCCTCCGACAGACTGAATGACTGACTGACTAGTCCTCCGACAGACTGAATGAATGACTGACTAGTCCTCCGACAGACTGAATGAATGACTGACTAGTCCTCCGACAGACTGAATGAATGACTGACTAGTCCTCCGACAGACTGAATGACTGACTGACTAGTCCTCCGACAGACTGAATGAATGACTGACTAGTCCTCCGACAGACTGAATGAATGACTGACTAGTCCTCCGACAGACTGAATGAATGACTGACTAGTCCTCCGACAGACTGAATGAATGACTGACTAGTCCTCCGACAGACTGAATGAATGACTGACTAGTCCTCCGACAGACTGAATGAATGACTGACTAGTCCTCCGACAGACTGAATGAATGACTGACTAGTCCTCCGACAGACTGAATGAATGACTGACTAGTCCTCCGACAGACTGAATGAATGACTGACTAGTCCTCCGACAGACTGAATGAATGACTGACTAGTCCTCCGACAGACTGAATGACTGACTGACTAGTCCTCCGACAGACTGAATGACTGACTGACTAGTCCTCCGACAGACTGAATGACTGACTGACTAGTCCTCCGACATGACTGAATGACTGACTGACTAGTCCTCCGACAGACTGAATGAATGACTGACTAGTCCTCCGACAGACTGAATGAATGACTGACTAGTCCTCCGACAGACTGAATGAATGACTGACTAGTCCTCCGACAGACTGAATGAATGACTGACTAGTCCTCCGACAGACTGAATGAATGACTGACTAGTCCTCCGACAGACTGAATGAATGACTGACTAGTCCTCCGACAGACTGAATGAATGACTGACTAGTCCTCCGACAGACTGCATGAATGACTGACTAGTCCTCCGACAGACTGAATGAATGACTGACTAGTCCTCCGACAGACTGAATGAATGACTGACTAGTCCTCCGACAGACTGAATGAATGACTGACTAGTCCTCCGACAGACTGAATGAATGACTGACTAGTCCTCCGACAGACTGAATGAATGACTGACTAGTCCTCCGACAGACTGAATGAATGACTGACTAGTCCTCCGACAGACTGAATGAATGACTGACTAGTCCTCCGACAGACTGAATGAATGACTGACTAGTCCTCCGACAGACTGAATGAATGACTGACTAGTCCTCCGACAGACTGAATGAATGACTGACTAGTCCTCCGACAGACTGAATGAATGACTGACTAGTCCTCCGACAGACTGAATGAATGACTGACTAGTCCTCCGACAGACTGAATAATGACTGACTAGTCCCTCCGACAGACTGAATGAATGACTGACTAGTCCTCCGACAGACTGAATGAATGACTGACTAGTCCTCCGACAGACTGAATGAATGACTGACTAGTCCTCCGACAGACTGAATGAATGACTGACTAGTCCTCCGACAGACTGAATGAATGACTGACTAGTCCTCCGACAGACTGAATGAATGACTGACTAGTCCTCCGACAGACTGAATGAATGACTGACTAGTCCTCCGACAGACTGAATGAATGACTGACTAGTCCTCCGACAGACTGAATGAATGACTGACTAGTCCTCCGACAGACTGAATGAATGACTGACTAGTCCTCCGACAGACTGAATGAATGACTGACTAGTCCTCCGACAGACTGAATGAATGACTGACTAGTCCTCCGACAGACTGAATGAATGACTGACTAGTCCTCCGACAGACTGAATGAATGACTGACTAGTCCTCCGACAGACTGAATGAATGACTGACTAGTCCTCCGACAGACTGAATGAATGAATGACTAGTCCCTCCGACAGACTGAATGAATGACTGACTAGTCCTCCGACAGACTGAATGAATGACTGACTAGTCCTCCGACAGACTGAATGAATGACTGACTAGTCCTCCGACAGACTGAATGAATGACTGACTAGTCCTCCGACAGACTGATGAATGACTGACTAGTCCTCCGACAGACTGAATGAATGACTGACTAGTCCTCCGACAGACTGAATGAATGACTGACTAGTCCTCCGACAGACTGAATGAATGACTGACTATCCTCCGACAGACTGAATGAATGACTGAACGACCAACTTTTCCGAATAAATGAATGAACAACCGACTACACGAATGAATGACTGAACGACCGACTGACTAAATACATTAATCAACGATCAACTGATTGACTAAACGAATTTACTGAACTAACGACCGACCGACCGACTGACTGAATGAGTGATCGACCGACCGACTCAAAAAAGAAATGAATGACTGAACACATGAATGACTGAACGACCGATTGACCGATTGAACGAATGAATGACTGAACGACCGACTGACCGACTGAGCGAATGAATGAATGACCGACTAAACAAATGAACGGCTGAATGATCGATTGATCGAAATAAATGACTGAACAACAGATCGACTGACCGAGCGAATGAATGGCTGAACGACGGACTGACCAAATGAATGATTGAGTAACCGACTAACCGACTGCACGAATGAATGACTGAACGAGCAACTGAATACATGATCGATCGACAGACCGACTGAACGAATGATTACTTACGGCCGACCGACTGAATGAATGAATGAACGGATAACCGACTGACCGACTGAACGTATGACTGACTGAACGAGCGACCGACTTATGCCTGAACAAATGAATGACTGAACGACCAACTGACCAAGGAACGAATGACTGACTGAACGAATGAATGTACTGAACGACCAATTGATCAACATGAATGAATGACTGAATGACCGATTGACCAAATGAATGACTGAACGGCCGATTGACCAACTGAACGAATGACTGACTGAGCGACTGACTGACCAGATGAATGACTTAACAACCGACTGACGAACTACACGAATGAATGACTGAACGACCGACTGACTAAATGAACGTTCGACTGACC
>CM031601.1:55642731-55645231 GCA_018398815.1 Conus ventricosus
AAAAGGGACAACAAGGGAAGGAAGAGGGGTGAAGAACCGATCGAAGAAAACAAAATGGTGAAAGCAGGAGAAAAAAGAAAACACGAGAAGATCAAAGAGTTATAGCAGACGAACGTGAAAATGACGAAAAAGTAATCGGAAACTACGTCATAGTGATGAAGGGAAATTCGGATGAGAATCTCAAGAAATTGAAGATGGAGCATTTGGCCCGATGGATGAAAAAATTACAACGCGAAAATGATAAAAAGATTGACAAGAGGAGAGCATGACATGAGAGACGACCGAGATGGTTAATTAAAGCATTAGAGTCATGAATGAGGGCTAGGATGAAAAGAGAAAGTGATATCTATGAACGGGGGGTTTTAAAAAGAAGGATGTCAGATAAATGATGTATGCAGTGTAACGGACAGAATCGTGGATAGGAAATAACGTGAGACTGATAAAGGACTGGATATGAAGGAAAAGAAAAGAGGAGTGTGAGACCAGTGGATTAATGAACACTGGACAGATTGGAATGGTGCAGTGATGGTCTGTATAAAACAAAGGAAACAAGCGGATGGTGAGTGTTTGCAAACAGGGAAAATAGGTGAAGGTGAGAATGATGTATAGGAAACTAGATGAGAGGAATGGAAATATGAAGGAAAAACTTGGGAATCATGGAGTACATGAAATCGGTCATCATCACAATAATCTAATGATGATTAGAACGAGAAGGAACGAGAGAATAAGGAATGCTGGACGCCATCAGAAAAGAACGAAAGAATGACGATGACGGACGAAATTAGAGAAGTGAAAGTGGGAATGGTGAATCAAGCATTAAGGAGAGAGAGAGAGAGAGAGAGAGAGAGAGAGAGGAGAGAGAGAGAGAGAGAGAGAGAGAGAGAGAGAGAGGAGAGGGGGGGTGATTAATGCTGGATGGGGGAAAATATGAGAATATTGAATGTTTTTCTCCGGAGAAGAAACGTTAGAATGATAAATGTTTGATTGGGGAAAAGGTGAAAATAACGAATGTTGGAGGAAAGTGTGAAGATGATCAGTTTTGGACGGAGGCGGAGTGGAGAACGATTGAATGTTGGATGGAGGAAAACGTGAAAACGAAGTATTTTGGAGTGGCGGAAAACGTGAAAAGGATGAATGTTGGACGGGAGAAACGTGAGAATAATGAATGTGGGACAAGAGAAAACGTGAAAATGATGAATGTTAGACTGGGGTAAAATGTGAGAATGACGATGTTGGGGTTAGGGAAAACGTGAGGATAATGAATGTAGGACAGAGGAAAACTTTGAAGTGATGAATGTTGGACTGGTGAAAAAAAAAGTGTGAAGAACGATGAATGAATGAGTGGGGGAGGGGTGTGTGAGACTGATTAATGTTTGAATAGAGGAAAATACAAGAGCGTATGATGTTGAAAAGCAAAGAGGTGGGGGGGGGGGGGGGGGGGGGGTTGATAATGAATAATACTAGACAGAGAATACGTAAGAATAATGCAAACTGGACTGAAGGACAAGGTGAGAGGGATGAATGAGCGAGTAGGGCAAAACATGCGAATGGTGAATGTTGGACGGGAGGTGCGTGCGTGCGTGCATACGTGCGTGTGTGAGTGCATGTTTGTGAGTGTGTGTGTGTGTGGTGTGCTGTTGTGTGTGTGTGTGTGTGTGTGTGTGTGTGTGTTGTTGTGTTGTGTATGTGTGCGCGCGCGCGCGCGCGCGTGCGTTGTGTGAGAAAAGGTGGTTGTGTGTGTGTGTGTGTGTGTGTGTGTGTGTGTGTGTGTGTGTGTGTGTGTGCTGTGTGTGTGTGTGTGTGTGTGTGTGTGTGTGAGGAGGATGAGTGAAAATGATGAATAGGCTGGGGGGGGGGGGGGAGGGGGGAACGTGAAAATGCCAGTGTTAGACTGTTGGAAAAGGTGGAAAACGATACATGTTGAAACTGTGGGAAGCGTAAAAAATGAAAGATGGTGGACAGGGGAAAAAGGCGTGAATGATGAATATTGGACTGTGGGGACTAGAATGGGCAGGGGTTGTGGGGGTGGGGGGGGGGGGGGGGGTGGGGGGGGGCGGATGCGAGAATGGTGAATGCTGGACGGGAGGAGTTAGTGAAAATGACTGTTGGGCTTGCGGGGAAGAGAAGAACACAGGAAAGATGAACAACAGACGGGAGGATGGTGCGACGCTGATGAATGAATAGACGGATGAGAAAAGCGAAGGAAAGAAAACAGCGTGAGACTGATGGCCTTAATAAAAACAGAATAGCTACAGAGCGGTAGTGGGTACAATGAGCACAGAATAAGACGAAATAAGAGGACGGAAAACGTGTAAATAATGAATGGTTGACACGATGAGACGAAGAAAACATTTAAAAAAAATGGCAAGTGCATGGATGGCAGCAGAATATGACAATATGAAATGAAGAACAAGATGAGAAGAAGAGAAGATGAGAACTGAGAGACAGAACGGAAACTGGGGACGCGAGATGGATAAATGATGGACGAAGTGAAGGAAAG
>CM031601.1:55650153-55665153 GCA_018398815.1 Conus ventricosus
AAAATTTATAGGGTCTAAAAGTTGGCAAATCAGGGACAAAGTACCATAACATACCTGAGGTTATACGGTTTTGCTCACTAAAAGAAGAAATGAGTAACTTCGACATTACTCTCAAACTTAACAATACAAATCTAAAAACAATGTTATCATTCAAACCTGAAGAAGAAGTAGTACATTACCTTTTTGATGTAGAGCTACCTAAAATGTTAGGCTTTAAAGCTGACAATCATAGATTTAGTGTTACATCAGACAAAACTACTTATGAGGGAGAAAATCCGCTCGATCTTGCATTACATTCATTACTCTATGTTCATTTGGATGAGCTGAGCACTGATGAAAACTTATATGATGGAAGGCCCTCAACTGTTTTAAGAGCTCTTCCGTCAGGGAAAGCTGCATATTGCGATTATGAAATTATACAATTCCCTAATTTACAGTTTAAAAGATTAGTTTGTGGGAGGTTCGGATCATTTAATATAAAAATCAAAGACAAAGCAGGAAAAGTTGTGAAATGTGATAACCTACACATTGTTTTAGAAATAAAATAATACGTTACTAAAAAATAATGTCGCGTGGGCCAGAAGAATCAGGAGTTACATTAGCGCCTGTGAGGTGTATAACTTTAGAATTAAAAGACCTTGCAGACGTTGCGGACTTTGAACAGAACGGTGAGATAGGCGCTTTGTATGGTTTTGAGTACACTAAAGATGGTGATTATAAACGCAAAGAGGTTGGCGACAGCAAAAAGTTTCCTAAACTAGAACAACTGCGCAATCTAGAAGCAAATAATGTTGGCCAGTATGAATATAAAATAGTTCGAAAACCTGACCTCAAATGACACTTGGAACCATATTTAGAATGGGACATAAAATTTGAATTCATAAGCCCATTTACATTTTTTAGCCGTCAAAAAAGTTTCAGAAAAGCATTCAACTCTGGCCCTTTACATGTAAGTCTTATGCCGGACGACAATAGTCGGAAAGAAATTGAAATAACGCCGTATGGGAATAAACAGTACATCCTCCACAGAAAAGAAACAGTTTTAAAGGACGCTTCTACAAAAATACAGTTCTTTCCACAAATGAAATTAGGAGACACGTTCACAATGATATTTGAAATTTCTGTCTTAAAAGATGAGGCAAGGAATGGGGCTGTGGGCGTCAGTGACGTCCTTTTAAAAGGAATTCTAATTAGCTGGCAAAACTTAGACGTTGAAAAACTTAAAGTTACCATCGTCGTTCTTCACAATGGCGAGGATATTAAGGTCATAACAACAAGCAACAAAATCAATATTAGTCTAAATAGAAACAATCTTACAGCACTGAATTGGATTAATCTTACACATTTAGACCTTATAGGATTTTATTATACTGAACAAGTTTTAACAGAGAGTATGATAAAAACAATAACTGGATTAGATTAAATTCTGTTATAAAACTATGGAGCAGTTAAACTTTATGACAAAAACCCCTCATTGTTCATTGATTTGTGGACAAACTGGTTGTGGGAAAACAATATTTATCCTCAACCTATTACAAACAGTTTATCGCTATAATTTTGATTATATTGTAATTTTCTGCCCAACACTTAAATGGAACAAAGCATATCATGATAGAAGGTTTATATGGACAGATGATGACATATTTTTAGTTGATCCTAGCAATAAACTGAGTGAGTGTTTAGAACAGTTTTATAGACTGTTTGAAGGAACGCAGACACTATTTATTATAGATGACTGTTCAGCAGAAAGAGACATAGTTAAAAAAAGAAAACTTTATCAAAACTGGCCTTCAGTGGAAGACATGCTGGAATAAGTGTGTGGATTTTATCTCAAAAATATAACTCAGTTTTAAAAGACTTTAGAGAACAGTTAAAGACTGTAGTTTTATTTCACATGAAAGACAGAGACTCATTTGATGAATGTTTGCGCGAAAATGATGTTATTGAAAATGATCAGGAAAAAACATAGGATTAAGCAAAAACTAAAATCTGAAAAGTTTAGTAAATTAGTATTGAAAACGGATAATCCTACACAGTATGTATGTTTGTAGGGTTTACTAGGAGAGAACTATAAAAGGGGCATTCTGGAGTCGCCTGGTCGAAACTGGTTGAGACCGGGGGAGCCAGAATGCCCCTTTTATAGTTCTCTCAAGATCTGTTGCAAGATTTCTTGCTATGATTCGGTCCATGAGCTTCCCTGCTAATTTTTGCATAGTAAGTATGAGGTTGTCATTTAGCCGATGATGATCTTTTCCTGATGTTGGTAAAGCTTTCAGGTAGTTGTGTGTCCAGTCTTCTGGACATAGCCTTTATCAACACTCTCTTGATAGAGATTGTAGATTTGGGGCTCTCTTCTCTTCTGAGAGCTGTTTGATATCTGCATACCATACTTTGCCTGGACCTGGAGCACTATCCTTAGTGCATCTAGCTATTGCGTCATCCAGTTCAGATGCTGTAGTCTCATCATCAATGCCAGTCTCAGCTAGGTGATGGTTTAACTTGGTGAAAAATTGCTTCTTTTCCTCCAAATGTCTTTGATAACTCTGTACTATGAAACATTTAAGGAGAGCCGACACTTTCTCCAAATTCGTCTCGAATTTACTGATCCCATCAGCGTCTAAGATCTGTGAAGTTGCGTTTGTTTAGTGTTTTCCTTCATGCGACTATAAAAGTGCCAGAACTGAGTTAGTATTGTATCATAATTAAATGACAGACAAAATTAATATACTTAGTTTCTTTAGCTTCCTCAGCTACTCTTTAGCTTCCTCAGCTACTCTACGACGATGGTGCATGGACAGCCTTAAAACAGTCGTTCGAATGCTTGCTAAAAGACTCTGCTAGCAGTGTTTATTCCAAAAGGCATGTGAAGGAACCTGTACCTGCCACATGGTATGCCGAATGTGGTTCTGCAGGAGGACTCCTTGTTCATTCTGACCTGCTAGAATCCAGCTTTTGCATCAAGTGTTGAGAACACTTTAGTATGTCCAGTCCTTGAAGCCATGCCATCAGCTGTGCGCATCGGGCAGTGCGGTCTTTGCAGAGCTGTGTTCAGGAACCTGGGGTCCAGGTAAATTCTGATGTCACCATTTTTCTTTCTGCTGCAGCCACCTAGGATATTTATTATTCTGGCTCAGTTTCTGGAATGATCACACATTTCTGCACCATGCTGTCCAGCTTATTCTTGACCTTCTTCTCCATGGCTTGGGGATTATTTTTCTCGCAGGCTTGACAACAGGGACTACACTGGGGTCGATTCTCACGACACACGTGGGAGGGAGTATTCTCAGCTGGTCATCGACTTCACGGATGTCCTTGCCTAGTACAATGAGTGTTAGCCACCAACAATCATTCAGACCACGAATAGGTGCAGCTTGCCTCTCAATGATCTGAAAACTGACCATTTAAGAAATATGGCCGATTTTGCATTGAAGGTCCACTGTGCCTAATGTTGAGAAGCATTTTCCACCATAGTCCACCAGGTTCACGGCCTTTGCCTTGCTGATCCCTTCCTTGTCTGAAGTGGTGCAAAGGTAGTACGTTGCACTTGGCACTTGCTGTTGATTGAAGCTGTGCAGTGTATTTCATTAATTGCAGAAATCTGTGGCAGGGAAGATAGTTTCCATTCATCCTCAGATTTGTTGTGGCTCTCATTGTTATCGTCACAAACAACAGCATTCGCAGTTCTCATGACTGTCTTTCTCGGAACTGACTTGCAGACCTTCGTAAAGTGATGCAGCTTCATACAGCAGGTGCATTTCTCTCCCGTACGCAGGACAAACCTGCTTTCGTGGTGGGTGAAAACGTCCACAATAAATACTCTTTTTTTCCTCATTCTGTGATGTGGTCTTTCCTTTGAATGTCGTTTTGTTTGGAATGGCATAGAGCTCATTTTTTCCAGACACGTCTTCGTTATATTTCGCTGCAGCTTCATGTATCTGGCACAGCTGGATGGCTTTGTGTGAGGTATGATCTCTTTCTTTCAACAGCAGTTTCCAAAGGGCATCTGATGCGACACCACAGACAATCTGGTCACGAATGAAAGCCCATCAGTGTATCAGTTTTGCAGCAATCATTCGTCTTCAGCTAATTCGGCGCAAATCCTGCGTTGAATCTTCCGCTGAAATGGATGAGTGTCAGGGTGGGAAGGGGGGGGGGGGGGGTTATAGGTATGTGCAGTGGAAGAAATAGAGCGAATACTCAAGCTATCACTCCACCAGACCACAAGAGGAGAAGATGGTTCATCCGAATTTATTTACAAAACAACCTTTCACTCACACTAGCACGCTGATGGGATAGGGGCTCTATCAGAGAAGAGAGAAAACAGTTGAGAGTGACGAGTGGGACAGGGAAGAAGAAAGTGCTACCCAGAACTATCTACTTTACGGGACCAAACAAATAATAAAAATAAACACTCACAAGTACTCCAGGATCCAGGTAATACCCAAACCTAGCCTGCTACAACAGTACCATGAAGAATGAAAGGATAAAGATAGTTCAAGAAACAATACTACATCCGACAGGACATAAACACCAAGAATTCAGCACAAAGCAGATCAGTAAGAGCCTTCTACACACACAACACACACACACACACACACACACACACACACACACACACACACACACACACACACACACACACACACACACACACACGCAAGACTCACGTTTACACCACACTGCACAGATTTAACTTAACTTGGACAGGAGTCCATGACCGTGGAGGTTTGCAGAGGGAGTTTTTTTATTTATTTATTTTTTAATTATTATTTTATTTTATTTTTTAGCCAGGCGAAGGGCGAGGTTGGCTGGTCTCCTGGTGTCACGAGTTTGTCACGAGGCCTATGACGATTGACCCATCTAGGGCGGTGGAATTAATTTATTTATTGTCGTTGCTGTTGTCGTGTATCCGTCCCTTAATGTGGCTTGTGGTGCGTTTGCACCTTAATGTCGTTCAGCTCAGGTTAGGTTTACTTTCTCTCTCTCTCTCTAATTCCACTGCCCGTGTAATTCATCCTGCAGGTTCACGGGTGGCTGGTACCTTTCGCCTGAACTGGCTGTCTCTATCAGCCTCTCAGCTGTCTTTTTACCTGTCGCACGTGCATCATTCCTCTTAGGCTTGAGGTATGCTCACTGTGACGTAGCGTGGCATGTTGGCTGCCATCGTTTAGGCAGGTTTTCTCTTCACTCGATCGGAAGATGTCCCTGAGAGCGCCTGCTCTGTTTTGGTTCTACACCACTTCGTCGAAGGTACGGTCGGTACCTTCATCCCTACAGTCGGCCTGTAGGGGAGGGACATCACATCACGTCATCTTTTCCGCATCTGCACTGCTGGTCCTATCGACTGGCCCAGAGGGCAGAGAGTCGCTTGACCCGCACTTTGGGTCACCCACGGGTAGCTGGTAAGCATCAGTTTCGTGGTTTATTTGTTGTTGTTTTTTTTTCTTGTTACCCGGCTAATTCTTCTCTTTTGCGCAATTTCTTTTGGTTTTCAAAATTATAAAAGAAATATTGTTTGAGACACTTTTTCTGGTTAATTCAATCTTTAACCTGGCCAGTCAAAATTATATCTTAAAGTCTTTCTCCTTTTTATGCATCTGGTGATGCGGGTAGTCGGGGGGGGATGGGGGAGAACCTGGTGATTCAGGGTTGGTACTTGCTTGGTCTCGCTCGTCCGCCCCTGTCACAATTGCCGGTCTCGCATTCTTCGGCCACCGTCTGTTTGTGCGTGCAAAGGGAACGAGAGTTTTATGTTTGCGAGCGTGCGTACGCATGATTAGTCGTTTGGATGCGTGGTTGGAGAATTGTGTCATTTATGATGTTGCTATAAAATGTGAGGATAATTGTGCCATTGAATTATTATTATTTGCAAATGTGGTGGCAGTTATAAAAGCAATGGTTGCTGTATTAGTTCAGTTCCTAAAAAAGGAAAATGTTGAGCGTGAGTGAGAGAAGGATGAATATATAATTGCTATTCATATGTTTAGCCTGTTAAAGTGGTCTCTTGCCTGCTTCGTGTGAGGAGACCTTTACCGAACATTCCTCGTTTGGTTTGTTGACTGTGTTATGCTCAGGTCTGTGTTGAGCTTGTGTCACTAATCTATCCAAAACCTCCCCTCGCCATCATGCGAGTGGCTGTTAGGATTTAACAGCATGTGTCAGACCGTACTGACTGTGGGGTTCCAGTGCCCTTCTTTCTCCTTCCCTTCCAGTTCCTTCCTTCTTCTCTCCCCAGGGGGCTCCACCCGATGTGGCGCTGTTGGGGCCGCGCACTGGTTGAGGAGCACGTGGACTTGGCTGGACGGTCCTGGCCCTGTCCGGGACTTTCGCGACAATCCCCTGCCCCACGGGAGCCTTTTCTCCACCGTCCATGGACCTCCTGCAGTGCACGTGACGGGTTGTGGGTAACTCTGTGCCGTGCCATTTTGGGGGTGCGCGTTTTGCCCAGGGTGTCGGCTTGAAACTTATTCAGGAACAAACCTGGTTTGGGGGCACCTGAGTCGCCCCGGTGCTCCGAAGGACTTTGGAGAGACAGAGGTGTGGGGGAACACGTGAAGCATGGAAAGGAATGCGTGTGTTGGGATGGTTGATTATGATTGTGCATGTTGTGTGTGTGTTGGAATGCTTGTTTGAGACTATGTATGGTGTGCGTTTTGTTGAAAAGCTTATTTGCGATTGTGTATGTTGTATGTGTTGGAATGGTTATTTGTGACTGTGTGTGCTGGTGTGAATAAATGTGTATTGTATTTGTAATCTTTCTTGTGTGGTCTCTTGCGAGGCGTGTGGGTCAGTCACTCCCTTCACTCCCCCTTAAACCGATCCCGTCAGGGCAGACCTCCAGGGTCGGTCGTGACACCTGGTCAGTGTGGAGCAACTGTCTCAGAGAACGAGAAGAGTTCACCACAGCCAGTTCACCCAGGTTTGTATGAAGGTGGTGCTGGTGTGAAAGATGACTGCAGGGTCCAAAGATGCGGCCCCCAGCCCGCCAAAAAATGGATGCTGCAACGGAATGAGGGCGAAAATTTTCCTTAGCCAATAAAAAGTTAAAGCTAAATGATTAGCCATTCGAACGCTCATATGTTCCGCGGTTCCTCCTGTGTATACAAAACCAAAAAGATAATTAACTGAACATTAAAATGTCCGATACTTTTAGCCGGCCAGAATAACATAATGAACAAAAACCACGTATCTATCACATCATCCAAGACCAATACGACCTTCAGAGAAAAGGGGAGGTAAGTATTGACTCAACCTCAAAAAGAAAAACAAAAAAAAAAACATGACTAGCTTCCTTTGACCGAAATGAAGGCAAATGGTAGGGTTAAACATTCTCAACTTGGCCCGAAGTGGCCAAAACTCTAACGGCTAAGAACGGAAAACGCAATTACAGACCAAGCATTTCTATAATTCTACAACGAGGACAGAGGTGCCTATCTCGGTACCAGTTTCGTACTTGCTCCCATGCTTCAGAGCAGTTACACACCGAAAGATGTGCCTAAGCCAACGGCACATGTAGGGAAGAAGAAAAATTTCTCAATTAACCATCGAAAGGCTAGAAATCCCAAAATGATACGATACGTTGCCTAAAACAGAGCATATACAATAGTTATCAGAATAGTGGGTGGGCGAGGAGCAGAATGGTCCACATCCTGATTCAACAAAGGGTAGAAGTTATGACCACAACGGTCCACACTGAAGTGGACTCCAGGTCAGGGAAGACCTAAGCTGACTTTTCCAGATGGCAGGGATAGGGGTCACCAGAGGTGATGAATGGTATTCTTCCAACTCACTGAAGGATGAAAGTCCATACCATGCAACTCACCCCATAGTGGATTCAGATGAAAAGCCCAGCTGGCAGAGATAGGGATCTCTCCGACTCAAAGGTCTGTAAGCGAGTGCCACACCACTAGCCTGACAAAGCTGACAACCGGTAAAATCTGCTCACCTGTGGCACCTGACATCGGCTGGTGCACCATGTGAAAAATGCTAAGCATAGGGTCCTATGTCGAAAAAGGGGGCCTTACACTGGACGGCCTGAACAAAACAACGGAACTTTAGGCCCAAGAAGGGAAACACGAAAAAGAACGGGAAAAGAAAGCTTGAAAAGAAAACTGAAGGGAAGTGTTGCAGGATGGTAGCGAAATGCACGGCGTAGCGCACCCGGGTATCAAAAACACTCACTGGTCACACCTTGCCAATGAAGTAAGAAATCATGACTGCCAACAAATTTATACGGGCTATATACAAAAAAACCAGTTTGCCCTACCAACTAAAAGGAATGTAACATCCGGACAACAACCCCCAACCAAAAGAGGCTCACCCCACTGAGGCACAGCCATCACAGCCTCCATTTTGTCTTATACACACTTACACTCATGTAGACTTCTCTCACTCTCAGTGGAGTGATAGATTTCCCCCAAACATTGTCTTACTACCCCAAACGGCTGAGGTATCAGCCCCCCAGTTATGCTTCCCAGGACGTGTCTGAATTTACATGCCAAACTCTGCAGTTCAATGGCCCATCCCATGAGATGATGGCTAACAAGACAAATCCGAGAAGATATCCAGGGATGGTGGTCTGGCTTCCGAATAAACTCTCGACCGTATGGTAGAGTAAAACCATCGGAAGCCCACACCACTGCGAGACATTCCTGTTCAAGGGTGTATATTTTTAGCTCTACCCCTACCAACTTTTGCTCAAAAAGGGAAATTTGGGCAACAGACCCCCCCCCCCCCCCCCCCCCTTGGTCCTGAAGCAGTACACTCTTAACCAGTGCTTGAAGCATCGAAATGCTTGCTTGGGTCACAAACTCCAGAACAGGTTGTTTGGATATGGTGTCCTCGAGTTCCTTGAAAGCTTGATGTCCTCGGGACTCCAAACAAGAGCTGCATATTTTCGTGTCTGTTTTGTCCATCAAAGGTTTGGCTACCTCAGCAAAGTGTGAGATAAGGAGAGAAAGGAGAGAAACCGCGAGAATACTTGAAGAACTGGAGACCTATCTCACTTTTAAATGTAACCTACAAAATTGCTTCAGCCTGTATTGCAAACGAATAAAAAATGGTTACCAAAACTCATAAACGGGGATCAGACGGGATTCGTTCCAGATAGATATATAGAGATAGTTTACGAACAATATATGATTTAATTCATTATTTAAAGTGAACAGTTTTGCGAGGGTTGTTTAATTTCAGTCGATTTCGAGAAAGCTTTCGATTCAGTTAAACGGGTCCATATATGAAAAAATTCTGGTGCTTTTGGATTTGGAAAAGGAATACAACGATGGATATAATCTTTTTACGATAAGATAAAGTCTTACGTAATAGTGAACGGAAAGTGTCTTCAGGCTTTTCAATTGGAAGAGGTTGCCGTCAAGGGGACCCTATATCTCCATACCTATTTTTTTTGTGTGTTGAAGTACTAGCGACCAAAATAAGCAAAGATCATGATTAAAAGGGCATAAAGATAGAAAACACAAAATTTTTAAGATAAATCAATTTGCAGACACACCACTTTTACGTTAAAAGGGCGACAAGAAATTAATCATACGAAAAGTTATTTGCAAACCTTTATGAATTTGAGCAAATATCTGGACTCAAATTGAACTACAGAAAAACTTTAATGTTTGGCTAGGTACAGAGAAAAATTCCACGAACACATATTTGTCACAATTGTAAAATGGAATGGAAACCCTCAAAATTAAAAATTTCTAGGGATTGGTTTACGAATAGTCTATCGAATGACGGAAATTAATATAAAGGGAAAAATTTTTGGGAAAGTCCAAAACCTGTTCAAAATATGGATAAAAAATTATAACACCATTGGGTGAGTACCTGTGCTAAAATCATTAGTGCTATCAAAACTGGTGTACTAATGGATCCTTTACCAAATCCTCCTATTCCCAGATTGCTTTATTAACAGAATATGTGTTTCAAATTTGTATGGAACAACAAAAATGATAAAATTAAAAGAAAGTATTCAATACATAGTAATACAAAAGGGAGGGATGGTATACCCATCTGAAAATAATACAGCTCCTTAAAAATAGCCTGGATAAGGAAAGCGTACATGTACAACCATAAGTGGAAGATAATATTGCATTCATTATGTCCCGAAATAAGTAATTTTTGACGCCTTATGGTCCTAACAGATTTGTTGAAAGCAATATTCGTAACAAATTTTGGAAAGGGAAAGTTTTTCTATCATATAAAGGTTCTGCAAACAGGTAAAATTTACACGAAAGTACAGATTTAGCCACTGAGCCTATTTTCTGTAATGAGAAGTTTAAAGTGGAAAAAAAAAACATTCATTTACAAGAAATGGATGCAGAAAAACATATTTCTTGTTAAACATTTACTTGATGATGATGGTAATTTTGTAAGCCTTTAGGGAACTGTCAGAGAAAATGGGATTTCAGATAAATTTTTCTGAATTATATAAGTTGCGTGCATTCGATCAAAGCAAAGCGGAGAAAAGAAGATTCAAATTAGACAGTAACATTAGTGAAGATAAAACTTTAGCACTTAAAAGAATTTGTAGCGTTACTAAAGGTACTCGTACTTATTATATATTATGGTGGAAGTCAATGAAGTTCTAACATTAGTGCCTTTGTTAAGTGGGGCAGCGCTTAATATACCTATTGACTGGACAGAGGTACTGAAAAGATCAGCAAAATTAAAGAAACAAAATTAAAAAAGGTTCAAATTAAGAAAATGCCACAGAATTTTAGTAACAAACAGTGTGCTGAAAGTATCAAATTATCGTAGTGACAAATGTAACTTTTGTAATACAGAGAAAGATTTCCCTTAATCATACCTATGGAATGTGAGTTTACCCGTGTTTTCTGGAAAACTTTGAAAGAGCTCTGAAAGTTAAATTTTTCCCACTGTGAAAAATTAAACCTTTAATTGGGGGATTATATTATTTGGTACGGGTGAAAAACAAAACTGATGATATGCTAGACCTAATAATTTTAATGGGGAAAATTTTTTCATTTAAAAAGGTAGAATAACAAAACAAAGCCTAATCTAAACATTTTTTGAAGGACTAACTATCGATATAAAATGAAAAATATATTACTTGAGAAGACAATCAGGCACCTGCCAAACAAAAGGTTACCCACATTAAAACTGCTAGAGGGTTAATTGGTAAATTGTAATAATGTATGTGTACCTAAGGTGTGTGTGTTTGTGGGTTGTTGGTTGTGTATGTTGTGTGTGTGTGTGGTGTGTGTGTGTGTGGTGTGTGTGTTGTTGTGTTTGGGGTGGGTAGACCGGGTATGTGTGTGGGTGTGCATGTATGTGCATGCGTGCTCTCATACCACCAAGACACGCACATACATATATTTTGTTTAATGTTGTCCATGACCTTTGAGCCTCCATGAAACAATGGAAACGAAGTTTATCTGTATATTGTACTTTCTTCCGAATGCCATGAGTCGATGGGTTGCAATGATTTATTCATGCGTTTTAACCTTAAAATCCTAATATTATGTTTGTGTACATCATTAATGCCTTCCATATTGGAATTCATTGGAAAAAGAAGGGGTTTTGCTTAATGTTTAACTTTTTTTCTGTTGGATTCAAATATGCCTTGATCGTTCTTTTTTCATCCCTCGAGTTGATAGATGTGTATTTACTCGTTCAATTGTCTTGGTTCGTTGCTTTTTTTGAATAAAAACTTGTCTTGGGAAAAAAAAAAAGTAAAAAAAAATAAATAAATAAAAAAACTTGCGGCAGTACCCTACCAGTCCAAGAAATGATCAGAGTTCCTTCTTGGTCGGGGAGGGGGAGGGGGGGTTGGGGGGTGGGGGGGGGGGGGAGGGGGGGGTCAGGCGTCTTCCATCTTCTGAGCCTTGTCTTGTTCAGGCAGCATGTTGCCCCGGCCGACCACATGACGTAAGATGGATATCTCTGCCTCTCCAATCTGGCCCGTTGTAGGACAGGCGGCAAGTTGCAAACCCATCAAAGTGCTCAAAGATGATCTGGAGAGACTCTGAATGGTTTACCCCATGTCTCCATAGCCAGGAGCAAATCGTCCCAAAAAAGTTGTGTGCGTCGCTCAGCTGAAGGGGCTCCAACATGAGTTGCATAAACGACTAAAGACAGATCCTCATTTTGAGACCGAATGGCATCACTTTGAACCTGAATTGACCCTCTAGGGTCGTAAGGCAGTTTGGTTTTTTTTCTTTTTTCCCCCCGCGTCTGGTTCCATGGGAATTTGCCAGTATCCTTTGGCCAGGTCAAGCTTGGAAAAATGCTGGGCTCTTGCAAGCCCCGGGAGAGATTTTATCAAACGTCAGCATTGTTCGGGGTCGAAATTTTAGAACTTATTTAAACCCAAATGTCGATACAAAATGTCATTTTGCTGTTTGGCTTCTTGACAAGTAGTATCGTGATGAGTAGGGTGCTGCAAACTTCCGATGGCATCCATCCAAAGCACTGATTGTAAATTCTGACTAACTTTTCCACTGGGAGTGTGGGAAAGGAAAATGTTTCACATGAACCAGTTCATCTTGTGTGAGTTCCAAAGGGTATGTTCCCAAATTGCAGCACAGAGGGATGTCCAAAAGAATATCCCGATATTTGCTACAAAAAGGTTTTCCCCCGATCTTTCTGGTCTGATGAGAGACAGCGATTTTCACATCCTTCCATTTTTTTTCCCCTGCATGTAGACGACTCAGAGAGTGTTGGAAATCAAAGGGGGTGATTTCCCCCCTTTCCCCCACAACCACAGAGAAAAAACCTGCACCGCAAAACCCCTCTTCTTTCGTATGCCCTTTTTACCTTTATAAGCCGTGTCATCCAAAGTGGCTTAAAGGATTTCTTTCCCTCGAGCTGCGTCATCCAAGCTGGCTGACGGACAGACGGTACATTTTGCAATGTCAACCACTATTGGGTGACGGGAACATGGGGGAAAAAAAAAAGATTCCTGCACTTTCCATAAAATGATCAAGGTGGCAACTCTGAAGACCCCTCCCGGCGCTGACCATCTCCAAAGCATGATGATGATGATGGTAGTCCTTCGGATCCGATGACTTTAGCATTTCTGCAGCTCATCGATGTACGCGAAGGTGGCTCTGCAGCCCCAATCTGGAGGCGCAGAGTCTGAAACAGTGGGGCACTGAAGTCCGTTGTCGTGATCACTGCTGCTGCTGCTCTGTGGCGTTGATCCCTGGCGGCAGTCAGCTTTTGGCGTCGAGTATTTTCCCGAAGTTGGTAGCGGCTTTGTGAATTGTGGCCCACCACAGAGGTCGGTCACTGGCGCACTCCTCTAGTTCTTTTGGTTTGAGTTCGCACCACTGGAGGTTTGATTTGACCGAGTCCTTGTACCGTTTTCTTTGGGCGTCCTTGGTTTCTCTTGCGTGCAGGAGCTCTCCCATACAGCAGTCGCCTTGGCATACGGTGCTCTTCCATACGGATGGACATGCCCCACCCATCGAAGCTGGGCCTTGATGAGCATGGACTTGATACTTGTAGTGTGAGCACGGTCCAGGACCTCGAGGTTGGAAACACAGTCCTGCCAAGGGATTCCGAGTATGGAGCGAAGAGCTCGCATGTGGAAGTTCTCCACCTTCTTGACGTGTCTGCGGTACAGTGTCCAAGATTCGCACCCATAGAGGAGAGGGGGCAAGACCGCTGCGTTGTAACATCTCAGTTTTGTAGTCAGCCGAATGTTGTGTTGACTAAGCACTCTGTAGCGGAGTCTTCCCAGCGCCGGGCTTGCTTTGCTGATTCGGGCATCAACTTCCCTGTCCAGGGAGCCATCACAGGAGATGGTACTTCCTAGATATCTGAAATGTTCAACGTCCGCAAGCTGGAGTCGTTAATGACGATGGTGGGTGCCGGGGGGTTGGTGTTTGGTGCGGGTTGGTGAAGCACCTCAGTCTTGCCGAGGCTGATTGTCAGGCCGAAGAGCTTTGAAGCATCGGAGAAGCGGTCAAGCATCGTTTGCAGATTGGATTCTGCATGGGCCACCAGTGCGCAGTCATCGGCAAAGAGGACTTCTTGAAGGAGATCTTTGATGCTCTTTGTTTGGCAGTGAGGGCGAAAGGTCAAGAGGGAGCCGTCCAACGATAGCGGAAGTAGACTCCCTTCTCCAGGTCTTGGGCAGCGTGGGACAGCATGCAGGTGAAGAAGACGTTGAAGAGGACCAGAGCTAAGAGACAGCCCTGCTTCACGCCATTGCTGATTTCGAAGGCTTCCGTCACGTTTCCACTGGAGAGACCTGGCCGGTCATGCCATCATGGAAGTCTTGATCATTTTCACAAACTTTGGCGGGCATCCAATGCGCTCGAGGACTGTCCAAAGAGCTTCCCTGTTGACCGTGTCAAAGGCCTTGGTCGGTCAATGAAAACAGAGTATAGGGCATGTTTTGTTCGATACACTTCTCCTGAAGCTGTCTGACAGCAAAAATCATGTCGACAGTGCTTCTGCCGGGTCTGAAGCCGCACTGCGCCTCGGGGAGTTCTGCTCGGAAACGGTGATGATCTGTTGAGGATAGCTCTGGCAAAGATTTTTCCAGCAATGGAGAGTAGCGAGATGCCTCTGTAGTTCCCACAGTCGCATTGCTTCCCTTGTTCTTGTAGGGGGAGACAATCAGGGCGTCACGGAAGTCATCTGCATCTTTTTCCTCCTCCCAGATACTCCGCAGGACATCGTGAAAGGCTTTTAGGGCGTGGGGCCTGCCGCCTTGTAGATCTCAGCAGGTATTCCGTCCTTTCCTGATGCTCTACCGGAGCTCGACTGGAGGATTGCTTTCTGGATCTCTGCAATGGGGGGGGGGTACTGCAAGTGTGTCTTGTATCGGCTGCTGAGGGATCTGTTTCAAGGCATCCGAGTCGACTGACGAGGGCCTGTTGAGCAGGTTGCTGAAGTGTTCTTCCCAGCGCTTGCTTAGTCCTTCTTGGTCCTTGATCAGGGTTGCGCCGTCGGAGGACCGTAGCAGGGAGCAGCCTGATGCTGAGGGTCCGAAGACTGTCTTCAACGAGCCAAAGATTTCTT
>CM031601.1:55670153-55675153 GCA_018398815.1 Conus ventricosus
ACCACCAGCCTGACAAAGCTGACAACAGGTAAAAGCTGCTCACCTGTGGCACCTGACATAGGCTGGTGCACCACGTGAAAAATGCTAAGCATAGGGTCCTATGTCAAACATAGTGCCCTATACAGGGTGGCCTGAACAAAATAACGCAACTGTAGGCCCAAGAAGGGAAACACACAAAAAAAGAACAGGAAAAGAAAGCTTTAAAAGAAAAATGAAGTGAGGTATTGGAGGATGGGAGCGGAATGCACATGGACGTAGCACACCCGGGTATCACAAACAGCTCACTGGCCCACACCTGGCCAATGAAGTAAAGAACCATGGCTGACAATCACATTTATTCTGGTCTTTAAAAAATGCGTGTTGCCCTACTAACTAAAAGGATGTACGTCCGTGACAAAGAGGATAGCTGACTGCTCGTTCATTTTGCTTGTCCTGAGTGCTGTGTATCATGCCTGAAGAAGACCTAAGAGGTCAAAACGCGTTGTGTTTTGTCTTGTGATTTGCTTGTCTACGTTTTTCGGTGGAGCCTCATCAATAATGTTTATATTGTGTTTAGATTTCCGCCTGCAGTCGCCTGCTTTTGCAACTAGATCTTTTTTGTCTTCTTCGGGCAAGATAAACACTCTTAAAGAAAATGGAAACTAAAGACGAATATACAGCATATATCTCCTAAAAGTGGGCGCAAAATAGATACGGAATACACACAAGACTGCCGGGAGGGAGACAATTCCGTTTAGTAATAATAATGATATAACAACAACAACAACACAACAACAACAACAACAATAATAATAATAATAATAATAATAATAATAATAATAATAATAATAATAATAATAATAATAATAATAATAATCATCATCACATCATCATCATAATAATAATAATAAAAACAACAACAACAACTACTAAAACAACAACTACTACTACTACTACTACTACTACTACACTACTACTACTACTACTACTACTACTACTACTACCACCACACTACTACTAATATTTATTTATTTATTTATTTATTATTATTTATTTATTTAACGTATATTTTACTATGATATACCTAACGCCAAAGGACAACCCCAACTTCGACAGAATGTGGCTTTCTTTTATGTCTAATGTGCACAGCATAGGCTATAGGTTAGAAGGAAGATGAAGTTTTCATGTCACCCAACATTAAGAAAACAACAACAAAAAGCTATACATACATGCCTTTCATTTTTAGAGTGCAATTCCAAATTGAAAAAGTTGAATAATAACAAAGATGTTCATAGCACATGTAACATATATCCACCGGATTCAGTTGTTTTCATGATAAAGGTTCATAGTATTTCCACTAGAAAGAAAATTCGCATAATCCATGTTGACATAAGCTAAGTGTTTCTCTATTTTGTATCGATAATGGATTGCACTGATACGGATTAAGAGAGGGCCGACTTTTCTCATTTTGCAACAGTATATAAAGAACTTGGCGAACAGTATATGAAGTAAACAACTTCATCTGCTTCCATGATTTTGAAAAACCAAGCAAAACAGTTGACTTATCCACTTTTTTCTCTTGTTCACATTTGCATTTTTGATTAAAGCTGGTTTCTAAGGCTTTTCCTAAATGTTTGTACGATGTCACACTGCCAGAATAAATGAGGAATGGTCTCATCTTCATTTCGCAAAAACTGCATTTTTCAACATGGTAACCCCCATCTTTAAGGGATACATTTTGTTGCAATGATTCTGTGGATTATCCTTATTGGAACCATTTAAGGTTTGCTTCTTGTATTTTATGTGTTCTGTGAAAAAACAGTGTTCCAGTTTATCTTTATTGTTATGCGTTATTCCATTTCTTACAGCATTTACGTACCCATTCTTCATCATTGAGAATATCATAATATTTTTTTGTTCCGTTCGGTATGGACAGGATTTATCCAAGTGCTTTTATTTCCTCTTTGACGTTACTGGACTGAACATAATACCATGTGTCTTAATATATTTCTTCACCACATTTGCACATCCCGTATATGTCAGAAAGTTTGTCTTCACATTATATTTTAGTCTGAATTCTTCGAAGGTAAGAAAGTTACCATTTTCACGCAGCAGATGATGTACTCGATACACGCCTCTGTCGATCCAGTGTTTATAAGAGATGGCTAGGTTTCCTATCTTAATCTTATCATTGTAAAACAGAGGTTCTGCAAAATTTCATCAGCTCTTTCGAAACACATCTTTCGTGAAAATTCTTTTACGCTTCAAATGTATGTTTCCAAAAGCGATTTACATTGACAGTCATTGGGAAAGATGCCCCATATTGCCATGTTATCTACAACAGGGAAAACGCAGATATAATACCTTTCCACTTTTGTGTATTCTGTATCAGTTTGCGTATCCAAATCAGTTTTAGGCCACTTAAAACTTTTTGAATCAGTAGGTCCAATCCCCTTTTTTTAAACTCTTCATTACCGTTCTTCTACTGATTCTGTCCTGTTTCTTTTCCAGATGAATTTGAAGCACATACTTTTCAAACCGTTTATTTTATTATGTCATCTGGCGGATTTGGCAAAGTAACCATAATTGTGTTATTTTTGAAAGGATTAAACTTTTTAATACAGCGATTCTGCCTAGTGAGTTATAGACCTTTTAATCCAGATGTTGAATAATCTTTTTATTTCTGAAAATTTTTCATTAAATTCATTTCCTCACAGTCCATCTAGGTCTACCGAAAACCAAATGCCAAAATTTTTATATTTTTGGTTGATTCCAATTGATCTTCAAATGTGGTAGAAGTTTTACTGTCGACCTTTTCTTACTACCTAACTATATGCTTGCGTTTTGCTATCATTCATGTATAAACCAGACTTACAAACTAAACACTCTGATTGGTTCAATGACTGCTCAAAAGACGTTGCATCACCTTGTCATCATCTGATATCATCTGCAAACTGAGCTATTTTATGCCATTATTAGTTATTTTTATACCTTTAATCAATATATATTTCTCTTATCATAGTAGCAAGTATTTCTATGCAGATTAAGAACAGATATGGTGAAACGGGCTCGCCTTGTCTAACACCCTCTCTCAAATTTAAACCAGGATGAACAATGACCATTTGCAATATTGTGGATTTAATATTTCTATAAAACAATGATACCACTGGCATATAGTTGGACCAAATCTGAAAGCTTTCAAGTTCTTCATCAAAAAGTTCCAATCTAACTGTCAAACGCTTTCTACAAGTCAATACAGAGCAATACTCCAGGACGATTTGTAACGTTAAGATAGTGAATAAGCAAGTCGTAAATAAGTCTTATGTTATCGCCAATATATCTACCACTCTTGAATCCTGTTGATCTTCATATATGATCTTGGGAAGTACATTTTTTAAGTCTAGTAAGCTATGCACGATACCCTATCTTGTATACAACGTTTAAAATGTAATTGGTCTCCAGTTATGAATGTATTCCTTAGGCTTATCACACCTTTGGAAGACAAATGATTATTTCCCTCTCTCTGAGGGATGATAGTTCTCCCAGTCTAAATCCTTCATTAATGAGCGAACAACAAAATTACCAACTGATTAAAAAAATCTTGAAAAATTCTGAGTAAACCATCAGTGCCTGGGCTTTATTACTTTTCATGTTTTTCAGAGAGTATGACGCTTCTTCTAAGGTGATTCTCCCTCCATGTTCTTTTGATTCTTCGTAGATAAAGTTGGAAAATCTTTTGCCATGTCAGTAATTTCGCAGTTTCAACATTTCTCATTCTATATAGATTTTCATAAAAAGTTTCGCTTCATTGATTATTTCATTTTGACTATTTACTTCTCTCCCATTCGTGTTATCATTTTTCTCATGCATTTGCTTACGTATGGCCTTTTTTTCTAATTACAGAAGAGCTTGGATACTTTTTCACCTTCAGCAATCCATCTTGCTCTCGAACGCACTAAAACTCCATCGATTTTTTTACTTCTAATTTCCACTAGATCTGCTTTGTATTTTTCCAAATTTTCTTGATCTGCTTCGGTTCTGGGAAATTTTATATCTAACTCTTTGATGCTTTCTTCTAGTTGTTTCTCCTGTTTAGCTTCTTTCTGTTTCTTTGCTATGGAAAATTGCTATTGTTTTCGATCTCACTTTCATAAGCAAAACATCTAGAAAGAACTGGTCTCCTATTGTAAATTGTATCTGATTTCTAGGAATATTATGAATTTTCTTTTCTTTCATACGGCAAGACTGCATATACTTCGATAGTATTTCTGATTTCCTCATCTATTTCTTTTAGATAAGTTAAGTCCTTTAGAAGAGAATTGTTAAATTTCCAAAACTGTTTCTTTAACTTCTTCTCCAAAACATAATTTCAAGACCAATTATTGAGTGGTCCGATCGTAGCCAGTCTGAATGTCAGCATCTTCAACATATTGTACTATTGTTTCCGAGACAACAAAAATGTCAAGTCGACTTTGTTGGAGTGGATTTGTTCTTCGCCAAGTAAATCTTCTGCTTTCTGCGTTTAGGTCTCTCCATATGTCTGTTAGCTCTAAATTTAACATCAGTTCTTCTACTCTTTCTTTAGCATTTTGATTGTTCACATGTTTATAATTATCATAATCTAAATTGGGTCCATTACTAAATTCCAGTCACCACCTATAATTATATTCATATGACCTAGTTTGCTGATGTAATCTTCAATCTTTCATAAAATTCTGGAGTGCTCTCTGTTTGGACCATACAGACTGACAAGCAGTAGATCTTTATTCATAGTTGAAATTAAAACCATTATGAAATCCCTTGTGGGCTGTTTTCACCTTGAAGTCAAAACTGTTATTAAACAATATTGCTACTCCTCTCGATTGCGTATTATTGGATGCAAAGAAACAGTATTGCCCCATTCAGCTGCAGAATAGGCATCTAATTTAGGGTCAAAATGTGTGTCTTGAAGAAAGCATAATTATGGAAAATCTCTTTTGTCTAAGATAGTGAAAAACATCACCCCTTTTCTTCATGTTACC
>CM031601.1:55680153-55685153 GCA_018398815.1 Conus ventricosus
GCCCCCCAAACCTTTTTCTGGTTGCATTTCTTAAAACTGAAAAGGCAGGGGTAAAAATTCCCACTTTCCGGGGTCACTGGGGAAAACCACCAATTTTTAAAATAGGGTTAGACCGGGAGTTTATGTTGTGATTTTTCCTTCCTTATTGGGGGAGTCCCCCCCTTGGAGAATAAAGCTTGCTGAGGCTCTTTTTTGAGAAGATTTATTTTATTTTTCCCCCATTCACCCACTAAAGCACATACTTTTTGTTGGCAAAATCCTACCCTGGATATAATGCGATCCCCCCTATTTCTTCAATCTAAGACAAAAGGCAAGCTTTGTTTTAATTTCAATTTTTCTGCAGTCTTGCAACCCAAAGCGCTCTTTAAGTTGTGGAACGGTGCAGTCTTACCCTTGGGAAATTTTATTGTTTGTTGTATTTTAGCCCTTTCGGGTTTTATTCCAAAAATGGCCCTAAACACTTGTGTCTTAGAGGTATCTTTTTAATTTTTACTTTTCACAAGAAAATTAGCTTTTTTTCCTTTTTTGATTTTCTTTTGCTTCAAAGATGGGCCCCTTTGGTTGGTTTTTTTTAAAAAATCAAAAAACATAAGGTATTTCACACCCAAACCCTTTTCTGGGATGCATTCTTCTTAAAAATGAAAAACAGAGGAGTAATTACCACTTTTCCCCGTCACTAGGAAAAACCCCCAAGTTCGAAATATCGGGATATGACCCGGAGTTATTGTTATGAGTTTTCCCTTTTTTTTGGGGGGATTCTCCCCCTTGGAGAATTAAACTTTGGAAGGGCCCTTTTTTAAAGCATTTTTTTTTATTTTTCCCCATTCACCCCTCAAGCACTACTGTTTTTAGGGAGAATCATCTCCCCGAGATATGAAGCATTCCCCCCCATTCTTCAAACTAAAACATAAGAGCAAGTTTTTTTAAATTCAATATTTTTTCAGTCATTGCAACACCAAATGCTCGAATTGCTGAACGGGGCAGTACTTATCCTTGGGAAATTTTTTGTTTTTGGGTTTTAATGTATATATATAAAATTTTTATAATATATATTATTTTTTATTATTATATATATATATATATATACATATTTTAATATAACATTACAAAAAAAACAAAGACCCAGGCCACGCTGTTCCAACTTTATTTTTTACTGAATTTTTGCCCGACACGTGCTTTTTCAAAAAAAGCTTGGGCGTAACCACAACAGGGCAAAGCGGCCAAACCCCCCCAAAACAACCACAGGAAAAAAAACAGGGGAAAAACACTTTAACCCCCACACCCCTTTTTCCCCACCCCTCTTCATTTTTTCTCTCTCTTTTCTCCTCTCCCCCCCCCCTCTCTCTCTTTTTTACTCTTCCCCTCTCTCTCACTCACTCAACCCCCCACCACAAAACACACCCCACAACCAAAACACACACACAAAAAACCACCCCCACCCCCACCCCCCCCCCCCACCCCACAAGGCAATTTAAAAAACCCCCCCCCAAAAATGCATGTTTTTCCCCCCTGCCCTTTTTTGGCACACTTCACATCAAAATCGGGAAAAAGCACTGAACTTTCACAGAAAGGAAAACCTATTATTGGTTTACACATCTCAAATTTTGAAAACATGAATTTAAAAGAAAAAAAAAAAGGAAAAACATAACCCCCATCCCCAATTGATCATTAAAAAAAGAGAAAACCCAAAGATCACGAAAGATAAAAAACCTTTTTGCCTTAATCCCCCTTTTCTATCATGCAGAAGAAAAATTTGCCCCCGAAAACTAACCCCCCCTACTCCCCCCCCCTCCACAACCCCCATAGGCAAACACACCACACACCCCACACACACAAAACAAAACCCCACAAACACCCCCACCAACCCCCACCCCACCCCCCAAAATCCAAAACCCCAACCCCAACCACCCCCCACCCCCAACCCCCTCAAAACCCCCACCCCCACCCCCCAGGAGGACAACCAACACCAAAACCCAAAAACCACCCCCACACCCCAAACCCCCTTTTCCAAACCCAAAATGACACCTTACCAACCCCCAACCCCAGCACAAAAAAAACACACACACACACCACACACACAACACACACAAACACATTTCACTCTCCCCTCTCACCCCTAACCCACATTCCCCCCACCCCACAAACCAAAAGCACACGCAACCCCCCCCCCCCCCCCCCACACCAAAACAACACACAAACCGCCCCCCCCACCCCCACCAAAACACACACACAAACCCCAACACAAACACACACACACACACACATAAAAAAACACAACACCCCCCACACACCAAAACACCACACACACACACACACACACAACACACTTATTTTGCACTATTTCGGGACTGGGTCCTAGCACTATTTTGGGAAATGGTCCCGTTTCGGGGTGTTGAACCCCGGGCCCGTTGGGGTTTTAGGGCCGCCCAAAAAAAATGTTTCCCCATATTATTAAACCAAACCCTGTTTTCTTTCTTACCAAATAATCTTTTTGTTCCCCCTAAAACAGTCTATGGAAATTTTTTCGACTCTGAGTTAGGTTTCAGATGGGGTCTTCCCAAAAAATTAAATTTTGGGGGGCCATTGGGATTTTTCGTCTTGTTTAAATTTGGGTGTCCCCATTTTTGAACCGCCCCTCCTGTTTTTAAAATTTTTGGGAGAACCAACGAAACCCGGCGTCTTTATGGGGTCTTTAAACCCGGGCGATGTAAACTGTGTTTTTGGGGGGTTTCAGCCCAGGTTTTTCCCCAATCTCCCACCCTTTTTGGTTTCCCCCGGGGAATGAATCTTCGATGTTTTGGCAGGGCACAGGTGTCCCCCATCGCTTTGCTTGGGACTTTTAAAAAAGCCGGGTTTAACTTTGGTCCCCCGAACAAAAAGGCGGGAAACGGGGGGGTTTGTATATTTGCCCCGGTTTTTTCCTGCGTCTGTTAGTGCAAACAAAGATTTGGGGGGGAAAAATTTTTCCCGTTTTTTTTGTCTACGTAAGCAAGGGGGGAGTTTCCCCAAAGATTTTGACTTGGGAGGGTTTGGTGGGGGGTACGGGAGTCACCCAGGCAAGTTTTGTCCCTTTTTCTTCCTTTGGCTTTTAAAAAATGCTTTGCCGGGGAAACCCCTAGCCCCCCGGTTATTCCCCTTTTTGGGTTTTTTTCGGTCCCATCCAGGGGAGTTCAAAATAGCTGGATATTTCCTTTTATGCGTTTATCCAGTGTTTGGTCATCATTTCACACATACGCAGTCGGGCCCCACACTAGAAAAAGTTTCCCCCAAAAGACTGATGGGGCCCTGGCCCCGCTATTGGGGGGGGTTTTGAGTGAAGTTTTGCAAAGCCTTTTGTGGGGGTTTCCTTTCCCTTTCAAATCCTTAAACTTTTAAAAAACCAGGTAGCAAACCCCTGTAACCCGTAAATTTATGGTCCCTTTGATGGAGGGGGGGGGGGGGGAGGTCCTGGGGAAAGGCCCTTTTTAAGTTTGCTGAGTCCCCCAATGTTGGGAAGTTTTCGTTTTTCCATCATCCCCCGGGCCCGGGTCCAGTTAATAGCCCCTTCTGGCTCAGTAGGGGTGAAACCGGTCGGGAGGGAGGGGGAAAAACAGGTCCCACGAGTTTTTGGTCCAACCCTTCCCCCGAACACACCCCGGGAAAACCCCAGGCTGAGGGGGGGTCCCCCGGGTATGCCATGGTTGGGGGTAGCATAGATTGTGCCAAATCTCTTTAGTGTGTTTGGGTGACATTGTTTCCAGGACAGAGAAAAAAGTTCCCTGACGCAAATTCGTGGGGAAATCCCAGGGGAGTGGGGTGTTTCATAAGCTTTTTGTTGGGAGGGGGTGCCCATGTCAATTTTTTGGGCCCTTGGGGGACAGGGGAAAACTACTCACAAACAGCAAAGCAGGGGAGATTCCCGGGGAGGGGCTAGGTTGTGTTGATCTTGTCAACCTTTTTAAGGAATTCCCTTTTTTGTCCCCTTAAAGGGAGGGGATGTTGGGTTAGGTGGGTGATTTCCCCCCCGCTGCACAAATTTGGAGAAAGGTTGGGAATTTGGGGTTCCCCCAGCCTTTCCTAGCAACCCGGTTGGGTAAGGCTTTCTTTTTGGGTTTTTTTTTTAGAGGCTTTCCTTTTCCGGGGGGACTTGCCGAGAAATTGGGGATGTAGTGAGCCATTTCCTCATTAATACCTCCATTTTTGAGCCATTTTTCCGCCCAGTGCTTGATTTTTTTAAAAGTTCCTGGAGTGGGGTCTCTAGGGAGGATGTCATAGTAGCCAGGGTCACTCAGAGTTTGGGTGATTGTGTCATCATCCTTTTCGAGTGATGTGATCACTGTATTGCCTGTCTTGTCTGCGTAGCGGCATGCACAGCCTTTTGTCAGTGGCAGGCTCCTTAGTTCTCCAAGGGCTTTTCTCTCCCCGTGTGTCAGGTTGTCTCTGATTTTCCTTCGCTTTGTAGGGTCGAGGAAGTTGTCTTGGCATGCTTTGATGAAGGATTCCAGGGCAGCATTGTTCCTTGGAGCACTTCTCGTTGTGGAGGTGGTGAGTGAGTGTATTTTCGTGTTTTTTTCCTGTGAGTTGTTCTCTTGGTGGGGTTTTGTCGCTTTGCCCTGCTGTGGTCACGACCAGAAGCTTGTTTTGAAGAAGCCCGAGTCGGGCGAAAATTCAGCTAATAAATAAATGTTGGAACAGCAGTGGCCTGGGTCTTATGATTTCCTTTTGTATATTTCTGCTTGCAACTGCAGGCATTATCTGCCCTAAGCCTTTCTTTTGTGGAGTGGTGCCCAAACCGCATGGAGATGTGAATCTACCTATATCTCTTCAACACTCATACAAGTGTATACTCTCCATCTGGGCCCCCACAGAGGACTGCCTCCCAGCCAACATGATCAAACTTCAAGGGACAGCGCGACAGCCCTCCCAAGATGATCCCCTCAGCGCACCCTGAGCAAGCTCAAACGCACTCTAGGGAATCTACATCACAAATATGAAATGACCAAGCTCCAACTTAACTTTCT
>CM031601.1:55700153-55702653 GCA_018398815.1 Conus ventricosus
CTTTTTTTTTTTTTTTTCTTTTTTTCCCCTCTTATTATCTTAAGCAAGGAATGATGCATCCCGCCTCTGCATCTTATTGGTTTGTGATAACCCCCCTGTGCCGTTTATACACATACCAGTGTGATCTGTATTATTTGAATCCAGTGTAAAAGCAAGCGGAATTGCCCTGAGGAGGTTTGTCAATGTAGTAAGCCTGTTGAACTTAATGCCACTCCACCAACATTCCCTTCCTCACAATCTCTATCCCCTCTACTCCATCAGATAAGACTGGGAGGAGCACCTGGCATCCAGCTCCGAAAGAGACCTATCCGCACGATTGTCCAAACAGGCTTGTTCTTATCTTCCCAGCTCCAGACATGTTTCATGACAACACATTTTTATAATGTATGAAAACCTTGCCCATCAAGTTGAGGTAACGGTGTTCAGATGAACATAGTACACTATACTAACAAACTGTGGGTTCTCGGTTTCACCAACGCGGTCATCACTCGGGCGTCAGTTATTCACGCCGCTGGAAACCTGCACGATGCCACGATGACACAGATACACGTCATCTTTGATTCTACAGATGCTGCAAACCATATTCGTAGTCTTCTGTTCCCTAATGTACGACCGAAAACAATATTTGAGTCCATTTCACGCGAACATGATTACTGCTTATTCTCGTCCTAATCAGTTTCGACACAGAGAAAGTCAGT
Organism: Conus ventricosus; assembly: GCA_018398815.1. Classification (NCBI taxonomy): domain Eukaryota; kingdom Metazoa; phylum Mollusca; class Gastropoda; order Neogastropoda; family Conidae; genus Conus; species Conus ventricosus. Next base: position 55,700,852 of record CM031601.1, read on the forward strand.
TACCAAATTCTGGAATCAAGTATGGGGTACCAAATTGTGTCAGCTGTGAGAACCAGTAAAGAAAAGAAGTGCACAAGAGCTTGTCCCTTGCAAAAAGATATCTATTTTAACTATTACAATGTATTTTGACGAAAGACATTGGTGCGAGAGGAAGAAGAGCGGAAGAGTATTAATAGCAAGCAAGGCCAGTAATCTTTGCTCCCAGGGTTAGACGATTCATGGCACACAAACTCTAACTCAGTGCAGTTTTGGGTTCATCACAGTAACGGTCTTATTGTCCTTACTTTTCATTGACTGTTCATGTCTTGCCTGAATGATGATTTTATTATTTTTCATGATTTAAAGTGGTTTCATCTCCAGTGAAGGAACGACATGTGAAGTACGCCCTTGCAACTTCTGAAGCATTTTGTTGCCCGTGGTTGTTTGCGGATTAGCTGACTGAGTCATCAATAGTCTGCCCATATATGTTGGTGATTTTAGACTTGAAATCAACTGGACAATCATAGTTGTTCATCCGGTTATAGTGCAGCTCGGCCAGAGAGTTTACACCTTTGATGTCAACAAATGGTCATCTTTCATGTGTGTCGTTGACCTATATCACATGTCTTGCTTGTTATTGAATCACAATTGATTATAACCTACGAGCAATAGCTTATATGTTCCACTTTCAGAGTAAAATAGAGCGTGCACAGCCAGAAGTCTGTCCACAGCTGAAGGACATGGCTTCTGACATGAGCAAGGGTGAATCAACAGTGAAACTGGACTATTGATTCCCTCAAACTTGACATCACCTTAAGGAAAATATGACACGGAGAAACCTGAAACCACCAAAGAACAGGGGAAATGGCCGCAGACGGAATAATGTGACACGTGATTGATGTTCAATAACGGCAAGCGAGTGCAAAACGTGCAATAGCATCAAGCCGACTATTTCAACAGCACTTTGCAGCCACAGCACCAAACGGTCAATAATGATGAATAAATACGATAGAAGACAACTATGGAAACAAAACAAATTAAAATAAAAGAGTTTACATCAAATTATAGCCAATCATGTAATCACAATATCTTATTCCATAGCGTCTTCATACCACGCTCACAGTTTTAAAAATCAATATCTATCTATCTATCTATCTATCTATCTATCTATCTATCTATCTATCTATCTATCTATCTATCTATTCTATCCACACACACACACACACACACACACACACACACACACACACACACACACACACACACACACACACACACACACACACACACACACAGTGTGTGCGTGTGTGTGTGTGTGTGTGTGTGTGTGTGTGTGTGTGTGTGTGTGTGTGTGTGTGTGTGTGTGTGTGTGTGTGTGTGTGTTGTGTGTGTGCGGGTGTGTGATTTTCCAAAATTGTGTTCAATTTCACTCTTTCGTCACTGTGAGTCGTCATCCTGATCAAAAGATTTGTAAGCATTATCCTTCCGACACAGCAGACCACTTTCAAATCAGGACACGCCTTATCAGAGCAATAGGGGTTCAAGGAAGTGGCTGCCCACTTATACGATTGGAATTTAGAAAGACTGGGTGCCAAGAGCTGTCCAAGGAAAGAGCTGAAATGCCATTAAAAAGATATGCCCTAGAATATGCATTCACGGAGATAAATTAACAGAGATTTATTACTTGCATAATGCTTAAAACTAGACATTCAAATTTGGCCTTTACACTGATCTGACTCTCTTTGTTTCTTTTTTTCTTTTTTTCACTGTTGCTGTCGTCGTCGTCGTTTATCATCATCCCTGTCGTCGTCATCGTCGCATGT
>CM031601.1:55712455-55717455 GCA_018398815.1 Conus ventricosus
GATCCTTGCTACAGAAACTAATAATGTGACCTTAGTATTATATATGTTTATTGTAATGACTCATGACTCTTTGACATACTTCGACATAATGTACGAATAAATGTGTACAGCCTTGTTGAAGGGCATCGCATACTTGAGGACAAAAACAGAGTACAATCAGCTATGTTTATTATTCCATTTCGTGTCAATTACGGTCAGTGTATTACTCTAAGGGGAGTTACTTGATTGACGCTGATTTGACGCTGGTCTTGGCATATATATATTATATATATATATTCATATATATAGATACTATAATAATATATATATATTATATTATATATGTATATATATTGATGTGTGGTGTATAATATATATATATATATATATATTATATATATATCATATATATATATATATATATCTATATATCTATATATATATATATATACATGATGGAAGTGACCGACGTAGAGATTATAGGTTAAACGAGACATTATTTTAGATACGATAGTAAACTGGGACCGTTTTTCAAAGTTCGTTGTTGTCGATAATTGTCTCTTTCAGTTACGAAGAAAAAATAATCAGAAATCATTAGTGAATGTTGGCCTGTTTTTCAGCACCGTAATTAATAGGATTAATTACTATGTTCTCATTGAACCAATAGTCGACTATACGGTAAAAACCACCAGCACAGTTCTAATTCAAAGTTTTGTGTTGACTGATCATTAACATCAAACTGCCCTTCCCTCGCACGGCATATTGCAACGAACTCATGGGCGGTTGTGTGGCTTTTTTTTTCTTTTTTTTTCACTAATCTTCTCGGAAGTTAGTTTATCAGTTAAGGCTGGGAATTCTCGCATGAAAAAACAAGATGGTGACCTACAACAGCACATAGCCAAACCAGGACACCATTTACAACTAGATCCACCTGCCCACGCTGTGGGGAAAACATTTCGATTACCTTAACTCCATCATCACCTGAGGACATTTCAAAAACTGAAATCATTCTCCAATCGGTTGCAAAACACGCAGGCAAAACCTATAACGAAGGAAACAAAAGGTTCGCATGTTATGCCAAAAAATTTTTTGGTCCAGATGTAGCTATACATCTCTCTGTTGCCTCGGAATAATGGACAATGGCAGCAGAACTCTTGCACTTGGGAGATGTAAACAAAAGCGATGTGAGATTTGAGAGAGATTTGGCAGCTTCTGTATTAACTATATCATGAAAGATCCAACCGATGAAGCCACAAAACCTTGAGCGAGTACATGAGTCATATGGCAGGTCTGTTGGCCTACAGTAGGAAAGAAAGGCCTGAAGTGGTGTATACAGGTGAGAAACTCCAAAGCAGCTGTCCAGCAAACAGTACAATCCTCCAAGGTACGTGCAAATGAAGAAGAAAAAGAGAACAGCCAGAAGAAAAGGGAGAGATAACACAGGTTCACTCTGGCCGCTATCTCAGGAACCTGTCCCGCAACAAAGGAGTCGGCTGACCAAAGCATTTCATCATTGCGGTGCGACCATTAATCCAAAAGGGACTCCAGGGACAGTGAGACAGTTAGCAACTCAGTATAAAGTAGCAGGGACGAATCGGTGACGAGGTTGGTGCCAAATATCTGTAGGTTTACTGTTATAAAGCTCTGTCTGACTCTCTCTCTCTCTCTCTCTCTCTCTCCTCGCTCTTCTCTCTCTCTCTCTCTTTAGGATGTGTTGTGCAAGTGCGTGCGTGCGTGTATGCGCGCTGCGCGTGCGAGTCAGTGTGTGTGTCAGTGTGTATTGTGTGTGTGTGTGTTGCATGTGTGGGTGTTGTTGTCACGTGCCGTCGCGCGCGCGCCGCGCGCGCGCGTGTAGTGTGTATGTGTGTGTGTGTGTTTGTGTAATTTATATATATAATATATATATATACTTATTTAATATAATATATTTATAATATATATATATATTTATATGTGTGTGTTGTGTGTTGTGTGTGTGTGTGTGTTGTGTGTGTTGTGTATGTGTGTGTGTGTGTGTGTGTGTGTAGGTGTGTGTAGGTGTGTGTAGGTTTGTGTATGTGTGCGTTATAGAGGACAGAGAGAGAGGAGTTGAGAAGAGAACATGTTGTGTGTGCGTTTATAAGACGACAGAGAGAGAGAGAGAGAGACAGGACAGACAGCAGAGAGACAGGAACAGATAGAAAGCAAGGGGTCTTAGCCCAATTAAATGGCTCTACTTCAGCTGATCTTTTTTCGTCTTTTAGTGATCTTCCATTAGAGCGACAGGAGAACTGATAGACAACTATAGAAAGACAAGATAAACAATCTGGAATTTGTTATAAACACGAAAGTATCACCTGTCTGCATTGCGATCTCTGTCTAATTTTGTCTCCAGTTCTCTGTGCTTGTTCGCAAACGAACAGCAGGTTTTTTTTTTTATTTTTGGTTTTCTTTGTTTTCTTCTTTTTTTTAAAAAATATTTATACTGATGAAACCGTCCCCTTGTCCCTTGCATATATGTACATTAAAAGGAAAGAACAAAATTTTGGAAAAAACAAGAGAGCGGAGATGGAGAGAGAGGAGAGTGAGCAAGAGAGTACTGAGAGAGAGAGTGAGAGAGAGGAGACAGAGAGAGGGACGAGAGGATGAGAGAGAGAGAGAGAGAGAGAGAGAGAAAAGAGAGAGAGAGGGGCAATAAAATTACGTATATAATTGAATCTGTTTCTGAGTTCTTTTTCTTCGGTAGGAAGGAAGAGGGAATGAGGACGGGGGTAGTGCTTGCCACGCGCACTACACACACACACAACCACACACACACACTCAAGCACACCACACACACACACCACACACCACTCACAACACACAACACACACACACACAAGCACGCACGCAACGCACGCACGCCACGCACGCACGCACGCATCGCCACGCACCGCACGGCACGCACACACACACACACACACCACACACACGCATGTTCTTTTTTTCTTACTTTGTTGTATTCAGTATATAAATATCTTGTTTGTTAATAGACCTCTTTACAGCTACGTTTGTTCATTTGTTATGTTTCATGTCTATTTTAGCATGAATTGGTTCAGGTTTTTGGACCTTCATATAAGCCTCTGTGTTGTTGGCTATCTGCAATGCATCGTTCCGTCCTCCCACACGGATAGTTTTGACATTGTCTGTTGATTTCTTATTTGCAAAGCTGAATAATGCATTAACCTTTTACCCGTTTTTGTTTGTTTGTTTGTTTGTTTGTGTTCATCAATCATCAGTAAAAGATGGTGTCTGACTTAAAGAAACGCCACTCTTTTCTGAGGCAGATCCATAACCCGCGCGCGCGCGTGCCACACACACACACACACCACACACACCACACACACACAACACACACACCACCCACACACACACCCCACCCACACCCCCCCACACACAACACAGAGTCGCGCGTGACGAGAGACGGAGGAGAGAGAGAGAGAGGAGAAGAGAGAGAAGGATGAGAGAGAGAGGAGAGAAGAGAGAGAGAGAGAGAGAGAGAGTAGACGAGAGAAGAGAGATTTAAAGTAGTTTTGCGCGTGTGGAGTCGTATATTTTCATTTTCGTTTTTTTCAAAGTTATTTTGCATTTTGGAGTCCTTTTCCCATGGCATTTTCTGTCACCAGACCTGTTTGTGGCGTTACGGGCCCTCAGGTGTCAGTTTCGTTAACAAGAAGCGTCTCAGAATCCTGACCTTTAACTCCCCCCCCCCCCCCCCTTCCACCCCACCTCTAACTCCAACATCATATATCTGAAATGTGAAATCTTCGGGGACGAGGCGGTTTTAAAGAGGTGTGTGCATGTGTGTGTGTGTGGTGTGTGTATGTATGGGTGCACGCGGCGTGCGCGGCGGGTGTAGTGTGTGTGTTCGTGTTTTGTGTGTGTGCTTGTGTGTGTCGTGTGTGTGATGTGTTGTGTGTGTGTGTGTGTTAGTGTGTGTGTGTAGCGCTGCTCGCGCGTATGTTGCGTGTGTGTGTGTGTGTGTGGTTGTACTGCGTCACATGTGTGTGTGTGTGTGTGGGTGTGTGTGGGTATAAACCGACATTGTCTCCTCCAATCAGTATATGGTTTTGAAACTGGTCTATTTTGTCGAGGTAACGACGTGCGACAAGCGTGCGAGCGTGCGCGCATATGCGTGTGTGTATGTGTGTGTGTGTGTTGTGTGTGTGTATGTGTGTGGAGAGGAGAGACGACGACGAGAGAGAGAGAGGACGAGAGAGAGAGCAGACAGACAAGACAGGAGGAGACAGAAGAGAGTGTAGGAAGAGGGAGAGGCGATGTTGCTGGTTGGGGAAAAGAAAGTGGAGGATGATTGGCACATGCTCGGTAATAATTCTTTCTTTCTTCCTGCGCAACCAAACCCACCAAACCGAGGAAGGAAAACGACTGCCACAAACGCTTAAGCGGGCTCCGAGACAATCTATCTCTCGCGTGATCTGAAGCAGGAGAAGAAATATAAAGCGGAAATCCAATGCTACCAATCAAGCAACGGAGCCTTCTAATAAATACCGCTGACTTCTCTCAACATTCTGACGGATAACAGTCAGAGACAAAGCGAGTGTACAGTAAGTGTACATAGGCATCAGCGCCAAAATTGAAACAGCCCCGCCCCTCCCCCACTTACTAACAAGGGACATCCCTCCCCCCTAAAACCGCCTCTGACATGGGGTGATAATTGTTTCTTTATTTTCATCTCTATGTGAGGAGAGCAAAACTTCATCTGCCCAAAGCAGAAAGGGGGCCCCTGCACGTGTAAAAAACTCTCTCTCTCTCTCTCTCTCTCTCTCTCTCTCTCTCTTCTCTCTCTCTCGCTCTTCTCTCTCTCTCTCTCTCTCTTCTCTGGTTTGTTGATGGCACCTATCCTTAAAACAGTGATGTTAGAAATTTATCGCTGTTGTATGTAAAGCTTTTAAGTTCAGAGAAATTATGACCTCGTATGTGATTTCAAATGTTATCTTCATGAATCATGTTCATTGCTGATGTCTTGTGTTTACTCACCCCTT
>CM031601.1:55724955-55732455 GCA_018398815.1 Conus ventricosus
TTGAATATTTCTTGCAGTCATTGCAACACTAAGCTGCTCTTAAGTTTCTGGAACGGTGCTCGGGTTCCTTATACTTGGAATTTATTAGTCTATTATATATATATTTATATGTGTGTCGTGTGTGTGTGTGTGTGTGTGTGTGTTCGCCCACAACATGTCAACGATTCATGGATTTATGAGAAGCAATTAAAACGAGGATTTTTGTTGTCGGATAGACGGAGGATAGGGGAGAGGTGTGGGGGAAGGAGGAGGGGATGGATGGGCCTACGATTGCCAGTGGACAGGGAACGGAAAAAACGTAAGGGAATGGAGAAGGTGTGTCATGTCAAATCAATTACTGAATGTTCACCACTGTAAATAACAAAAGATGAACAAGTTTTTGAACGATTTTCAGGGACCATTTCTCGGCCTCTGTATGAGGACATTCTGTTTAAGAATTTGTACCCGGTGGGGCTGCGGTGCGTTCTTGAACGAAGCCTGAGCTGCTCATCAAGATAGGTATGCACCACAGTAAAATATAGATAAGTTATCTGTGACAGTGTTGATATATGCCAGAACATTCCAATGTTCAATGACTTATGTATATTGTGTTTCCGAATAAGGATGAATCCCTCCGAACCGTAACTGGGAGTAGTAAGGGAGAGTTGGTGGTGGCGAAGTTGGGGATGCCCACGCAGTTGGAGGGGGGGCGGCAAAGATATAAAGCCACTCTTTCTCTCGCCTCGGTTGAAACGGCACGCTCGCACACACACACACCACACACTCACACACACACACACACTACACACACACACATCACACCACACCAAACACACACACACCACACACACACACGAGCACGCACACACGCACTCACACTCACACACACAACACACACACACCACACACACACACACACACACACACTCACACACACACTCACATCTCACACTCTCTCTCTAGAGCGCGCGCTCTGCTCGCTGCTCTTCTCTCTCTCTTTCTCTCCTCTCTCTCTCTCTCTCTTACAACGCCCTCACACATACAGAGCGAGAGACAGGAGAGAGGGGAGACAGAGACAGCCAGGGACAGGCAGCAGACCAGGCAGATAGACAGACGTTCGGAGACGGACAGCAGGCAAATAGACATATAGTGAAGACAGACAAAGACACAGCTTACAAACGGGCAGAGCAGAGAGGAGGGAGAAGAGTAGAGAGCAGTGAAAGAGGCAGACAGAAGACAGGCAGATAAAAAGGATGAGAAAAAGATAGAGAACGGGGTGGGGGGGGGGGGGGGGAGGGGGGGGGGGGGGAGGGAGGGGGGGGGGAGGGGAGGGGGGAGAGAACCTTTAAGAGGAAGCTAAGCTGCATTCGGCCACACATTTTATTCACATTCACGTTTATCAGGGACACAAAAAACGAACTATACGTTTAACCCGAAGGCTCTGTAATCTTCAAGCGATACCCATTTCATAGCACCGACCCTTTCAAACTCCTTCTGGGCCGATAAGATTAAATTCTCAAAAAGAATGCTGCTAAACAGCAGAACAGAGCGGAGATACGAAACCAAAACAACAATCATTATCGTTAGTTGATTAGTGATAAGAGCTAGAGATATCCTAACACATTTCGAGACTTGAGGGGGGAAAAGAATCTGATGATAACATGAACGTGAGCGCGCGAGCGCGCGCGCGCGCGCCCCACACATCACACACACACACAACACACACCACACACCACACACACACCAAACACACACACACCACGCTCTCTCTCTCTCTCTCTCGGCTTCATCTCTCTCTCTCTCTCTCTCTCTCTCTCTCTCTCCTCCTCTCTCTCTCTCTCTCTCGCTCTCTCTCTCTCTATCTCTCTCTCTCTCTCTCTTCTGAGCTAACGGGAGGATGGGAATGATTAGGCGTTTTAGGAAAGGATGTTCAAACAGGACGTTTTCAAACGGGGTTTGATCGTTCACGACTGTGAGTTACCTAATGTTATAAATACCTGTACCTTCTTTACTACTGTGGAGCGATATTGTAAGATTCATTACGTTCTGATATTTAGTAATTAATCCTGATCTATTTTCGTTATGCTTTGTTTGTCCTCAAATTCAATGATCAATGGGTCAGGTTCGTGGTGGGACTCCTTTGCCTTAATAGCTTGTTACGCTGAAGGCAAAAAAACTATAGTCGGCAAAGGGTCTCTCTCTCTTCTCTCTCTCTCTCTCTCTCTCCTCTCTTCTCTCTCTCTCTCTCTCTCTCTCTCTCTCTCTCTCTCTCTCTCTCTCTGTATGTGGGTGTTATATATATGAATATACATACAGAGAGGAGAGAGAGAAAGAAGAGACAGACAGACAGACAGACACACACACACACAACCACACACACCCACACAAACACACACACACACCACACTCACACAACACACACACACACCACACATATGCAGACAGACAGAAGAAGTCAACAGACAGAGATACAGGACAGGGTGATCATCATCTTGATACCTCTTTTTATAAAAAAAACTACCGTGTGAAAAGGGATTCGAAAATGTATATCCTCAAAACAATCATTGGACCTTGTTTTCGATCTTGTACCTTTCTTTTTTCTTTTTTTTCTTTTTTTCCCACCTCTTATTCTTCTCATGCAAGGCAATGATGCATCCCGCCACTGCATCTTATTGGTTTGCGATAACCCCCTGTGCGGTTTATACACTACCAGTGTGTTCTGTATACTATTTAAAAGAGCCAGTTTGTAAAAGCAAGCGGAATTGCCCTGAGGGATGGTTTGTCAATGTAGTTAAGGCCTGTTGACTTAATGCCACTCCCACCAACATTCCTTCCTCGGCAATCTCTCTCCCGTTACTACCATCGATAAGGCTGGGAGGGGCCACCCTGGCATCGGCTCGAAAGAGACCTATCCGCACGATGTCCAAACAGGGCATGTTCTTAATCTTCCCAGCTCCAGAATGTTTCATGACAAATACACATTTTTATAATGTATGAAAACCTTGCCCATCAAGTTGAGGGTTACGGTGTCAGCTGTTTTTTAACATGGTACCTATACTACAAAACTGTGGGGTTCTCGGTTTCACCAACGCGGGTCATCACTCGGGACGTCATTATTCACGCCGCTGGGAAACCTGCACGATGCCACGATGACACAGATACACGTCATCTTTTATTCTACAGATGCTGCCAAAACCATATTCGTAGTTTCTGTTCCCTAATGTCCGCCCGCCCACAATATTTGTGTTATTTTACACGAACATAATTACTGCTATTCTAGTCTGTCACAGTTTCGACATGGAGAAAGTCAGTTTACCAAATTCTAGTAACAAGGTATGGGCTACCAAATTGTGTCAGATGATGAGAAACACCTTCCAGCACGAAGTGCATAGAGCTTGTCCTTGCAAAAAATATCAATTTTAAACTATTGGAATGAAATGAGGTAGGAATCAGTAAACGATAAACAGTAAACGAGTGGGGTGTGTTTTGCTCCCATAAGGAAACCTAACACAGAGTAACTTTTTTCAAGAATGGCATAGCCTTTTTAAACTTGATAAATTTCAGACAAATACATAGACGAAACATCTTCTAGTGGGGGGAAAAAACAAGCACAGGCAACAACTGAACTGTTCTTCATAGTTAATGACCTGCAAAGATTTGGACTTGTGGGGATGGGAGAGGCGGAGTCTTTGAAGATGGAGAAACTGGGATCATGAATTAAAAAAAAAAAAAATCTAACAGATATGAAAACTCTTCACTAGCTGCATAAGGGAACATCGCAATCCTTTTGAAGGCAGATATATTTGTATTGCTGCTCCGAGGCCTTTCGCCCGCTGGGTCGGGACCTCATCAGGGAGACACGGCTGGTTGTTATGCGCTCCCGGCGTCAAATAGAGACACACCACAGTCCATAATACTGTGGTGTTCTCACCACCATGGTGCAAAAAGAATCCAATAGCACCCCCAAAGCAGCCGCGAAGGTAGTAAATGCAACCAAACGAAAGTGTGGGGAGGAAAAATGTTGCTGTAAACCTAAAGACATTATGCAAATAATATAAAATATAGGGGACAGTCTTTGAGCCTACGCAAAGATGCAAGGGAGATCAAAAGACAAACACACAGACGGACAGAAACAAATACAAATAACCTCAATTGAATCAAAGCAAAATCGGAAATGAAATGAGGTAGGGAACAGTAAACGATAAACGTAAACGAGTGGGTATGTTTTGCTCCCATAAGGAAACCAAACACAGAGTAACTTTATTCAAGAATGGCATAGCCTTTTAACTTGAATAAAGTCAGACAAATACATAGACAAAAAATCTAATAGTGGGGGAAAAACAAGCGCAGGCCAACAACTGAACTGTCTTCATAGTAAGGGACCTGGCAAAGATTTGGACTTGAGGGGATGGGAGAGGGGAGTTTGAAGATGGAGAAACTGGGAACATGAAATTAAAAAAAAAAAGTTATAGATATGAAAATTCTTCACTAGCTGCATAAGCGAACCATCGCAATCCCTTTTGAAGGCAGATATATTTGTATTGCCTGCTCCGAGGCCTTTCGCCCGCTGGGTGGGGACTCATCAGGGAGACACGGCTGGTTGTGTCTGCGCTCCCGGCGTCAAATAGAGACACACCACAGTCCATAATACTGTGGTGTTCTCACCACCATGGGTGCAAAAAGGAATCCAATAGCACCCCCAAAGGGATTGCGATGGTTCTCTTATGCAGCTAGTGAAGAGTTTTTCATATCTGTAACTTTTTTTTTTTTAATTTCATGTTCCCAGTTTCTCCATCTTCAAACTCCCCTCTTCCTCTCCCCTCAAGTCCAAATCTTTGCCAGGTCATTACTATGAAGACAGTTCAGTTGTTGGCCTGCGCTTGTTTTTCCCCCACTATTAGATTGTTCGTCTATGTATTTGTCTGACTTTATTCAAGTTTAAAGGCTATGCCATTCTTGAATAAAAGTTACTCTGTGTTAGGTTTCCTTATGGGAGCAAAACATACCCCACTCGTTTACTGTTTATCGTTTACTGTTCCCTACCTCATTTCATTTCCGATTTTGCTTGATTAAATTGAGGTTATTTGTATTTGTTTCTGTCGTCTGTGTGTTTGTCTTTTGATCTCCCTTGCATCTTGGGTGGATCCTCAGGCGTAGGCTCAAAGACTGCCCCCTATATTTTATATTATTTGCATAATGTCTTTAGGTTTACAGCAACTTTTTTCCTCCCCACACTTTCGTTTGTTGCATTTACTACTCTTCGCTGGCTGTTTTGGGGGTGCTATTGGATTTTTTTTTTGCACCCATGGTGGTGAGAACACCACAGTATTATGGACTGTGGTGGGGTCTCTGTTTTGACGCCGGGAGCGTAGACACAACCAGCCGTGTCTCCTGATGAGCCCCGACCCAGCGGGCGAAGGCCTCGGAGCAGGCAATACAAAATATTCTCCCTTAAAAAGGGATTGCGATGGTTCCCTTATGCAGCTAGTGAAGAGTTTTCATATCTGTGACATTTTTTTTTTAATTTCATGTTCCCAGTTTCTCCATCTTCAAACTCTCCCCTCCCCTCAAGTCCAAATCTTTGCCAGGTCATTACTATGAAGACAGTTCAGTTGTTGGCCTGCGCTTGTTTTTCCCCCACTATTAGATTGTTCGTCTATGTATTTGTCTGACTTTATTCAAGTTTAAAAGGCTATGCCATTCTTGAATAAAAGTTACTCTGTGTTAGGTTTCCTTATGGGAGCAAAACATACCCCACTCGTTTACTGTTTATTTTAACTATTGCAATGTATTTGACGAAAGACATTTGGTGCAAGAGGAAGACGAGTGGAAGAGTATTAATAAAAAGCAAGGCCAGTAATCGTTGCTCCCAGGCTTAGACGATTCATGGCACACAAACGCCAACTCAGTGCAGTTTTGGGTTCATCCCCAGTAACGATCTTATTGTCCTTACTTTTCATTTACTGTTTATTTCTTGCCTGAATGATGATTTTATCATTTGTTTATGATTTAAAGTGGTTTCATCTTCAGAGAAGGAACGGCATGTGAAGTAACTTTTGAAGCATTTTGTTGCTCGTGGTTGTTGTTTGCGGATTAGCTGACTGAGTCATCAATAGTCTGCCCATATATGTTTGTGATTTTAGACTTGAAATCAACTGGACAATCATAGTTGTTCATCCTGTTATAGTGCAGCTCGGCCAGAGAGTTTACACCTTGATGTCAACAAATGGGCATCTTTCATGTGTTTCGTTAACCTGTATCACATGTCTTGCTTGTTATTGAATCACAAATTGTTTATAACCTACGAGCAATAGCTTATATGTTCTACTTTCAGAGTAAAATAGAGCTGTGCACAGCCAGAAGTCTGTCCACAACTGAAGGACATGGCTTCTGACATGAGCAAGGGTGAATCAACAGTGAAACTGGACTATTGATTCCCTCAAACTTGACATCACCTTAAGGAAAATATGACAAAGGAGAAACCTGAAACCACCAAAGAACAGGGGAAATGGCCGCAGACGGAATAATGTGACACATGATTGATGTTCAATAACGGCAAGCGAGTGCAAAACGTGCAATAGCATCAAGCCGACTATTTCAACAGCACTTTGCAGCCACAGCACCAAACGGTCAATAATGATGAATAAATACGATAGAAGACAACTATGGAAACAAAACAAATTAAAATAAAGAGTTTACATCAATTATAGCCAATCATGTAATCACAAATATCTTATTCCATAGCGTCTTCATACCACGCTCACAGTTTTAAAAATCAATATCTATCTATCTATCTATCTATCTATCTATCTATCTATCTATCTATCTATCTATCTACTATTCTATCCACACACACACACACACACACACACACACACACACACACACACACACACACACACACACACACACACACACACAGTGTGTGTGTGTGTGTGTGTGTGTGTGTGTGTGTGTGTGTGTGTGTGTGTGTGTGTGTGTGTGTGTGATTTTCCAAAATTGTGTTCAATTTCACTCTTTCGTCATTGTGAGTCGTCATCCTGTATCAAAAGATTTGTAAGCATTATCCTTCCGACACAGCAGACCACTTTCAAATCGGGACACGCCTTATCAGAGCAATAGGGGTTCAAGGAAGTGGCTGCCCACTTATACGATTGGAATTTAGAAAGACTGGGTGCCAAGAGCTGTCCAAGAAAGAGCTGAAATGCCATTAAAAAGATATGCCCTAGAATATGCATTCACGGAGATAAATTAACAGAGATTTTATTACTTTCATAATGCTTATAACTAGACATTCAAATTTGGCCTTTATACTGATCTGACTCTCTTTGTTTCTTTCTTTCTTTTTTTCACTGTTGCTGTCGTCGTCGTCGTTATCATCATCCCTGTCGTCGTCATCGTCGCTGTTATTGTTGTTGATGTTGTTGCTCTTGTTGTTATATTTGTTTGTTGTTGTTGTTGTTGTTGTTGTTGTTATCTATTCAGTTATGAAATTAAGTAATACTCGACTTAGGTCTGGGT
>CM031601.1:55737455-55752455 GCA_018398815.1 Conus ventricosus
ACAAGCCGGGTGTCCGTTTGTCATATTTGGCACGGGCCAGGCAATTCAGCGCACTGTTTGGTGGTCCCATGCGCCCTCGATGTTGTATCCAGTTTGAAAGAGTGAAGCGTGTTGTTGACAAGCTCTGACTCGGAAACCACCGATGTCCTCACGGGGGAAAAAAACTGATGTCGCATGGTGGAGGGTGTACGACTTGGTCAAACCTTCGACGACCCTGAGTGCCAGTCATGTCTCAGCGAATCCGTATCCATCTCCAAAAGTTGAAAATCTGATCTGTTGACCAAATTTGTCAAACAATCATAATAAAACTGCAAACATTCGCAACTTGGCATATTTGTAGACGAAATAACCATCTGGATCGGGGAGTGCCCAGTTGATTTTTTTTTAATCATTCCACTTCTACAACACCGCCACCTATCGGTCAGTTTTGAATCCGACTGTCATGACGAGTTTGGGGCTTGAATCCACGGTGACATAAGAATGTCTTGGGTATGGCGAGTTAGTCAGCGTTTTACCATGGGGCACTGTGCCTAACAATTTAAAGTTTATCAGCCAAACTAGTTTCTGCGGATGAATCCTTGTCACCGTCTGCGTGCCTCAGACAACGTTCACCAAATTCCATGAAACAAGGTCCCGGTGTGGGTTTGTGTACTCAATGATAATGTGATGTGTCACAACAAGACATGGGTCCAAGTACCACTTGAGTAAAGGGGTACACAACAACAGTTATTTGGAAAGTTAGCTCCCGACCAAGTACGACGTGGTTGACTGAGTAGGTTGTGTTTTTCCGGCATAGTTCGACGCATGTACTGTCCTAGTGTTCTCTACCAACAAAGGCGTTTTTGAAGATGGGTTGCAGTTCAGAAAAGTGTGTTCCATGAGAGGGTTCTGGTACAGAGGTTATCACATTCATATGACCAAACAGTTCGATCGTCTTTGACAGCCTCCAAAATAGCTTTGTGCGGTAATGGGTGCTACACACTTGATACAGTGTAGTAGTAGGAAAACGAGGTTCTTCAAAAAGCGTGTAATAGTGGGTTCTGTTGTTTTTGTTTTTGCCATTTCACACTCCCACTTTTCTACCACAGGTCACTCGACATCGTCACGGAGAAGTTGGTAATGTTTTGTGTGTTTTCTCTGACTTCTGTCCAGAGGTTTCTCGTTGGAGGGGTGGGTACGTTGCCTGAGTGAGTCACAGTCATGACCGTGAAACAGACAAGCCGTTGTGATGAAACGTGGTAGGACAGTTGTGGTTTTGCGCATCCCAACCATCGGCTCGGATATGTCTGTGTCCTAAACTGTGTTCTTTGTTGTTGTATTGTGTTGGATATTGTATGTTGTTTTGTTTGCATGTGCCACTCTTACCATTCTCGCGCTTTGCGACCATACACGTCTGTTTTTTTCCGCCCCGAAAATGCCTGTCTCGCATCTTTGATCGTGGGGGTGTTCTTGTGGGCATAGGTTGCTGATAGCCCAGAGGTGACAGCTGCGTTGGCGTATATACCTGCACCAACTTACGGGTTTGTTGCTCCCTGCCACGAATAAATGTCTTGTCTTGTTCATGGTTTTGTGAAAATGATGGAAGGCCCACCGACATGTTGTTAGCAGCCAGGTGTTGTATGTCTTTTGCCGTTCGCTGAAGGAGAGAAAAGTCACAGTCAGGGGATAGTGTCTGAAACAAATATTCAAGTAATACCTGAACTGAGACGCCGTTTTTGATAAGATCGATACTAGCCGTGAATACAGATCAATTGAGCTTGGAGAGCTCAGCCAGGAAAAGGGTACCACATCTTTGTAGTTTTACCAACAGAAAATCTTTTTAAAGTGGTCATCTTGTTTTGTTTCACACCTTTTGACAGAAAGCGTATTGTTCTTCCGTGATGTTGTAGTTTTGAAGTCGGCGGAAGAATGCGGTATGGTGGGAGACTCCTGTCTTTCAATTTGTCCAAAATTGTCATGTAGCTTAACAACAGTACCTTTAGGTTCCTCTACTCCAAACGCATCGAGATATTTAGAATAGCTGAATCCAGGCGCCAAAAAAATTGGCAATGTTTAAAAACTTGAGCTTTGTCGAAGTGCGATGCACATGTATTGATTGTTGCGCTTTATAACGTACTAAAACGCTTCTAGATTGGGGGTCTTGTTTTTTTTGGAGCAAAATCATTCCTCATCATCAAACATCACTGTCGCCTGATCAAACCCATCGGGACTTAGATGGATCGTCCCTCAGACAGGTTTATACACATCCGAATCAAGTAAGGTTTGATGATGTGAGGTCATAGTTGGAAGAATTGAACCTACCACAGGGAGTTAGAGTTCATTGCAAGATAGTCATCGAATTGGTCTTTAAGCGATTTTGCGGAATGTGATGCGTGTTCGTAGAGTCGTCATGGTCCTGCGTAGGTTTAATGAGAGATCTATGTATTGAACACATCTCGAAATGTGTATGAAGGGAGACAATAAGAGGCGTCTGTGAACGCGCTGTAGATAGTCTATCATGCGATTGACCAGTTGTTGTGGGTCACCGTCACTGACGAAACAGACAGCATCTTCAAATCCAGGTAAATTAGAAGCGACAGACACGGAGAGCGGACAGTGTCTGGCCGTGTTTGATGATGCTAGAGTGTGCTTGTTTTCGTTTGTGGTAGATCCTTCGTCTAAAAAACGCTTTCAAAGTCAAAAGTAGCCCTATAAGGAAACACAAAATCAGTGTCGACGGAAAAATACGTCCCACAGAGTTCTCTTGTAACACTGATTTCAGGAGGTGTGTATACTCCCCCTTTGTACCTGTGTTTGGATTGACCGCCTTGACAGTCCTTTCGTGTTTCTTTTGTTTCTTTTCCGTGGGCCCAGAGGTTTTTGCGCATTTGGAGCAAGCCAAGCGTGTCCTAACTTGTCAATATCAATGCGATATGAAAAAATGTTGTTTGTCTGTAACACTCTGATTGTGTCCGCGTGTTTGTAATCACTGCGCGCGAACCGGGACAAGAGGGAAAAGGCGGGGTAGATGCGTTTCGTCATTATTGAAAACACATTACATTGACCGCAAAGCGTTTTCAACCGACTCCAGCCTGACAGGGTGACGCGGGAAAATGTACGGGGGGTAAACGACCCGCCCACTGGTGAAAGAGAGCTTTTGCTGCTTTTGGAGAGAGTGGAAAGATGCACCTCGTTGAAGAGCGAGACAACGAAACAAACAAAGCCCCGTATCTGTAAATGAAAACCGGTGTTTTGGTCTCTTTGAACAGTGTGTAGAAAAGGGTTGTTGGCGATGAATGCGGGCAAACTGTTCGCAAACAAGCGTTAGGAAAATCGGCGTAGGATGATACAGTATAACGACGTAGAATGCGATCCGCTTGGACAGAGAAGCGAGATGGTTGGGGCGTTCTTTTTGAACGTGTTCCAAAATGTCATGAGCATTTTAAGTCTGAGGAAAACGTCAAAAAATCCTGATTTTGAGTTGATGAGTCTGGGTTTCTCCAGGTGACGCTATGGTTGTTATGAGAAGCGTGAAAAAGGAAAAGTCTCCCTCTCTTTTTGTTTCAGAACAAAGAAGAGAAATGTTGATTTTGATACGTTGTGTTTGTTCATGAAAAAGGACTCTAACCAGTTGGTCATCCCACTCTGGACCATCTGAAGAAGGGTCCCAAAACAAAGTATAGGACAGACTGGAATTTTTCCGGGGCGCTTATGAGTTTTTGATTAGCGTTCCAATGCTTGTTGTAGATTTCTTTTACTCAGGAGATAAATGGTCAAACAGTCGTTATTCATTCGAGTGTGTGTTTATTCTTTTGGAGATAGAGTTGGAAAGTCACACGTGCCTCCCTCGCGAGTTTGCGTTTTTTGTTCTCGGAGTTGAGACCCAGTGTGTGTTGACGTTGACGGCGGTGGTTGATTGTCCACTGTCGTGAGTTTTGAGGTGTTTGCGGCAAAATTTCTTTGCGTGTAAAACCCCGCGTTGCACACAGGACAGGTTTGGTTAACTTAGTCTTTCATGATGACTCCGGGACGTGACGGGTACGATTTGAATTGCGGTTAAATACTTTACCGCAAAACGTTGACAGGGAACGCAGCTCCATTTTTATGTTTGGTTTTTAGTGCCGTACCAGAGTGTTCCTTGCGACCTCACGTACTTAAATGTCTTTGGCATTCTGGGCAGGTAATGGCGGTTTGGCGTGATCCTGTTTTCTGAAAAAAAACCCACACCTTTTGACAAAAAAGTAACCATACATGATCGAACCTGTGAGGAAATTATCCTTATAAACAGCGTTTAAACATCAGAAACTGTTATTATTACCGCATTGATGACATGAGGTATGCTGTGTCTATTTTTGGTTGTGTCGAAGGTATGTGTGTGTGTGTGTGTCTTTTATACAGCGTTCCATGACCTGTGTATGAGGGATTACGCCCCGGGATTGCAGGTGCCATTACCGTGAAAGTGGTGTAGCCCCATCACCACCACCACACCATCTCCAGTACCACCCATTCACCTCCACCACCACCACCACCACACCGCCACCACCTCCGCCGCGCCGAAAACAAGTTGTAAGTAAATGGTGATAATATAGAAAACAGATCAATAACTTTAAAAAGTTTTTTTTTAGAATAAATAAACAAAGGTTGTTCGTTTTTTGTTTTTTTGTTCAGACACTGTTTACGGGCCGAGGGACCCTGGAGGACCCAATTAATATTTTTGATATTAAAAAAAAAAAGAAATGCAGTAAAAGCAATTGTCATATTCTAACTGGAGTGGGCCGATGTGAATATTCTGCGCGTGTGTGTTAAAAGAGATCCGTCATTCTTTTTTCGATACGACCCAGCAAATGAATGCGTTGTTGAATGGTTTCGGGGTAGGCGAGGGCGTGTCATCTTTGGGAGAGAGTGAATAACATGTCATATAAACAAATAGAGAGAGAGTTATTTTGACTAGGTCGGTCATACTTCACACAAGATTGACTCTCTGGAGGACAGACTAAGAGAGAGAGAGTGAGGAAAAAAGACCAGATAAATAAAATAGTCATTCTTTCTCTCTCTCCTCTCTCTCTCTCTCTCTCTCTCTCCTCTCTCTCCCTCTCTCTCTCTCTCTCTCGCTCTGGGAATGAAAGATAGTCGGATACATCACTCGACACACTGAGACAGGATCAAAGACGGAGTGAAAGAAAGCAAAAGGACGAACGTTACACAGTATGTTCAGTCCCCCAACACACACCAGGCAGTCAAACGTGATCCCTTTTCCACAAGTTTTACATATCCCATCAGACCAACAAAAGAAATATATACAAGCGCGCATCGAACAAAAAATTTGAAAAAATGGTGAAATCACGCAGAGGAAAAAACTCTGCCGCCCCCCTCCCAAGCTAATTGTTCAAACAGTCAGTTCAGCTACGTTTGTGTTTTTTCTCAGTCATCTTCCACCTCAAGGGCGGTTG
Organism: Conus ventricosus; assembly: GCA_018398815.1. Lineage (NCBI taxonomy): Eukaryota > Metazoa > Mollusca > Gastropoda > Neogastropoda > Conidae > Conus > Conus ventricosus. The sequence continues at coordinate 55,742,885 of CM031601.1, forward strand.
CGGGTCTCGCTTCACCCCGACCCCCTGGAGAAGAGAGGAACGACGAACAAGGTCGACCAGGCGTCGTCGGTTGACAGGAAATCGTTCCACACCCCCATCCTCGTCGACAGGGACCACCGTCAGGATTGGTAAGTATCGAAGCTCTTTTCCCATAGTAACGCCTCCCCAGCGGCGTAGAGTTTTGACACCATTCTGTGCGGTCCCTTCCAAAGGAGACGCTGGATACAGGTCGACACGTTTTTGGCCCTCCCTACTTTGGTAGGCGAAAAGGTGCTGTTGTTTGTTGAGGTAAATTTGTTATAGACAGGAAAATAGTGGCCTTACTTTGTATTCAGCGAGCAGTTTATCAAGGTCAGTGAAAAAGATCCCCTGTTAACAAACTGAAGTAAGCAGAGAACTCACGACCTCTCTGAACGCACCTATACACTGCATAATCCCACCCATCCCGCAACCACCTCGTCATCGTACAGTGAAATTTGGGGGTCGGTTAATAGTTTTTTTTTTTTTTTTTCTTCTTTTATTGATCAATAGGAACAGGCGTTCACCAAAACTCGTAGACCAAAAGGGGTTGGGCTGAGTGGGGAGCGGTCTATTTATCAAGTGCCGTTTGTCCTTGTTTTCGGATTGCGCTTCAAGGATAAAAGGTTCATCCAGTAGAATGGGTTAATCCCGCTTTGCCAGTGTCAGTGGACACACCGGCATTCAGTCACTTCCTCATCTTCTACCTCGAATGAATTGATTTAAAGTCGTTTCACGGGACAATTCGATTGGACGTAAACCCAGTTCCGGATGTTGACAATGTTCTTTAGATACTTAATCAGTTGATTTTTTCAGGTTACCCGCCTACTGGCCGTTGATGGGCTTTGACCGATTGATATTGCCCTTCACCTACTCACAAAACAAAACAAAAAAAAAATCAGCGCACACTGTTCAATGATTTCAATCTTCACCATCACAAAAAAAAAAGAACCAGCGCACACTCTGTTCAATGATTAACATATTCACCATCATCTACACACACATAGAGTAGCGCCATGTTCCAAACTCCACTAGCATTTTTTTTTTTTTTCTTTTTTGGGGGTTCTTCCTCTTCTTCTATCATTTCTTTTATGTCTCTTCTTGGCGAAAATAGTTGACGAAGAAATTCGTCTCAAGAGTTAGTTGCGATCCCGGTCTTGGTAGGGAAGAGGTCGATCGGTTGTTTTCTTTCTCCCCTTCCTCCTCACTTTCGGCTCTTGCATTTGCGACGGATGGACCCAGAGGGGTCCATCCATCTAGAGCAGGAGACAAAGATTCCCCGACCTCGAGCGAAGCATTTTTTTCACCGTTTCTTCGGGTAAATGTGGAGGCCATGGTAGTTACCTTTTTTTGTTGTTGCCGAGAGCTAGAGTTGTACACTGGGTTAGAGAGAGTTCTTTTCTGGGCAGGTAGTGATGCTAGGAAAAGCACTGGCAACAGGATAATGTTACTGTTTTTTTATTGAGGGTTATCTGCACACGTTCCGTAATTCCCTGAGGGTCAATTTAACACGATTTAAGGTTATTAACCCATTAAAAAAAAAAAGCTTCTGTTGGGTTGGTTTTTAAATTTTATGACAGATCGTAATTAAACCCGATTTACACATAGAGGAACTAACCCCCTCAAAAAACATAACAAAAAAAACACACTCCATTTGGGATTGTCACAGGTTTGTGAAATAACGACATTAACCCAGTTTTTAAAAAAATATAGCCCGGGTGGGTACACTTAATCGATTTTAAAGCAAAAAGGGAGTTGTCACGAGGTTTTTACGACATTAACTTCAGGAAAAAAATTATAGCCCCCGAGTGGGTTACACTTCATCGATTTAAAAAAAAAACAAGGGAGTGTCACAGGTTATGAAGAAGACATTAACACAGTAACCAGAAGAAAAAAAAAATTATAGCCCCCCTGGTGGGTTATCACTTAAAAAAAACAAGGGAGTGTACCAGGTTATGAAAGACATTAACACAGTTAAAAAAAATTGATAGCCCGGGGGCTGTGCGGTATTAAAAAAAACAACAACAAAAAAATAGGGAGTTGTGTCACGAGGTTATGGAACGACATTAAACCCAGTTTAAGACCTCAGGAAAAAAAATGATATGTCCGGGTCTTCGTCCATTTTTAACAAAAAAAACGGGAGTGTCACAAAGTAATAAAGACATTGCCCGGGGTGGCTACACTTGACATAAAACAAAAAACAAAACAAACAAACAAACAAACAAAAAAACCTGGGCTTGTCACGAGTTATAAAGCCATTAACCCACGTAAAGCCTCTTGGGATAAAAAACAAAAAAAACAATGGTTATGCGACATATCGATATTATGATAAACAGCATTTTTTTCGTAACATTTGCTGATTCCATACACATAATATTTCAATAAAATACACACAACAGTGTCATGGCGCCATCCTGAGAGGGTTCGAGTGGGATTATTCTTGACGGTGCGAGCATCTCGTTCTTTTCTTTTCAGGAAAGGTGTTCTGTGGCTGCACTTCATCTGTCGTAGCATCCCACCATTCAACACTGGGCGTTGAGGAAGCTGGGTCACGTAACCTCCCGGGGTCCCGCATAGAGTCGACTGTTCCATCTCCATTAGGGTAAACACCACTGGGAGGCTTGGGTACGTAATCAGGAACCAGTATGTTCATGGACTGCGCTCTCCAAACGTTTGGGACTCTGTTATCAGCCTTTGTGTGAAACTGCTTGATGTCCATTTGATACGCCTCTCTGTGATTTCACCTAAGCGGCCACCCTTAGTGTTGATAGGAGCGTATTATTGAAAGATGTGTATCTTGACGGCTCCAGCGCGTGCTTTCACTGTAGCGAAGAGGTTTTGCCCCAAAGGAGACATCACACTGTCTTCGACATCTTCATGTTTCCATAGACTGAGTATCCAAAATGATAACACATTCATACAAGTATGTCTTTTTATACGCTCACCGTTCATCGTTTGGTTTTTGACCAGTCTCCAAACCAATACAGTTTTCAAGATCATCATACATCATTGCCGCACGCAGCTGGTCAAAACGATCGTTAAAGGATGACGCTCATTTGTAACTGCAGCGTTTCCGTGTTTTCCATGCCTCCGCTTTTAACGCCCGCCACTGATGGAGTTTGAAATGCCTGGAGGACACGTTATTACCACACTCCGGCTTTTTTGAAGGCGTCTTCTATCCAGAATGAATCCACCAAACTTTCTCCCACTGTCTGATGTAGCATGCTGTGCAGTCCCCCTTTCCAAATCTTTTCGTGACCAGCTTCTGGTACATGGGGAGCAATTCGATAGCAAACCGTTCCACCAGGCTTCCTGAATGAGTTTTTTAAGGTTGCTGATAACGTCATTCAACATCGTCCAACACGGTTCCATGGTCAAAGGAGGCGTGAACACTTGATGGAGGGAAAGTCGTGATGTTTGTTTTTTATACCGCTCAGTCATCGTCGCGTCATCAACGCACTTGCCAAATCACTCTTTGGTCGTTTTGTCTCAGGTATGAGGATGGGAAAAGCGAGATAGCTAGACGTCCGTAAAACTGACTCTCTGCTTTTTTTAACAGAAAATAAAGCACGTACTAACCACAGTTGTAGACGTTCCATTCTTGAATCCATTGGGGATCTGAAATGATATTGCAAACTATGTCTTAAATAAAAATATTCAATATCTGGGTAAAGACTTGGTGGAAGTCGAAACTGTCAACAAGTTCGGATGTCTTTTTTGTCATCCACACGGCCACCCAATGCTCACCAGGTCCCTCACTGTGGTCCGTGTTAATCACAAAAGCCAACAGGGCGACGGGTAGGAGCAGGCAGTTTGTTTCTGGAAACACCCACCGAACGTCCGTTGGCATAGGACGTCTCTTTCTAAATACAGAGGGTTCTGACCTGACTGTTTTCATTTTTTTTTTTTTTGTCTTTAGAACGTGATCGGGCGCGCGGTCAATCTCCACCATGTAGTCTTGTTCCGCCTAAACCAAACATGGCACGGGTTGCGCCAAAAGCTGACTAAACTTCATCTTCCAGACGCAGGGCTAAGGACTGGCTTCAGTTTCAATCTGTTGGTCTCCATCAAGCAGGCTTGGGCTAAGATCAAAAGCGAAATGGTGTAGTAGCCCCCTGTGTACTCTCGGTAGGAAAATACCATTACCAGCGTCTCGGTGGGTCATTCCGTGGCTAGCATGGTGCTGTAAAAGGCTCGAACATATTGACTGTTCTCAATGTCAGGGGTCAGAGCCTAGACGGGAGTTTTTTTCTGCTTTCCGTTCAGATACCGACACAAAAAGTTCAGGTTGTAGTGGGAAAGTTTTAAAGGGGGTTTTTGGGTTAGGATTCCGTTGAACGCTTCTGGTCCTACCAGCGCTCGATGACGGATCTTGGTTGGGCGTCTGTCTGAGAACAGGTAGTCTTGGATGGTGCTTTTTAATTTCCCTGGGGATAGCAAAAGTTTAATTTGCACTTTCTTCATGGTGATATTTGCATCTTTCCTCGTTTTTCAAGGGCCTTATCGTGAGCCTGGGCCACAGACGGATGGGTTCAATTTCCTCCACAAACAATGACGCGGGGGTGATGACGGACTTGAAGGATTGACCATTCCCTCCGTCGCTAGCCATTAGGTTTAAAGGCGCTTTTGGAAGGAGTTAGTTTAATTTGACATCTACTCCGTTGATGAGATAACGATCGGGCGTCTAATGTCAGTGTGCGTCGATCCTATCAATATCAACTTCTGCGACTCCTAGCGGTCAACCCCGGTCGGATTTCTAAACCCGTTGTGTCAGTCCCAGTTGTTCGTTATATGCCTGGGAGTCCGGTTTTTTAAAGCAGCCACGTAAGAGGGTCCAGATTCGCATCCTGCCCGTAGATGAGCGTCTTCGTCTCAGATAGGCTCTGTAAGGCATAGGTGTTTTCACTGGGTGTGTTCAGCACGTTGTTCAAGACACATCCACCTGACTGAAGAGACGATGCAACCAGTTATTTACAGGAGCCAACGTTAGTTTGGCGTCCAGGTTAGTCCCATTCAACTTGGTTACTTTGGCTTTGAGCTGGAAGGGGTGTTGCTCAGATCCAGATGTCAGCTGTGGCCTCCGCTTATATGAAAATCGATGGGGCGTTGGAGAAACGTAGTAAGGGGGGGGTATTTTACAAAAGCCCCCTGCTCAACAGACGTTTGTGTGAACGACGGCAAACAGGATCATTCCGCTATCAGCTCCTTCACAGGACTTTTTTCATGAATCAGAGGAATGCCGAAAAAATACTATCAAAAATGTCTTTACAGCTGGTGTGGTCTTTCTTCTTTTTTTCTTCCTTCCACTCTGGCCCGGTCCCTCGACTGTCGCTGGATTTATACGCTTACGGGCGCGTTGTCCTGGGGGCGGTAGTGGTGCAGTACCTCTAGTAGTCTTTGAGAGGCCTGGGACAACATACGTTTACGGCTTCTTTACTTCTCTGTTTCAGGGCTGAAGTTAATTTTTGCCCGGACATGACGTCCTGCGCAATCTGCAAACCTGTTTTGGCCCTCTTTTAAGAACGCTTTTGGCTCTCCGATTTGAATGCATAGGCACAAGACCTCTTGTAAGTCCACAAGAGATTACCAGACCTCGTCCTCGGTAATTTTGCCCCCCACAAAACACAGGTAAGCCTTGTCCCACCTGATCCAATGTATATTGTTCTTAGGCTTTGTAGTTGGGCTTTTCAAAGGGACGATGATTAGTCTGTTAATAGTCTCAGGTCGACGGCGACGAAAGTGAAGCTTCACGATGTCTTCCCTCGTCCAAATGATATGGTTTCCCGTCTGTCGTAGTTAAAAGGCTCTCCACTGTATTAAACTGAAATCGGCTTAAGGGGACGTAAGTTGGGTTTTGTGATGATGTGGTGAAACCACGTCCCTTTTTGCTGCTCTCCTATAGGGACGATTCTCAACAAGGGCACCACCATCACATCGGCCACGGTCTAGAATGGACGAGTGGTCGCAGTAAATTTAGGGGCTTCCGTGTCCTTTATGAAGTTGCACGGGGTGAGAGTATCTTTGGAAGCCAGCATGCTTTCCTAAAATGGATCACGTTCCAACTAAACTTTCCTGTAGTTTCTCTCTAATGTGACGCCCCACCTCGTTTGTACACTTTATGTGATCGGTCCTGGAGACACGAGAATACACACCTTGATTTCATTCTGTTTCCTTTTTACTCTGGCTTGGGTATCTGGATCTGTTCATACTCTTCCACCAGCTCTTCCATAGACGTGTACAGACCCCAGGAACGAGTAATGTTTTTTGATCGGAGTTGCCATCCAATCTAATCTCAAACCATCCCTCCGTGTCTCCCTAAATTTGAATTACGTGTTACTAACAAAATTTACTTAATCCAACTCGTAGTCCGCACTCAATGTCAATGGGTTGTGGCAATTTGGTCAAAATAATGGCTGGGATGATTGTTGGATAATACTGCAAGGAGCTATTGCTGGGAAGGGTATGGTATACATTCATCTAGAGCGTATGTCCGATGCTTGGATTGGGTAGAACGTACCGAGACAGTGCCTAAAAAAGCGCTACCCACAAATTTTCTCGCCGTACCCGGTGTCAAATTATAAAGGAGCACTCCAACAAACTACATACACCCAGCAGAATCTGACAGCCAAAAGCTATTTCACTGCGAGGTATTCGATGACCAAACCAGCGCCATAACTAGGAATGACGAGAGTCCTTGGGTTCTCTTAATAACATCGTCATCCCCCTTCCTCCTTCGTCGAAGTGGTTCAGTGGGAGTATGTGGTGAGCGCCGTCGCGGAATCCCTGGTTAAATGACGAGTCATAGTCCGTACCACTTTTACTAAATATTCGTTCGCCCACCGGGAGCTCTCGATGTTTTTTAAGATGGTTTCAATGCGAAAATAATACACATCTTTGTCACCCACTTTTGTAGCTCTTGACCTGTATTAAAGGTCCCTGTCAGTTCACACCGTGTCATCTTTCAATACGTCGGTCCCGGGTACTGTGCGTTTTCACTCGGTTCACTGTGAAGTGTCTTCCGTCCAAGTAGGCATGTAGCCTTCTGAAATCATTTCCTTGCTTTACTAAGAGAATCGTCAACCCCACCTTCAATTTGGGGGTTTAAGCTCTTCAAATGGCTGATTGTAGCGGGTGTTCCACACGTCCTCTTGGTTGTTTTGGTTACGGAGATTGGTGCAATGTTTAATGCTGCGATGAACGCTGTGATTGTAACTCTCACACATGGGGGTAAGGAATCCACAAACCTTAGGTGTTGTGTTGTATGTAACGCCACAACTTTTCTTGGAGAGTCCGATTGACCGTTCAACACGGAGGGGCTTTTATGTCTTCATTTTCTTGAACTTAAAATGGTACACTTTTGCTCTTTTAAAAAGGCTTGAAAGAGTTTATCTACGAAATTCAGTCCCTTTATCCGTTTGGAGGTTTCATTGGTTTTCTCCCCTGATCAAAAGTTTGTCTAAAGCTGCAATCAAGGTGTTTTGCAGTCGTGTTTTTCAGGGCGTACAACCCACGCATATTTACTGAAGACCGTCAATACATGTTAGAATATACACAAACGTCATTCGTCTTTTTTTATCGTATGCAAAATCAATAGATCAAGCCTTGCCTTTGGTGATCAATACACACCACGATAATGCAGACGTCGGGAAAGGAAAGCGGTAATACTGGTTTGTGATGGTGTATGCTTTTCTTCTTAGGACATAACCAATTTTCCAAGACCGAGCGTTTTTTGCTTCACGGACCTTTTTAACGCTTCACTCTCATATGAGCTGGGACGTGACGGATTGTATTATGCCTCGGACCGGTGTGGGAATAGAAGCGGCCCTTTTACGTTTCATCTTTTTTTTAGTATGGTTCTCAACCTTTTGCGATGCTAGATGGCGGTCTGATTTTTTACCTTTTGGAAAGCTCTTGGTGGATTTTTTCCGGGGGGGAGGGTGGCTTTCCTTCTACACTCTGGTCGGGGGTGTGACCAATAAATTCCCAACGTTCTAGGATGACCAACATGATCTTGGGGGACATTTGATTCCGGAGAGCTCTGTGCGGAAAGATTTCCCATCCTTTCGGAGGTAAAGCTTCGCTTCTTCTCAATATGTCTTTTACTAAGTCCAACACGTCGTTTCGGGGATCAGCTTACCTGATACTCGATCTCACCCCGTGCGTTCCATTCCCGGTTGCGGGTCTTGTTTGGATTATGATGCAAATAGTCGCCGTCTTCTTTTGTAAAATGTTTTGGGCAACACTCTCATCTCATCCTCTTGAATGACTCCTTTTGAGGACGAGGTATCTGCAGGATGTGTTCCGTGGTTAGAGGAGTTGACCATTCTGGCTTTGTCATCCGGTCCAATATCGTACGATCCAATATGTCACGATATCAGCATCAATTTCCGTTACACTTTCCGCAGTTTGCATCTTACAGGAGGTCTCCGGCAGGTTTCAAATTTTCGAGCAATCGTGGATCCTTTACCACCATTTTTTTACATGCTCCATACTTTCACAGCAGCTTTGAAATCTTCCTTCAAAAACAGACTATTTAACAAGGAGCCACAGTACCCACGATAGGCGCCAACATCAAAGACCAAAAAAAAAACTCCTCCTTCTGAACAATCTGTTTGCGTCTCTTCTCGGAGATCCCCTTCTTGGCCAGAGTAGGAATGGCTTTTTGTATCGACACAGTTTTTTTCTTTGTGTGGGCGTCAAGGAAATACAGCACTCTTTAAATATTCAGAGAACATTCGCTTAGAGTGTCCATAGGTCCGGAGAGGCTCTTTAATATGGCTTTCACCACTGCGAGGTTTGGCACCCACTCAGCAATCGGGGCATGAGCTGCGTGCGTTTCTCTTCCGTCCGCGGGGACAGGGTACCCTGTTATCACGCTTTTGAAATATACCACTGGACGTTCAAAAGGAAACACGCTCGTTCTAAGCGCAGGTGATCCGGCTGTGTGTTGGCAAAGGTTTCCATAGACAAATAAAACCATGAGGTTGGGGAGGTGCGTCTTTAAAGGCACCCTGAACGTACTTCAGTTGCCAGGTTACATCTGCTTGCCTAGATGCGTAATCTGGGGAACATCAACGGGGATTTTAAACACCACCTGATAAAAGACTATTTAAACTGATGGTATGCTGCTCTTTGTTCTTCCCCAAACAAATTTGAACCATTATACATGACTACTCACCCTGTCGCGATGTTGACTACCTTAGTAAACACTTGGTACATCGGTCGTTCAGTCTCACTATTAGGTCATCCAGAATCACGAGACGCCGTTTACGACCATCCAGTTTGTCTACGTTTGGTATTTCCTTCGTTAAGGTCACTGCTGGTAACTGAGAGTAGGTAGGGTTGCCATTCACCATAGCACCCGAAACAACCTCTTCCGGGAATGGTGTCATCATGTCCTATTACAGTTCAAAAAAATTGCGCGTGCCGTGGACCCATACTGTCTTACACTTCCTGTTAGGACCAGGCTATAACACAGGTAAAAGGATGTTTCCACCTTGGATCCATGTTTGGCCAACGAACCATCTTCAACATTAACTAGAAATAAATAATT
>CM031601.1:55759955-55762455 GCA_018398815.1 Conus ventricosus
TCTCTCTCGCAGAACGGTCTTTCTCTTCTCTCAATCTCTCTTCTCTCTCTCTCTGCTCTCTCCTCCTCTTATTACTCCTCTCTCTCTCCTCTCCTCTCTCCTCTCTTCTCTCTACTTCTTCCCTCTCTCTCTCTCAGTAATGGGCCCCTCTCTTCTTCTCTCTCTCTCTCCTCTCTCTCTCTCTCTCTCTCTCTCTCTATCTCTCTCATCTCCATCTCTCTCGCTCTATCTCTCCATCTCTCAATCTCTCTTCTCTCTCTCTGCATTGAAATGCCGTGCGTAATGCATGCGTGTGTAGGTGTCCGTGCATGCGTGCGGCGTGCGTCGTGCGTGCGTGAGTGGTGTGAGTGTGTGTGTGGTGTGTGTGTGTGTGTGTTGTTGTGTTTGTGTGTGTGGGTGCGTGTGTGTGAGCGCGTGCGGACATGCAACATAGTGCGTGTGTCTTAAAGTGCGTGAGAACATTGGTAAGTCAATGTTAAATTTGTTCAACTGATTGTATTCCTGAAAGGAAAAAAGTGACACAGAAAAACCACAATGCAAAACAAAAATCAAACTGAGAGGAGAGAGAGAGAGAGAGAGAGAGAGAGAGAGAAAGAGCGAGATGAGAGAGAGAGAGAAGAGAGTAGAGTGAGAGAGAGAGAGAGAAAGAGAAAGAGAAGAGAAAAGAAGAGACTGGGAGAGAGAACAGAGAGAGAGAGAGAGAAAGAGAGAGAGAGAGAGAGAGAGAGGAGTGGTTTATGATCACGTCAGTGGGAACTATCTGGTCCGAAATGTTAGGGAGGGTGGGGATGATATAGAGGGTGATGTTGATGTCGCGAAGGTGAATACTCGCCACCCAATATAGTGTCATGAATAATAATGATCACACAAGGCGCCGACGATTTGTGAAGCCACAGACGGCCGTACAATTCAATTCTCCTGTTATCTTATGTTACCATTTGTTTCAAGGACTTGTGTGCACTTGTGTCCTCTTTCATATGACTTCATGCTTGTATGCACAAATCGCTCTCTCTCTCTCTCTCCTCTACTCTCTCTCTCTCTCTCTCTCCTCTCTCGCTCTCATACTCTTAACATCATTTTTTAATACCTTTCCTTGTTTGAGGGCTGGATGGGAAAAAAAAGCCACCAAGCATATTCCTTTTTCCTCAATAAACTACATTTTGTTCTTTCGTTCGGGTCCGCCCTCCCTCCCCCCTCCCCACTCTCTAATTCTCTCTCTCTCTCATCTCTCTCTAATTCTCTCTCTCTCTCATCTCCATCTCGCTCTCTCTCTTTCTCTCTCTCTCTCTCTCTCCTCCACACACCCACAACCCACACACACACACCACATAAAAAACACACACACACGACACACGACACACGCAAGCACGACACACATACACCCCTCCCTCCAAACACTCGCATATTCCCCACCCCCATCATACATACTCGCGCGCCACGCACCACCTCACACAACACACACACACACACACACACACACACACACACGACACACCACACACACACACACACACCTATACATTCGCCGCGCACGCGCGCAAACGCACGGAGAAAGAGAGAGAGAGAGAACAACAGACAACAACATACAGACAGACAGAGAACAGACAGACCTGACAGACAAGAAGACAAACAGACTAGAGAGAGAGACAGACCAAGAGAGAAGAGAAGAAAGAGAGACCAGAGAGAAGAGAGAGAGAGAGAGAGAGAGAGAGAGAGAGAGAGAGAGAGAGAGAGAGAGAGAGAGAGAGAGAGAGAGAGAGAGAGTTGGCGGGAGGGGGGATAAAACGCAAACCAACACAATTGCGATGGCAACCTGAAACAAACAAAACCCCCGCCACAATAAACAGGATGGTATGACAAACGAAAACGAGAACCAGCACACTACTAGACGCATATCTTCAGGATCTTTTTTGCTGTTCTCTTTTTATGTTTGACCTCGTCACGATGGAAAAGGATACGAAGTGTATGTTGATGGAATGCGTTTGTGTGCGTGCGTGCTGGCTGCGTGCATGCTCGTGCGTGCGTGCGTGCGTGCGCGCGCGCGCGTGTGTGTGTATGTGGTGTGCGTGTGTGGGTTTGTGTGTTGTGTTTGTGTGTTGGTGTGTGTGAGTGTGTGTGTTGTTGAGGTTGGCGATCAGAGGCGCAAGGGTGGTGGGATGGGGCGGGAGTGAAAGGAAATATATTCGCCAATTAAATGGCATTTTAAATTTCTTTTTTTTAAATTTGCTTTCGTCCTTTTTTGTCTTTCTTTCTTTCGTTCTTTCTTTCTCTTTTTCTTTCTTTCTTTCTTCTTTCTTTCATCTCGCTCTATCCTCTTCCCTTCCTTTTATTTCCTTGTTTTCTTTCATTCTACTTTCCCTTCTTTCTTACTTTCCTTCCTTCCTTACCTTCCTTTTCTTTATTTTCCTTTTTTTTCTTTCTCCTTTCCTTTTATTTATTTATTATTTTTATATATTTTATTTTATTTATTATTATTTTTTTTTAGTTTTTTTTTTTTGGG
>CM031601.1:55767455-55769955 GCA_018398815.1 Conus ventricosus
TCCTCTCTCTCTCACTCGTTGAATTCGATGTGATTCGAGTTTGAGTGTGCTATGCTTAGTGAGCGCTCGCACGCGTGGGTGGAGTGTACTTTTGTGTATGTGTGAGTGTGTGTGTTATGGGAGGAGAGAGAGAGAAGAAGAGAGAGAGAGAGAGAGAGAGAGAGAGAGAGAGAGAGAGAGAGAAGGGGGGGGGGGGGTCACGTATACAGAATGCCACCTCCCGACATTTATCTCACTGGTGAGAGAGGGATGAGGGGGGATTATGTTTTATTATCTCCAGGCACCCTAAAACTGAGCCTTTCCAGACCTTGTTTTGTTAAACCGGCCTTATCGCAGACCAAGTTTTCGATCAGCAGGACGGCCTCAGTTTTGCTTTTATTTTGTTCCTGTCTTAATCTTGCTGCGCACTGAAGATAATCAAACCTGTTGAAAGATGGCCCTCAACAAATGAATGCCTGTCAGGGATGACGGCTACTGCTTCAAAGCGTAATGCCGACTCCTGAAAATTGAATGATCGGCACAGATCAATAGCAGAAAATAAAATACACTGTATTTTATTATCTGATATCTTGCTTCATTTCAACATAACCTGCAATTTAATCTTTCTCTTCTCTCTCTCTCTTCTCTCTCTCTCTCTCTCTCTCTCTCTCTCTTCCTCTCTCTCTCTCTCTCTCTCTCTCTCAAGAATGAAACTCTCTCTCTCTCTCTCTCTCTCTCTCTCCTCTCTCTCCCCCCCCCCCTCTCCTCTCTCTCTCTCCTCTCTCTCCTCTCTCTCTCCTCTTCTCTCTCTCTCTCTCTCTCCTCCTCTCTCTCTCTCTCCATACATGCCGTTTGTCCGACGAGTCGACGAGAACCAATTCAATCAGGATGGGGTTGAGGGGGATGAGATGATTTGTGGATACGCAGGTGGCTGATCAGCCGATGCGTGCCCGGGATGTGCAGTGACAGCATGGACAGGGAATGTGGAAGACCTGCTCTTGATTGCTGACGAGGGTTTCCTTGCATCTTTTGTTACTCTGCAGCTGTCCTCCTGTCTTCATATGAATTGGCGCCTTTATGAATTGAGTAACGCCATCTCTTTTGATCATAGTTTGTTCCCATATGTCAGCGTTGATGTTAAACGCCTTTCAAGGATGTTTTTTGAGGGTCTTGGAAGCGTTTTTTTCTCATATCCATGGGAACGTACACCTTGTTGAAACTCACCATAGAAGAGTCTCCTGGGTTGCCATGGGTCTGGCATGCGAGCTACATGACTTGTCTATGGAAGCTGAGACAGTATCAGGATGGTGTGGATGCCCGGCAGGTCTGCTTGGTCAAGCACCTCTGTGTCTGGGATTCTGTGCTGCCATTCCATGTTTAACAGTCTTCTGAGGCAGGCTGTGTGGAAGCGATTCAGCTTCTTGGCATGCCGTTGGTACACTGTCTACGTTTCATATGTGTGAAGGAGTGTGGGGAGAACAACTGATTTGAACACCTTCACCTTGGTCTCTAGCCTGAAACATCCTTTATTCCAAACGTTGCTGTGTAGCCCGTCAACATTTGCATTTGCTTTTGCACTTCTGATATTCACACACATACATACACACACATGCATACATACATGCATACATACATACATGGTAATGGTAATGCATACATACATGCATACATACATTGCATACATACATACATGCATACATATACGCACATGCATACATACAAACAAACATACACCCATACATACAAGCATGCTTGCACACATACATACATGCATGCATGCATACTTACATACATACTATATCAGCGGATGCATGCTTTGTGTGTTCGTGTCATCAATATCAACTGCCGATCTGGCCTGGTCCTCAAAGGGTAGTGGTCACATTTTATGTATGCACAAGATGCGTGTGCATTCACATATGGAACGCAGTTTATAGACTCAATTGGAGACCTTTTCAGAGCTCATTGTCAGCATGTGGCGGAATTATGCACATTAACCAAAAGCCAGTCATCTAATGCCAACGTTAAGCAAAATGCAGCCCAAGAAGACAGTTTTAGAATACAGTTAACACTAGGCAAGCCAGCTGCCTAATTTTAACATTAAGGAAAAAGCTTAGCTATGATCGCCATTAGGCAAATGTCAACATTATGAGAGAGAGAGAGAGAGAGAGAGAGAGAGAGAGAGAGAGAGAAGAGAGAGAGAGAGAGAGAGAGCGAAGAAGAGGAGAGAGGGGAGGGGAGAGAGAGAGAAGAGAGAGAGAGATAAAGGGAAGAGACAGACAGACAGACGTAGACAGAGAGAGAGAGAAAGGGAAGAGAGAGAGAGGGTGGGAGAGAGACAGACAGAGACAGAGAGACATAGACAGAGACAGAAAGAACGGAGGGGGGGGGGGGGGGTGTATTGTTTAGTTTTGTTGGTTTGTTTTTTATCCGTCTTGAAAAGAACGAAATCTTCTTTCGCAAAGAAGGAACAGTTCTTTAGCGACAAATTGTGGGGTGTGCTCCACATAGTTTATCGCAGATT
>CM031601.1:55772455-55789955 GCA_018398815.1 Conus ventricosus
CAACACACACACACACACACACACACACACACACACACACACACACACACACACACACACACACCACACACACACATATTCTCTTTAAAAAAAATACAGAAAGCAAGCAAGCAGACACGGAACAAAAGCGCTATTAATCATAACACTTTAGTCACTATAAATACATGCCAAATGTGTACATCGAATTGATAGCACGAAAAGTATTTTCTCAATACGTTTTGATGATTAATGTTGCGTGCGCTGAGGGCTGTAGCAATGCCAGTTTGCCTAATGTATAACCCTTAGTGTGAAAACAATGCAATACAAAAAAAAAACAAGATGCAAAGCATATAAACGTACTCCCAGTAAGTGGTAGTACAACAACAGGAAACAAAATACACATAAATCAGTCACTAAAGTATTTTTCTCCCCTTTTGGTGATAGAAATATTGTATGTAAGAGAGAAAAAAAAAAAAAACTCTCCTCGACGGGGAAATGAATCCGGGTCTCCTGCGTGACAGGCTGGGAGAGTATGCACAATACTGCCCAGGAGCTTACAAAATTTGGTTACACTTAAATTTATAAACCGTTATTGCTTAAACTGTACATCACAAAAATATCATTTATAGCCGTTAGTAACGGATATAACGGTAAAATAAAACATCAGGCATCATCCGTGACCCATAAGGAACATATCTACACATTTTCAGAAAGATCGGTCGAACCGTTTTGTCTGGAGCGAGTGGAACACATTTTGACCACGGACGGACAGACAGACAGACAGACAGACAGACAGACACAACACACACACACACACACACACACACACACACACACACACACACAGATCATTTCTGGTTCCCATTGTAAAGTACTCCCTGTTCTATAAGAACTGGGAGTACAAAAACAAGTAAAAGGCTTACGGGCTTACGCATGTTGCAGAAAAACACTTAAGAATGTCTAATCTCAACAATAGTACAGTCTCAATTTACGTAGAGTCAGTTATAAACTGTGACCAGAAAAAAAAAATCACATTTTTTTTCCGAACAAAGGCAGATGAACTGGCCACTAAGACAAAAATAAATGGATGATAGTCTAGGGGAAAAGAAAGAAAGAAAGAAAGATAAAAACAAGATGCAAAGCGTGTAAAAGTACTTCCAGTTTATCTTGAATACGCGTGAGATACTCCATGAAGGGGAAAAAAATGGTTTTGGGCCGTTATAGCCATTAGTAACGGCTATTCTGGTAAACATCGGCCATCATCTCTGACCCGTAATGAACATACCTACAAATTTTCAAAAAGGTCGGCCATGTACTTTCTGAGATATTCTATGAAAAAAGAAAACCGTTATGTGGTGTTTTATAGCCGTAAGGAACGCATATAACGGTAAAATAAAAACCGGGCATCATTCGTGGCCCATAATGAACATACCTACAAAGTTTCAGAAAGATCGGCCCAGTAGTTTTGTCTGGAGCGAGTGGAACACATTTTGACCACGGGCGGACAGACAAACAGACACACAGACAGCATTTCTTAGTTCCCATTGTAAAGTACTCCCTGTTCTATAAGAACTGGGAGTGCAAAAAGAAAACCGACCTCGGTGTCAAAGCGATTGAAGGGGGGAAAAGCATGTCAAGCACACCATATTCAGTAGACAGGGATGCAATTTACACTGTCAGTGCCTCCTGGCATTCTCAAAGAAAGGTGTGGGGGAAGAAAGTTGCAACTTCTTTCTCGAAGTGTCGGAAGAGGGAGAGAACTGCGCTACAAAAAGAAATGACAATGTCATCCTGTCTACCATTTGGACAGAACTGCCACATGGCTGACTCTACAGAATGAAAGTCAGAGGCCAGTAATGAGCTCCTTGGAGCATCTTTCAGGAAAAAGTTTCTGTAACAGTGTTAAAAAAAGTTTCTACCAGCCTGACCATGGATGTATAAAGATTATATAGATCAGTATTTTGGCTGAAAGATAATGAGTTTGACTTATCGTAAGAAACATATCTGATTTGCAACAATTAAGCAAATGTCGGATTGGTGTCAGTCTCTGTGAATTTTGGCTTGTTTTAAAAATGGCCCCCACATTCTGTTCTTAGAATTGAGTGTCCCCTTACCCCATCCTATTTCCCCTCCTCCGTCTCTTTCACTCCCAGCTCCCCCTCTCCCACCCACCCTCTCCGACTGTCAGTGTCCTTAATACCTCTCTCTCTCTCACTCTCTCTCTCTCTCTCTCTCTCTCTCTCTCTCTCTCTCTCTCTCTCTCTCTCTCTCTCAAACTCAAAAAAAACACCCCAATCATTTTGTTTTCGTTTGGAAAAGAAGCCTGCGACCTGAAAATTCAACAGCCAAATTGACGAAGGCGTATTTTTCTTATTGTCCACAGGAAGAATCGCTGTTGTTGTTCCAAGTAGTGCGGAGGCGTACATCTAATCGTTTCCTGAACAAGCAGGTCGATATGTATTTCCATGGAATGGCATTCTTCAAACCTTCATGCAGCTTCACATGATTACCGACTGCCCGAGGCATACATTTCAGCAGTGAGCCAGGTGGACTCTCTCTCTCTCTCTCTCTCTCTCTCTCTCTCTCTCTCTCTCTCTCTCTCTCTCTCTCTCTCTCGTGCGTGTGCTCGTGCGGATGCACGTCATGGAGGTGGTGTGGAGTGAAAAGGCTAATTGGTGGAAAAAAAATGTATGTGAGCTCGTAATTTCTCTTTTCATATACAGGCATGATGTGGGAGAGGAGAATAGGAATCTTTTGTAGGAACTTCAAGGGTAAGACTGGTAGAGTAGGTGTGGAAGAAAATGTTTCATCATGGATAAAATCGTTCGCATGTGAGTTTATATGTATAATTCTGTTGTCTGGTGACATTGATTTGCACAATGTTTCCGTTTATTCGTTTCGTTGTTCTGTTTATATCATCAACGCTAATCATCCTCTTGATGTCATGTTTGAGGAGCTATGTGTATTGACCTTGCTTTAATGACTTGCTCAGGTGAAAGCATTAATACATCATAGCATTAAATACCTCTCTCTGTCTCTGTCTGTCTGTCTGTCTGTCTGTCTGTCTGTCTGTCTGTCTGTCTCTCTCTCTCTCTCTCTCTCTCTCTCTCTCTCTCTCTCTCTCTCTCTCTCTCTCTCTCTCTCTCTCTCAAGCGAAATGCTTTCATATCGAAATTTCACCATTCAAACTCATTCTCTGACTCTACTGCTTAGGTTGATGCATAATCGATCCAACAGACTATGTCTGCCTTCGTGCATAAAAAGTGTTTTCTCCATAGCTGTCAGCTTCACGCCCTATGTTACATACGATGACGTCTGTTATTGACAGGGACAAAAAAACCGGTTTGAAGAAAAAAAATGCTGTGACTAAGTCTATAGCAAACTTTTAGAAGTTTCAAATGACGAAGAATATACTGACTGCTCCTTTAAAAAAAAGAGACCCACGCCATTCTGTCTGCCGTTCTGACAGCAATGTCCTGTTGGTCACATAAAGGCAGACAATCCCAAAGCCAAGAAAAGACCCCTTGATGTCTCCTTGAACAAAGTTTCAGTA
The DNA here is from genome assembly GCA_018398815.1 of Conus ventricosus. Classification (NCBI taxonomy): domain Eukaryota; kingdom Metazoa; phylum Mollusca; class Gastropoda; order Neogastropoda; family Conidae; genus Conus; species Conus ventricosus. The sequence continues at coordinate 55,775,988 of CM031601.1, forward strand.
ACTTCAGGCAAAAAAAAAGCCTTAAAATGCAAAAATGTTTCTGTTAGCAGTTGAAAACCATGAGGAAGAAAAGAAAAAAAAATATGGAAAATGAAATATATTTCTGTCGCACTTATATTGAGTATGTCAGTTACAAGTGATTGTGCTTGACTCTGTGAAACAGTCGTTACTGAAGATGAACAGAGAACTAGCCATGTTTTTTTTTCACATTTTTCTGTAATATTAAACATTTCCCAACCTATTTATTTCCCAACCTCTTCCCTTCACTCAAATTTGTTCATCTCTGTCGGTCTGACTTGTCTGTCTGTCTGCCTGTCTGTCTGTCTCTTTCTCGTTCTCTCTGTCTCCCTTTCTCTGTTTCTCTGTCTCACTATCTCTCTCTCTCTCTCTCTCTCTCTCTCTCTCTCTCTCTCTCGCTCGCTCGCTCTCTCTCTCGCTCTCTCTCTCTCTCTCTCTCTCTCTCTCTCTCTCTCTCTCTCTCTCTCTCTCTCTCTCTCCTCTCCTCTCTCTCTCTCTCTCTCTGTTTTGGCTTCGAGTTTCATCAGTCTAACCCACACTTTTACCATCCTGTTCTGACAAATAACGGAGTCCCCCAAATATGTCTGCCTTCGGCAAACTGCGTTTTAGTTCTATATCAGTCAACTGCATGGTCATGGCACGCGATCTAGCGTCTGTTATTGAGAGAAAGAAACAAGTAGCAGAAGTCTCCAGTAAGGATGAGAATACTGAGGTTCCACAGAACAAAAGGTCATCGATCCATCATTTCTTTCTCATGATGCCTGCATTCACCGTCCCTCTCTCATGACGGCCACACTCGTCATTCCTTTCACATGATTCCTACACTTATCATTTCTTTCTCATTATATCCACACCCATCATTTCTTTGTCGTAGTGTCCACACTCACTCTTCCACACCCATGTTCGTCTCTCTCATGTTTCCACTCTCGTGATGTCATCACCCATCTTTCCTTTCACATGAAGTTTACACTCACATTCCTTTCTTATGATGTCCACATCCATCTTTCCTATTTCACAAAGTCTATACCCACCAATCCTTTATCACGATTTTCACGCTCAACTTTTCTTTCTCGTGATGTCCATCTTGTCTTTTTCACGATATGCACACTCATCTTTCCTTTTTTCATGATATTCAGATTCATAGTTCCTTTCTTATGGTGTCCATACTCATCTATCCTATCTCACGATGTCTAATACCCACCTTTCCTTTCTGGATATATTCACTCCCCATCTCGTCTTTCTCACGATGCCCACATCCTTTTTTTTCCACGACGTCTCTACCGATCTTTAATTTCCCATGATATCCTGATCTACTTTTCCTTTCTCATGTCCAGATCCAGTTTCCCGTCGTCAGTGTTTCCTCATCCATCCTCACATTTCATAATGTCCTCACCCTTCTTTTTTTTTCTTTTCCAGGGTGTCCATATCCATCTTTCCTTTCTCATGATGTCCACACTCATCTTACCTTTCTCATGGTGTCCACACACTAGTCTTTCCTTTCGTTTCTCGCGATCTGTATTTCCATCCGTCCTTTCTCACGATGTCCATATCCATCTTTGCTTGTTATGATGTCAACGCCAACCCTGTGTATGTTACTTTCTCTTCAAGAAACACATCCGGGTGTGTCTTTCTCTTTTCTTTCCTTTCTCATGATGTCATCATCTTTCTTTTCATACTCTGATGATCACACCCATCTTTCGTACTGTTATATTACATAACCTATTTTTCCTTGATTTTGGTTTCCTTATTGATCTTTCGTTTCTTCCCATGACATCGTCTATCTCTCCTTTTTCGTGATGTCTTTATCCATTTTTTTTTTCAAATCTTAGTGTTACTGTTTGTCATTGCCTTCTTTATAATGTTATCATTTATATGTCTTGCAGTTGGCGATGTCGTGTATTTGTTTGGATATTTGCACTGGCCAATTCAGGCCTGTCTACTTTTTTTTCTCCAATAGTTGTTCAGATAGGTACAGTGGCCATATTAGGGCTGTCTACTTATTAGAGTTGTTTGAATAGGTACTTCCAGGCGTGATGTCCACAAAGTCCATAACTTATGTGACAGATTAGAACATCCATTTCAGACTGCATGTGTGTGGGCGCGGGAAGGTGGGCCGCTGGAAAGCAAAACAGCGCATGAAAATGGGCAATGAAATAACAGTTTCCATGTCGGTCGAATTTCAAACTGCAAATTTAGTGCATCGCTGCTGGGTCAACAAGACATTATGCTATTTTGGGTGTAGGATATCGGTTCATCTCTGGCACTACGTTATTTTCGGTGTTGGACGTCCGTTCACATCTGGCACTATGTTATGTTCGGCGCAGGCTATCCGTTCATATCTGGCACCATGTTATTTTCGTTCTAGGATATTTGCACTGTGTTATTTTTGGTCTAGGATCCCCGTTCATAACTCGCACCTTGTTATTTTCGGTGCCGTGTTTCATTTCATATCTGGCATCATGTTATTTTTGGTGTAGTCTGTACTTTCGTATCTGGCATCATGTTATTTTCAGTGCAGGATAACCGTTCGTGTTTGGCACTATGCCTTTGTTCAGTGTAGGATGCCGACATTCTTCTATCCGAAATCCAAGTCTATACACTTCCTATCTTTGGGACTAAATCCGACAGCCACCGTTTTCCTTGCATACTAGGGACGTCCCTCCATCTGTGACCAGCTTCCTTTCTCTGTTCGCCAAGCAGACCTGACCACAGATTTACAGCTTGCGAAAGTTATATCTTCCAAGAAGCGTTATGGCCCTGACCCATTACCCTTTTATTTAGTTTAGTCTTCTCTGACTCTTGGGTATGGAGAGAGAGAGAGAGAGAGAGAGAGAGAGAGAGAGAGAGAGAGAGAGAAGAGAAGAGAGAGAGAGAGAGAAGAGGAGAGAGATGTGTGTGTGTGTGTGTGTGTGTGTGTGTGTGTGTGTGTGTGTGTGTGTGCGTGTGCGTGCGCGCGCGCGCGCACGCTTGAACGTGCGAGTTCATTTGAAATGTACGTGCTCAGCGCCATTGTTGCCCAACACTTTGTTGGATAGTCTGGTCATGGCTGTCGTGATGTATTGAGCATATAGCGGTAGTAGCAACACCAGCAGAGGCAGTAGTAGTAGCAGTAGCAGTAGTAGCAAGAGTAGTGACGTAGCGCCACCAGGAAAAACAGTCATATAAATAGCAGTACTCATTGCAAGCGAAAAATAGTACTGATAATTGCTACAGGTTTAATTAATGTAACTAGTAATTAAACCACTGATAATTTTCTTCTTTTTTCATGTTTCTCAGTGCTATGATTCACGGTGGATTATGTTTTCTTCTTTTTTCTTCTTCTTTTTTTTAAAAAAAACTGATTCTGTTCCCGCTTCCCACCCCCACGCCTCTCCGCTCTTTCCTTCTTCTGCTCTTTTTTCTGTTTAAAAAATAATAATAATACCCCTCTAATTGGGAAAAATGTTTAATCTGCTTTTTTCTTTTTCACAAAATGTGAAGCAGGTATGCAGTATGGAATGAGCTATTCAGCAATGTAAACAAACAAGCAAATGCTTTGCAATCCACAAAGCATTCATCAAAGTCAATTTCGCAGTTAATGTGAACCCTCTCTGTTCGTTTAAAGAGTTTCAAATTCGATTTTGACAGGGATTGATATGGTTAACATGATATGAGGTTTGAAGGGGGTCAGTAAAATCAGATTATAACTACATCCTGACAGGTACATACTGCCTATTTCACTGATTGTTCCATGAGACAATGTTTTCTTCATTGTTACAGCTTCCAAAGTTTCAGAACGGTTGATAGAAAAGATCATTTCAAATGAGGTCAAGAGTATTGAGTCGTGACTACATTACCGACAAGTTTCAGTATGATTGATATAAAATACAATTTAAAACGAGGTAGGGGGGTGGAGTATTGACCTTTACTCTAACAAGCTTCAACGTGATTCATATTGAACGGAATTTCAAACGAGTTCAGGGAATTAAATTGTGACTAAATTCTGACAAGTTGGTATGATATGCAATTTAAAAAGAGGAGTTGAACATTCTGACATGTGTCCGCACGCTCATCTATGAAATTTGATTTAGTTCAGGTGAATCTGATTTGTGTTAACACCTTACGTTTCAGTGCAGTCAATGAGGAAAAAACTCAGAAGAGAGGTCAGGAGATTAGTAACAATTAAGTGAGTGGTGTGACATGCTCCGCAGAAAACACAAGGCACAGAACACCTTCCCAGTGCCGCTCACGATGTTATTCAGCTTGCACACAATAAGTGAATAAACAAATACGCATACGACCACACTGAACATTGTCATCTGTTCAGCGACAGTCAAGGACGATCAGACAAAACGTTTACTTATACCTAGTGTCAGGTTAAGCTCAGAAAGAGAGAAAGGGGTCACCATCCACTTCCCTTGTTTGCATTAATAGGGCGTAGCATCGGATGCAGAAAGACAGCTGTAACTTTGAAACTGGTGGGTATGTTAAAAGAGCTATCCTAATGGTAATCGTTTCGCACAGGTGGCTTGTAAGCGTTTACACACACACCAAGCACACACACACACACACACACACACACACACACACACACACACACACACACACACACACACACACGCGCGCGCGCGCGCGCGCGCGCACCGAGAATGGGACGGACTCACGCGCGCACACGCACGCACACACACACACACACACACACACACACACACACACACACACACACACACACACACACACACACACACACAGAGAGAGAGAGAGAGAGAGAGAGAGAGAGAGAGAGAGAGAGAGAGAGAGAGAGAGATTCCAGCCCCGTGACGGCCTTTTCCTCACGTATTCTCACGATCCGTCTTCAAACCCGACTTCTTTCCCTTCGAGACAAGTTCTAAGTTCGTGACAAGTGTGATACTTTTCTAAGCCCGTTTGGCGTCCCTTTAATGCGTTTAGTTTTCACCTTGATCATCCTGGTAATCCCATGAGCCAAACTGCAGCACATTTGTCACTAAGAACACTCCTCTCACAGTGGGAAAACCCATGCCAAAAGCAGTTGAGGGGGAGTAGGGGTAGGGCTTTTTCAGTACAAACTATGTTACACTGTTCTGGTGATATTATGCTCGTTATTTCCTTTTCTTTCTCTGTTTTGACTTTTATTGTCTCCATTTCTGCACTTTCGTTTGTGTTTTTTTTTCTCTCCTTTTTTCTGCGTCATCGTTATTTATGGTTTAAACACTCTGCGTATTTTTTCATTCGCCCCAGAGGAATGCAGGGGAGAAACGTGGGTGGTTGATGGTCTTTCAATGTAAACTGTGCCCCTGTGCTCTAGAAATCCGGTGCTAGTAATTTCTGTTGTTATGTCACTCTTTTTTTACTTTGCTTTCTTTATAAATCTAGTTACAATTTGTTTTCTCTGCACTGTTACCGACCGTTTTTTCTGACGTTGTAGTCTGTTCATATCTACCTGTGGTCTGGAAAGCTTTTTCTGTGTTTGTTTTTCTTGATAAACTTTGTTAGATGCAAGTTCTTCCTTGTAATCTGGCGACGAGGTAGAGAACGTTTAAGCAGTGGGACAGGCACCTGCTGTCCATTCCGCAATGTTGTTCGCTAATTAGGCATGTTGGTGTATCTTTGCTGCAATGTTGTTCACTAATTAGGCATGTTGGTGTATCTTTGTTGCGTTGGAATTTTCTCAGACGGATTATTTTTTCATAGGTTGTGAAAGAAAATCTGAACGAAATGATGAGAGTGGTTGGTGCACTTAGCATGGCTTTGTTTTAACCGAGTGAAGGACTGCTGTGTCGAAACTGATGTTTTGAATAAGTGTATCTATAAACCGTGTGTAAATCTGTTTTCCCTTGACAAGAATGACTTTGTTGTGGTTTGTGTTTTGCTTGTTGGTTTGCTTGCGGTTTTTTGTTTGTGTTTGTTTTTGTTTGTTTTTGTTTTGTTTTCTTTTGGTACGTATTGAAAGCCCTAGAAATGCTCCCTGGGTCTGCTCGAGCTGCATTGAAACAGACATTGTCCATGCCCATCTCCAAGACTGCCGTGTTAGTTTTGTTTCTGATCATGCTTTCAGCTTCGAGTGATTTATTTCTTCTCAAAGCACTAACATTCTTTGCATGGTTAGTGATTGTGGAGCCGGTATGCCAAGACTTTGTTTTTTTTCGCCGTATGTCAGGAAGTCTGGCACGACCTTATTTCGTTTGTGTCCATTCATTTAAAATCTAATGATGTCAGGAGCTGTTGTTCAACGGTTGTAAAAGAGACTTGTGAAACTTATGAAACACGGATGCGCGCGCGTGCACACACACATACAAACGGCAACACACACACACACACACACACACACACACACACACACAGACACACACACACATACATACACACACACGCATGCACGCACGCACGCACGCACACCACCACACACACACACACACACACACACACACACACACACACACACCACACACACACACACGTACGCACGCACGCACACAGAGAGTTTCCGCACCGTTTTCTCCGTTTCTACGTCCCATGTGTTATTCTCGCTTCTTGCGTGACATTTTTGGTTAAGGTTTAACTTCCATTTACCTCCCTGGACCATAGGTCAAATGACAGGCTGCCGTATAAGCGCCCCTTATTCACCGTTTCATTTCTAGAGATAGTGAACACTGAACGTTTTTCTTTTTCTTTTTCAGTGACCAAACTTCTGCACATGGTTGAATGAGCCCATGTTGCTAAGTTCTTCGGGTTTTGTGCTGTTTACTCTCTCTGAGTGTAACCAGGGTGCAGCTTAATGTTATTTTGTGGCCATTATGTGAAACCTCTTCGCTTGTGGTACTGCTCTTAGTATTCAACAGTTTTTCTTTGCTGCAGTTTATTTTCTGATACCGCTGGTAGTATTAAACAATATTTCGTTGCCGAGATTTCTTTCGCATCTGTCAAACTAGTATTCAAGCTGATTCAGCGTAGATCCTGTGCAGAGACGTGATACCAAAGCCAGCTTCAGCATGAGGTCATGTTCACATTGAACTTCGATACTCACCAAGGTGGTATGGCCGGCAGGCGTGATAACCGTAACAGGAAACCGGTCTGGAGGGTGGAGAATGGAGGGAAGAGAAGAATGGTAGAGGGTTCAACACTACACCAATGCCGCCCGAACATCAATACATGAAGCCGCAGGCGTCTGTGAACTCGTCTTACAACGACCTTGGTGCTTTACCCTGAGCTTACTATTCAATGGCATGGATATGGGTATTGATGGAAAGAGTGGGGTGAGGTTCCTGAAGCATATGTGCTGAATCACCTCGATTAAAGAAATATTGCCCTTTTCATTAATTATTTTTCTCGATGCGAGTTTCGAGTCTCGGACTCGATATTAACTGGCGGTTTTTTTTTTATCAATACTTAAGGCCCTGATATGGTTTGCGTCTGATCCATTCAAAATATATCAACTTAGATAGACACCACTGATAACTCTTTATAAATATCCCTCTTTTGACTCTATTCCCAGTCATATAGGATTTTCTGATATTCATCACAGTTTTTAAAAAAAAAACTTAATCTTGCCTGTGCTTCTCACGTGTATTCTTTAACACTAGCGTGTTGTACTTTTCAGTCCATTTCTCTCTATACTCGCTACTTTTCAAGTTCACTCCGTGATGATTTCCAGAGACCCTTAACTTATCGTATAAACATGTTGCAAAACATGCTTAGATGAATTGGCACTCCACAACCGGTTTCCATCTCCGTCAAGACGCATTTTCTCGCTTTTCCACTGCAGTTGTCTTCTTTAAACATTAAATTTTCATGAATTTGCCCCCCCCCCCCCCCCCCCCCCCACACACACACCTCTTCCCTTTCATTCCACTCTGCCACAGACAGTTCCTATTATACAGCGCTGACATAGTCTTCTGCAATGCTGCGAACCTACGATACAGTCAGTTCCATTGTTACCCCTTTATTTTTCTTTCGGCGGTCTTGAACATTATGATGGCCGTACCATACTCAACTCACCCTAGTTCTCTCACTCGTATCCAGCCCGTCATGTATCATTCTTATGTCTTCTCCCATCCATCATTCATGCTCTAAAACTCATCTCCTTCTCAAGAGCGTCTTCATCGGTTTCACGTTGTCTTCCACTCACATCCATTGACCTCCTATTTTTGCTTCACTCGTCCATCATTTATCCTTCTCACGTCCCCAGTTCCTGTTCCATCTCTCAGTTCTCATAATCGTGTTCTCTCGCATCATCTTGTTCTTCGTTTACTATTGTCATGTTCTGTTCCCGCCTACACCCGTATTGTTTTAAGTTCTCTTTGTCTCATCTGTTAACATTCATTATCAACGCATTCTGTCCTCTCATCTGTGCTGATGTCCACGACTACTTCTCTGTCGCTATCCTGTTTTCATAAAGGTAATCATTCTCTGCCTTCTCTGTCCTTCGCATTTTTCCTCAACACATCCCATTTTCACGTTGCCCCAGTTCAACATTTATAATTGTTCTCGCTTTTTCCTACATGTAAACGTTGGTCATTTCTCACGTTTCTCCCATTCTGTATTCATCAAGTTCAGCCTACCCTTCTATTCTATTGTACACACATCACATAAACACACACACACACACACACACAGCCGCGCGCGCCGCGCCAGCCGCAAACACACACACTTCACACCACACACACACACACACACACACACACACACACACACACACACACACACACACACATCACCTCCCGTCCAACATTCACCAATCACATGTTTAACCTTACTCCATCATTGATCCCTCTCACTTTCGACTGAAGTCCAAATTTTTTAGCATTCTTATGTTTCCCTCAGTCCGGCATTATTTATCTCCTCCCCCCCCCCCCCCCCCCCCCCCCCCTCTCCCTTCTCCCTGTTCATCATTCATCGCTCTCGTGTTTTCCCTACTCAAACATTTAGCATCCCCCCCCACCACCACCACCCCCACCACAACCCCACACTCAAACATAAGTCGTTTTCACATTTAACCCCAGTCCAACATTCCCATCACTTAAAGTTTTTTTATCCGTGTCCTACATTCACTATTCTCACGTTTTCCCCAACTCCAACACTCATCACTCATTTTTTTGCTCCAGTCTAACATTCATCATTTCTACGTTTTCCCCTGCCCTACATCATTACTCTTACGTTTCCCCCGTCAAACATGCATTCCACGTCATGCACCACTTGCAGTGAAACATATTCTTTTAGAGTGTTTGCACTTGTGTGGTGTGAGACATAAACATTTTACAGCAGACTCCATGAAAACCTTCTCGGAGATATTCCAGCTAATGTGATCTTTGAATTTCCGAAACATTTTTCATTTCATCTGAGATTTTGCAGTAGAAAGATTTTTTAACAAAATTCACGGTGTGATTTTAGAAGGTGTATGTTAAAGGGTTGTGGGAACGAATGACTTGTGAGCCGACTTCAGCCTGGTGACAGCCCTGATATGGTCCGTTGCGGTCGGCTGGGCTATAAGCAATCTAACTTACTTACTTTTCTCACCCTTTCCTACTCCCTCCCCCCCCCCCCCCCCGCCCTCACCACATCCCTCCCCCCCCCCCCCCCCCCCCCCCCCCCCCCCCCCCCCCCCCCCCCCCCCCCCCCCCCCCCCCCCCCCCCCCAACCGTTTCCACAAACACACACTTATGCACACACAGGCACACACAACGGATCATCTTGACAAATATTTCAGTGATGAAGTATATCACTAGTTGTTCCTTTCAATGGTCTTTTTTTTCTCATTTTCATAGCTTGCTATATGAATTTGCTGGATCCGTTTTCACGTTTTCATTAACGTTCGACAAAACATTTCCAATACCATTCTGGTCGGTAATGTAAGAAGGGGGGTCAAATACAGTACATTGTTTTCGGGTATATTTGTGAGCTGTGCGGTAGAAAAAGAAATGAACTTCATTTTCGGTATTTTTTTCCAACACGACGGACATTTACCGTCAGCCTGTTTTCCATCAATAAACCATCGCTTGAAGTTATTAAGCCCACTAACCTGAAGTCGAAACCTTAAAAAGTTGTCTCTGTACCATTTACTTGTAATTAAAGATAAGTGTCTTTCTAGCTGGAAAATGTTGTTAACAAAAATCATACTGTTCATATTTGTCATTATTTTCTAGTTTTACATATTACACAAAATGTTTGTCACAGAGAGAGAGGTAAGGTAAGGGTAAGGTAATGTTACTTATAGCCCCGCCGACCGCAAAGGGCCACATCAGGCTGTCATCACGTTAAAATCAACTCACAAGTCATCTTTAAAAAAAAACTTTCACACATTTCTTTAAATTACATCTTCTACAAACGCACCAGAAACATCGTTAAAAATCTCTTCTTCCGTAAAATCTTAAATCAGATAAAAAGAAAAATGTTAATCTCTCTCAAAAACTCAAAGATCACGTCAGGTGGGACATCCCTGAACAGGTTTTCATGGAGTCTGCTGTAAGTGTTTGTGTCTCACATCGTACAAGTCCCAACAACCTAAAAGAATATGTCAATCGTCGTTCAGTCAGTCATTCGTTCAGTCGGTCAATCCCTGTGCTGTGTTTTGTGCAGCAGACCCCCCTCAGAGATGTACCAAACACATTCTAACAGACAGATCCATCTACACTGCTGAGCTGACAGCCTTGGGCCTGGCTCTCCAAATGATCTGCAAATCGAAACATAAAGATTTCCTTATTTTGTCAGACTCCCTTGCTGCTTTGGAGGCCATTGCCGGCCGTAATCTCAAGCACCCTCACCTGCTGAAAGTTTTTGAACTGAACACCTCTCTGAAAACAAATGGACACTACATAGTTTTTGCTCGGGTTTCCAGCCATGTGGGGATTCGAGGCAACGAGATAGTTGATCAACTTGCCAAGAGTGCCACAAAAGAAAAGTTGAGCAGGTTGTCTATTCCTCACACTGATCTAAAACACAAAACGCAGGCGTATGTCAAACACCTCTGGCAAGAGGAATGAAACTCGCAGACGGATAACAAACTATTTAAAATCCGTCCAGACCTGAAAGAGTTTTTACCACGTTCCCGAGGCGGCTGTTACGGACCAATCTGTCGCCCGTTTGCATACAAGCGACTCGTTTTACACCCATTCTTATCTTTGAAACGGTGAAGAAGCTCCGTGGTGCATTCCATGTCATGTACCACTCACAGTGAGACATATTATTTTAGAATGTTGGGATTTGCACGATGTGAGACATAAACACTTTACAGCAGATTTCATGAAAACTTTGTTCAGAGATGTCCCACCTAATGTGATCTTTGAGTTTCTAAAAGACATTAACATTTTCCATCTGATCTAAGATTTTACAGAAGAAAGATTTTCAACGAAGTTTCAGGTGCGGCTTTAGAAGGTGTAGTTTACAGAAGGTGTAGTTTACAGAAGGTGTAGTTTACAGAAATGCGTTAAGGGTGTTTCGTTCTCCCCCGTTTGTTTGTTTGTTTGGTTTTGGATGACTTGTGAGTTGATTTTAACGTGGTGACAGCCCTGATGTGGCCATTTGCGGTCGGCTGGCCTATAAGCAACATTACCTTACCTTAGTCGGTCAGTCGGTCGCTCAGTAATACATTCGTTCAGTCGGTCAACCGGTCGTTCAGACATTCAATCGGTCAGTCAGTTGTTCGGTCATTCGTTCGTGCAGTCAGTCAGTCGGTCAATTAGTCATTCATTCGTTCAGTCAGTCGATCATCCATTTATTCATCCATTCAGTCAGTCAGCCAGTCAGTCGAGAGATCATTCATTATTTTGTTCAGTTGGCTAGTCGGTCGTTCGGTTACTCGTTGGTGCGGTCAGTCAGTCGGTCGTTCAGTAATTCATCTGTGCAAGTCGCTCAGTCGGTCGTTCAGTCATTTATTCGGTCAGTCGGTCAGATGGTCATTCGTTCGTTCAGTCGGTCGTTTAGTAATTGATTCGCGTAGTCGATCGTTCATTCATTCAGTCAGTCGGTCATCGGTCGTTCAGTCATAGAAGTCGGTCAGTCGGTCGTTCAGTCATAGAAGTCGGTCAGTTGGTCGTTCAGTCATAGAAGTCGGTCAGTCGGTCGTTCAGTCATAGAAGTCGGTCAGTGGTCGTTCAGTCATAGAAGTCGTCAGTCGGTCGTTCAGTCATAGAAGTCGGTCAGTCGGTCGTTCAGTCATAGAAGTCGGTCAGTCGGTCGTTCAGTCATAGAAGTCGGGCAGTCGGTCGTCAGTCATAGAAGTCGTCAGTCGGTCGTTCAGTCTTAGAAGTCGGTCAGTCGGTCGTTCAGTCTTAGAAGTCGGTCAGTCGGTCGTTCAGTCATAGAAGTCGGTCAGTCGGTCGTTCAGTCATAGAAGTCGGTCAGTCGGTCGTTCAGTCATAGAAGTCGGTCAGTCGGTCGTTCAGTCATAGAATCGGTCAGTCGGTCGTTCAGTCATTCATTCGTTGAGTCGGTCTTTCATTCTTTCAGTCGGTCATTCATTCATTCGATTAGTCCGTTGGCCGGTCGTTTTGTGGTTCATTCTTTCAATCGGACACTCATTCATTTGTTTAGTCGATCAGTCGGTCGTTCAGTCATTCATTCGATCGGTCGGTCAGTCGGTCGCTCAGTCATTCAGTCAGTGAGTTGGTCATCTGTCGTTCAGTCATTCATTCGGTCGGTCGGTCAGTCGGTCGCTCAGTCATTCAGTCAGTGAGTTGGTCATCTGTCGTTCAGTCATTCATTCGGTCGGTCGGTCAGTCGGTCGCTCAGTCATTCAGTCAGTGAGTTGGTCATCTGTCGTTCAGTCTTTCATTCGGTCGGTCGGTCAGTCGGTCGCTCAGTCATTCAGTCAGTGAGTTGGTCATCTGTCGTTCAGTCTTTCATTCGGTCGGTCGGTCAGTCGGTCGCTCAGTCATTCAGTCAGTGAGTTGGTCATCTGTCGTTCAGTCTTTCATTCGGTCGGTCGGTCAGTCAGTCGCTCAGTCATTCAGTCAGTGAGTTGGTCATCTGTCGTTCAGTCATTCATTCGTTCGGTCGGTCAGTCAGTCGTTTATTCATTCATTCGTTCAGTGGGTCATTCATTCATTCGTTCAGTCGGCTTGCCGGTTGTTTATTGATGTTACTTTAATAAAATACTATAATATAATAATAATAATAATAATAAATAAAAAATAATGTATAATACTTATACAGCGCATTTCTTGTTGTACAACTCAATGCGCGTACATCCACCATTTGCACTTATTCATACAATATTCATGCACACAGCAAAAAGAAAATACACAATGGCAGACGCACCTACATGCATAAACTGCCTCACCGAACTAGTTGTGGAGAAATTTAGGAGAGATATAGTCATCTACAGAAGAGAATATGCCTTTTTGAAGAGGTAAGTTTTGAGCTGAGATTTAAAAGAAGAAAGAGTAGGCTGATTACGAAGGTCCCCAGGGAGGGAGTTCCAAATAGAAGGTGCTCTAAAACTGAAGGCTCTTTCGCCAACAGATTTCAGAGAACGCTTAGGGATTTTCAAAAGTTTTTGTGAAGAAGAGCGAAGGGTACGAGAGCTTTGGTAGGTGCAGAGAGAAGAAGAGAGATAGTGAGGAAGAGATTCATTGAAGTGGCGGAAAGCAAGAACTGCCAGTTTAAATTGCCACCGATACTGTATGGGAAGCCAGTGCAGTTCGATCAGCATGGGAGTGATGTGCTCACACCTCCTCCTCTTCAAAACAAGCCGTGCAGCGCTATTTTGGACTCTCTGCAGCCGAGCAATCTGTTCTGCGGGAAGCCCAGCATAAACAGAGTTGCAGTAGTCCAATCTTGACATCACCATGGCACAGACTAGCCTGACAGCTACTTCCCTTTCAATTGGATAGTCATTCATTCGTTCAGTCAGTCAAGTCGGTCAGTCGTTCATTTGGTCAGTCAATCGTTCAGTCGGTGAGTCGGTCTTTCAGCTATTAATTCGCTCAGTCAGTCAACCAGTCCTTCACTTATTTA
>CM031601.1:55792455-55794955 GCA_018398815.1 Conus ventricosus
GAAACTGCATCGAGCTAGTGTCTTGTCTGGATATACAGGCATAATGTAAGAGACAGGAAAAAGAGCAATGTGTCTGGACATAAGAATGAAACTGAGTTTGGGAGACGGTATGTAGAAAGAAAGTGTTCCTCGCGGATAAGATCGTTCACATGCGAGTTTACGTCATACTATTTCTGTTGTTGAGTAACATCCATTTTAAACAATATTTCGCTTTGTTAACTGCATATTTCCAACAATGTTAGTTATCCTTATGCTTCAATGATGCCATGTACCCATCTTGCTTTCATTGCTTGATTAGCTGAACGTATTGATACATGACAGCGTCAGATCTCCCCCCCCACTCTCTCTCTCTCTCTCTCTCTCTCTCTCTCCTCTTCCTGGCTGGTTATTTTGACATCGAAGTTTCATTATCCAATCTCACACTTCTACTCTCCAGTTTTGGTTGATGTATAATCTATATCATGGAGTATGTCTGCCGACAGAAAACTACGTGTTCCCCATAGACGTCAACTTCATGTCCATGTTTGATACGATGGCGTCTGTTGTTGACAGAGCCGAAAAAAAGGGTTGGGGAAAAAAGGTTGGTTACTTAGTCTATAACCAACCTTTTAGAAGTCTCAAACGACTATGAGAAGACTGAGTGCTCCTTAGAAAAAGACTCTGTCTGCCGCTCCAACAGCGGCGTTCTATTGGTCGCATAAAGGCAAGTATGATCAAAGTCAGGAAAAGACTCCTTGGTGTCTCCTTGGTGTCTCCTTTAACAAAGTTTCAGTAACCTGAGGTAAAAAAAATGTTTAAAGTAGGCAAGAGCAGTATCATTATTTGTGCGTATGTGTTTTAGTTCTGATTCCATGCATCTCTGGAGCTTTCTCTTCCTATATCCTTTTCTTCATATATTTTTGCGTGGTTTTTAGAAGCAAAGTGTATTCATTTATGTATCTATTTATTTGTTCTTTCATTCATTCATCTATCTATCTATTTTCTTATTTATTCATCCACCTATCAATTTATGCATTTATTCATTCATTCATTTGTGTGTTTATTATTTTTTGTTTGTTTCCAAACTAGATAATCAAGCAGTATCTGGATTAGAAGGATAGCGGTTTCAACATATTCCAAGACATTTTAAATTGAATGTACTTTGATCGCAGAACGCGCTAGATATGCTTTGTATATAGATATTAATGCCAAATGCAGAATTGTTTCTGTCAGCTGTTGACATTGAAATATGCTCTTCATCACATGGAAAGCAAAGAAACAAACATGTATTTCAATAATTCATACACATTTTGTTTTTTAACGAAAAAGAAGTTTATTTCATTCTGAGTTGCATAGAGCATAAACTTAAAAGAAAAGTTACTGTTTCGCCGAACGAGAGAGACAGACATATTACAAGACAAAACACGGCGCGCTTCGACATATTGGGTCTTCTTCAGGCAAGACAAACAACATTCAAGACAATGAAAACGAAGAATTGACAGTCACGTATCTCCTCAAAACTGGCGTAAACTGGACGTTCATTTCAATTTCAATTTCCGCCTGCAGTCACCTCTCTCTCTCTCTGGAACCAATCCCGAGTATGCTAGCTGCAAGAGGATGAGCTCAAGACCCTGAAACAGATGTAATAGAATTGCATGAGACTAGTTTGGTTGTTTACTTTTCTTATTTGGATGCCGGTTATTTCCCTTTCTCCATCCATAACAAAAAAAAAAAAAACTGGTCTGGACGGTCTATCGTGTATGTCTGCTGTCTGTTTCTGTCTCTGTCGGTCTGTCCGTCCGTCCGTCTGACTGTCTGTCTATTTGTCTGCCCGTCTGTCTGTCTGTCCCTCACTCTCTCACTCTCCCTCTGTCTGGTCCCGTCCATCCATCCATCTGTCTGTCTGTCTCTCTCTCTATCTGCCTGTCTGCCTGCCTGCCTGCCTGCCTGCCTGCCTGCCTCTCTCTCTCTCTCTCTCTCTCTCTCTCTCTCTCTCTCTCTCTCTCTCTCTCTCTCTCTCTCTCACTCTGTTGACTCCGAGTCTCATCATTCAGACGTACACCATCACCATTCTGTTCCGACTGATAATCACCAGTTTCCCTCAAATGTGTCGGGACGCGGCAAACGGCGCATGCCCCCACAGCTGCGAACAGCATGTTCATGGCACATGCCATGACATCTTTTATTGAGAGAGAGAGAGGAATGAACAGAGAGAGAGAGAGAGAGAGAGAGAGAGAGAGCGAGAGCGAGAGAGAGAGAGAGAGAGAGAGAGAAACAAGTTGAAGAAGTCTCCAGACAGGGTGAGAATGCAGACTGCTCTGTAGAAAGAAAGGAAAAAAGAAGGTCGTCGTTGTGTGTCGTATTGACAGCACTGTCAATTTTTCATGCAAAAGATGGAAATCCTAAAGCCGAAAATCCGAAATTCTCATTGAAGCATCCTTGAACCAACTTTTCTGGACTTCAGGAAAGAAAAGGAAGAGAGTGAGAGAAAGAAAGAGAGAATGATAGAGACAGACAGACA
>CM031601.1:55802455-55804955 GCA_018398815.1 Conus ventricosus
GTTTTCTCTCCCCCCCCCCCCCCTTTTTTTTTTACAATTGATTGTTGATGTTCTTCTTGTTGACGTTGTAGCGGTTTCCGATGTTGTCTTGGTCCTACTTTCTTTCTCTCCCCCCCCCCCCTTTTTTTGTTGTTGTTGTTGTTGATTTTACAGCTGCGAACGCTATGCCTTTTTCTATGCCCCTACCCCCCACCCCACCCCTCACCTCGTCCCCCGCCCCTTCTCGTTCATTATCTCAGTTATTAATTTAATTCGTGCTGATGTCCCATGCAGCGTAATTCTTAACGAAAATAAAACCAGTTTTCATTAGAAAAATAAAAATAAAAAAGGAAAGAAAGGATGCCTCTTGTAATTTAACACAGTCTTATTCTTCTTTGCACTCTTCAGTGTATGCAAGCAGCGAATGACGAAAGGACAACCAGACAGAGAAAAGGTCGGTTCTTGTAACGTTCAAAATGCTTATTTTCTGAAGAAAATCGACAACAAATGAATTTGAGAGAGAGAGAGAGAGAGAGAGAGAGAGAGAGAGAGAGAGAGAGAGAGAGAGAGAGAGAGAGAGAGAGAGCGAGCGAGCGTTGGCGCGCGCGCGTTTTGTGTGTGTGTATGTGTGTGTGTGTGTGTGTGTGTATGTGTGTGTGTGTGTGTGTGTGTGTGTGTGTGTGTGTGTGTGTGGTGTGTGTGTGTGTGTGTGTGTGTGTGACACTTTGACACTTTGATATTTCACTGTCATTACCAAAGAGGTCTTTTGACAAGGGGGAGAGGTAACAAAACAATAACATTTCCCTCTTCCTTTCCTGCAAACAAATAGTATACTTTCATTCCTAGTGTGTATCAAATCAAAGGTTAAAAAAAATAAACAAATAAGTTTGTAACATTTCCTTATGTCCTCACGCACAGGAGTAATGCAGTAAGAAAAAGAAAACCAACAAAGAAAAACTTAAGACTGACTGAAATGATGGCATTGTATTTTACTCATCTCTTCCACATGCGATGAGTGATAATATTCATTAAGACATTTCTTATAATGCATTATCTTAAATTTCACTATACTTCATCTGTCTAATTTTCAATGCTTCCGCGATGAATTTTGCAACTGATTTGATTACAAGTTCATCATCTGATGATAACACGACAGCGACATTTGTCTTTTCGCTATATCTAACTGGAAAAATGAACAATTTGTCCCTACTTCATTATAAGCAGTACAGTGGAACAGAAAGTGTTCTTCGTCATCAATAATGTGTCTACATGCAGGACAATGAGATTTTGTGCAGGTTTCGCATTCAAACCATCTTTTGTTCGCATTCAAACCTAAAGTTCGCAACCTTAATCTTGCGTAATTTATTCTGTGCCATATATCTGTTATGACATTGCGAAACTTTTCAGAATGAAACACATTCTTAAATGAGAAAAACCAATGTGTGTGTGTGTGTGTGTGTGTGTGTGTGTGTGTGTGTGTGTGTGTGTGTGTGTGTGTGTGTGTGTGTGTGTGTGAGAGAGAGAGAGAGAGAGAGAGAGAGAGAGAGAGAGAGAGAGAGAGTGTGTGTGTGTGTGTGTGTGTGTGTGTGTGTGTGTGTGTGTGTGTGTGTGTGTGTGTGTGTGTGTGTGTGTGTGTGTGCATTCGTGGCAGACTGGTACTCACCATTCTGAGGTGACTGGAACTTTGCTGAGTGATGCTCTTGGGAAGCTGCAATATACTGTGGGTATTTGTACTGTAAAATGACCTAGTGTGGTGCCGGTAATTTTGACAGAATGACATTTTACTTTCTACCAAATGTTCCACCAATGCGTCTATTATCTGTTGTTGTTTTTATCATCGGCACATTCTCATATCAAGTGGCAGTGCTTCCATGATAGGGGCCAAAATCTACACACAGAGTGGGTGGCCTGCCAACCAAAAAAAAAAAAAAAGTGAACCGCTTGGCTGGATCAAACTCATCGCATCTTATGCAGGCTACCTCATTAGTCACCAGCGATGTATTTCTCTCTCTCTCTCTCTCTCTCTCTCTCTCTCTCTCTCTCTCTCTCTCTCTCTCTCTCTCTCTCTCTCCTCTAACTGCGTCAAGGTTCTGAAGAATTCTTGTCTGTTACACGAAAGCGGAACTGTTTGAGAAGTGTGGTGAGCCACACACACATACTCACATGTACGCATTCACGCACGCATGTCTGCATTTGTTCATTAATTATTCATTTCTCTTTTGACCTGGCACAAAGAATTTCTGTGTGTGTGTGTGTGTGCGTGTGTGTGTGTGTGTGTGTGTGTGTGTGTGTGTGTGTGTGTGTGTGTGTGTGTGTGTGGAGAGAGAGAGAGAGAGAGAGAGAGAGAGAGAGAGAGAGAGAGAGAGAGAGAGAGAGAGAGACAGAGAGAGAGATAGAGAGAGAGAGAGAGAGAGAGAGGAGAGAGAGAGAGAGAGAGAGAGAGAGAGAGAGAGAGAGAGAGAGAGAGAGAATGACCTGAATTAAAAACGAAAGCGGGAAGGGAGTTTCCAGGGGAAAGAAA
>CM031601.1:55809955-55814955 GCA_018398815.1 Conus ventricosus
CTCGTGCACACACACACACAAACACACCACATGCGCGTGCACACACAAACATGCGCGCAAACACACACACGCACGCGCGCACACACACACACACACACACATACACACACACACGGCGCGCGCGCGCACGCAGTTGCCAAGTGATTGATGTCCCTGCGACTGGACTAAACCAGCCACATCTAAAATGACACAACGAACGAGATAAAATTAGCAGAAATACGGTAACGAAAGGTGTAAAATATGGTGGCTTAAATGTACCGGATATCAGAGCATACATTGCTGCACTGAAACTTAGTTGGATCAGAAGGTTGAAAACTACGAATCATAAATGGAAAAATGTTGCATTGGAATTATATCCATTTCTTACTGAAATCGAAAAATATGACCCAAGCTACGGTTTACATAAAAATCATAACAACATCTTTTGGAAACATATTTATGTGGCATACAGTCATTTTTGCAATCTAGTAAAACCAAAAACACAAACAGAATTACTTTCAGAACCAGTATTTTATAATGAGAAATTTAAAATTGGAGGTAATATGATTAAGCATAAAAATTGGATCCAAAGAGGTGTCAGCTGTGTTGCACATTTTCTTGACAACAACGGAAATTTCCTTACACATACTGAATTTAATAGAAAATTTGGAATGAATATACATTTTCTGGCTTTTAATGGCTGTAAAATGTCCATTAAGAAATATATAAAATTAACAAAGATAAATGAAATAGACAATTGCGCACATGATATCCCAGGGCATTGAAACTAATATATTCCATATCTAAAGGTACGAGGTTGTTTTATGACATCTTAATCAATGATAACAAACCTCCCAATTCCTGTCAAAAATGGACTGAGAAGTTAGGGATAGATATTCAGTGGAAAGAGGTATTTAAAAAAAGTGCATAAAATACAAGATGTCAAATTGAAATGGCTGCAGATGCGCATTGTACATAGAATTCTCGGGACAAATGTTGTACTGAAAGAAATGAATATTACAAACAGTTATAATTGTGATTTCTGTAGAGAATTCAAAGACAGTATTGAACATATATTCTGGACATGCAACATCTCAAATCGTTTCTGGAAAAACCTTGAACATTTATTAAAAACAAAATGTACAACATGTACAAACATCAGTATAACTCGAAACATAGTATTATTTGGCATAGAAAATAATATAGTTACGGACTATGTTTTTGATTTATTGATACTTCTGGGTAAAATGTATATTTATAAATGTAAATTTGAAAAGTCCATACCTAACATAATAACCTTTGAAAGATACTTTTCTTCAAGACATAGAATAGAACAACACAATGCCAGATTATCATGGAAAACGGATGATTTTAATAAAATATGGATGCCATATGAATTGCTATTCAGAAATACGCATTGAAACAGTAAACAGTAGGTCTTTAAAAAAAAATTAAAAAGGGAAAGAAAAAAAAGGAAAAAAATGGAGAGAAAAAAAAGGAAGGAAGGGAAAAAACAAAAAAAAAGAAAAAGTAAAGCCGTGAATCCAAATGTAAAAATAGCTGCAAAACGAACCGATATCCACCCCTCTCTCTCTCTCTCTCCTCTCTCTCTCTCTCTCGCTCTCTCTCTCTCTCTCCCTTTAAGGTTGATCTTTCCTAATGTCTGTGCCGTTATGTTTGTTTATGTATATGTGTGGGTAAATATAAGTGTATGTGTACATGCGTATGGATACATACATTTTGATGTAATGTGATGTGTTTTTAATATCCATTGATGTATTGATATAATTACCCATTGTGCGTATAAAAAAAAAAAAAAAAAAAAAAAAAAAAATGACACAACGATCATCTGTGCGTCTCCTTATCTTGTCACGACTCATTTTGTTGGCTGCACGCTGTTTGACAACACCTCACCCCCTGCTCCCTCAATACCCACCCACTCTTACCCTCGCTTCTTTCTTCTCTCTGCTAGAACTTTTCTTTCACTTGAAGCTTGTGTTTGTACACATGTCCAGCGATAAGGCGCATCCTATTTGAGCACCCCTTGAAGAAGGCAATTTCCCTCCTGTCTTTAGCCCAAGATAGCTCAAACATTCGCTTTTCTTTGATATGAGTGATTCAAGTGCTTTCGCGTGCACGTGCTCACACACACACACACACACACTTGCATACGCACACACACAGACACACAGACACATACACACACGCACACACACACACACACACACACACACACACACACACATTCACTCACATATACATACACACATGCCGAGACAGAAACAGATGGTATGCTCGCACACTCAAACACACACACACACACACACACACACACACACACACACACACACACACACACACACACACACACGCTCGCGTACCCATACATATACACATACACACATTATGTGAACGCTCGCAATTACTTCCGTACACATTCACTTTCTTTTTTTTTTTTTTTTTGGTCTAATATCACGAATAGTGGATAGACGTTAAATGAAGGACACACACACACACACACACACACACACACACACACACACACACACACACACACACACACACACACACACACGCGCGCGCGCGCGCGCGCGCACCACACACACACACACACACACACACACACACACACATACACTCACACGCATGCGCATTTTGCGCGCGTTCGGCGCATGATGTCCCTGCAACTGTTGTAAACCAGCCAAATCTAAAATGACACAACGATCGCAGTGCAATCTCCTTATCTTGTCACGACTCATTTTGGCGGCTGCACGCTGTTTGACATCACCCCACCCACTGCTCCCTCAACACCCATCCACCCCTATGTCGCTTCTTTCCTCTTTTTCTGCCAGAACTTTTCTTTCACTTGAAGCTTGTGTTTGTACACATGTCCACCGACAAGGCAAATCGCATCTGAGCCCCCCATGAAGAAGGCAATTTTCCCTCCTGTCTATGAACCCAGAAACCTCAAATATTTGCTTTTCTTAGATAATAGTGAACCTATGGGCTTCCGCATTCACACACACACACACACACACACACACACACACACACACACACACACACACACATGAACGCGCACTCACACACACACACACATGCGTGCACACACACACACACACACACACACACACACACACACACACACACACACACACACACAAACACGCGAGCGTGCCCTTTTGCCCGGCGCGTGAATATCCCTGCAACTGGTTTAAACCACCCAACTCTAAAACGACAAAACGATTGTCACGACCGACCCCTGGAGGTCTGCCCTGACAGGATCGGTCTATAAGGGAGTGAAGGGAGTGCCTGACCTCACACGCCTCGCAAGAGACCACACAGGAAAGATTACAATACAACACACCATTTATTCACACCAGCGTACACCTAGTCACAAATAAACATTTCAACACACATAACATACACATAGTCACAAATAAGCATTTCAACGCACACAACATACCCATAATCATAAATAAGCATTTCCAACACACCATTCCTTTTTGTCCTTCACGTTGTTCCCCCACCCCTGCCTCTCCAAAATCCACTGGGAGTATCGTGTCGAATCGGGTGCCCCAAACCGGGTCTGTTCTTGAATAAAGTCTTTCAACGCCGACACCCTTAGCACACACCCACCCTCAAATGGCACGACACATGGGCTGCATGAAGTCCGAGGACAGTGTAGATCACATCCCGTCGGACGAGGCGTAGTCGTTGAAGGTCCCGGACAGGGGGTAGGACCATCCAGTGAAGAACGCGTGCTCCGCACACACTGCGGCCTCAAGAGCGTAAGCCTCGGACGAAGCCCCCGGGAGGAGAGAAAAGAAGGGAAGGAACTGGAAGGAAAGAAGGGTACTAGAACCCCGCCGTCAGTACGGTTTGAAATATGCTGCTAAATCCTAACAGCCACTCGCATGAAGGGCGAGGGGAGGTGTTTGCTGAACACATTAGTAGCACCAGCTTAACACAGACTTGAGCGTAAAACAGTAAACAAACCAAATGAGGAATGTTCGCTAGAGGTCTTCTCACACGAAGCAGGCAAAAAAAATGACATTGAATTAACAGGGTGAAGAAAAGAATAATTTATATCTCCATCCCTCCACCCACGTTCAATGATCACAACACATTTCCCTTCCTTAGGATTTGAACTTGAAGAGTACAGCAATCATTGCTTTACAATTTCTACCACATTTACAAATAATAATTTAATGGCACGATTATCCTCACATTTTATAGTAACATTTCAAAATAACACAATTCTCCAACCACGCATCTAAACGACTAATCGTGCGTACGCACGCTCGCAAACACAAAACACTCGTTCCCCTTGCACACACAAACAGACGGTGGCCGAAGAATACGAGATCGGCGACTGTGACAGGGGCGGACGAGCGAGACCAAGCAAGTCCCAACCCTAAATCACCAGGTTCTCCCCTATCCACACCGACTTCCGCATCACCAGATGCATTGAAAGGAGAGAGAATTTTGGATTTAATTTTGAATGGCCAGGTTAAAGATCGAATTAACCAGAGAAAAGTGGTCTCAAACAATATTTCTTTTATAATTTTGAAACCAAAAGGAAATTGTGCAAAAGAGAAATTAGCCGGCTAACAACAACAACAAAAACCACGAAACTGATGCTTACCAGCTACCCGTGGGTGACCCAAGAAAGTGGCGGGTCAAGCGACTCTCTGCCCTCTGTCCAGTCGAGAGGACCAGCAGAGCAGATGCGGAAAACGATGACGTCCCTCCCCTACAGGCCGACTGCAGGAATGAAGGTACCGACCGTACCTTCGGCGATGTGGTAGAGAACCAGAACCGGAGCGGGCGCTCCCAGGGACATCTTCCGCTCGAGTGAAGAGAAAACCTACCTAACCGATGGCAGCCAACATGCCACCCTACGTCACAGAGTGAGAATACCTCAAGCTAAGAGGAATACTGCACGTGCGGCAGGTAAAAAGACAGGTGAGAGGCTGATAGAGACAGCCAGTTCAAGAGAAAGGTACCAGCCACCCGTG
>CM031601.1:55819955-55822455 GCA_018398815.1 Conus ventricosus
GACGCCTATTGAAAAAAAATCACAGAAATATCAAGAAGCTAATAAATTGGTTACGCGAATAATAAGAAAGAAACGAAAAGAGCCACACAAACAGAGGGAGAAAACGATCTTCCCATCAAAGGGGGAGAGAAGAGACAGAGAGAGAGAGAGAAAAGAGAGAGAGGAGAGAGAGGGACGAGAGAGAGAGAGAGAGAGAAGAAAACAGAGATGAGACAGACAGCCCAGACAGACAGGATTTAAATGAAAGGTCTTTTTAAATTTAAGTGGTATAAACTACCGAGGCTGGTTTTAAATGAGAAGCACGATCCCAATAAGTAACAGCTGTACGCACGACAGAGAAGAGAGAGAGAGAGAGAGAGAGAGAGAGAAGGAGATGATAGGGGAGAGAGAGAAGAGAGAGAGGAGAGAGAGAGAGAGGGAATTAAATATAAATCTTATTCAAAAGGCCCCAAGGCTCTCTTTGGAAGACGGGAACAAAAAAAAAAATACATATAAAACACCATTACATACTAAAACATAAGTATACCTTCAAGTTTAGCAATCGCTGCGCTTTAAACGCTTGATAAATAAAAAGTGCTATTTTTCTGACTGTTTTAAACCGTTCGTTGAGGCCAACAAGAGAGATCACGAAAACCATTTGGATTATGCGAGAACTTTCGCCCAAATGAATTTTTCCCTCTTATGCTATTGCACAACATAATAAGAAGTGCATTTCATTTTGACAGCAACTTTACAATAGTAATTGTCTTGTGGCCTGTGGTTTCTATACTTGTAGAAGTGAGGTGATTCATTTAACATGATTCAAAAATGTTAGGGCAAACAAACAAAGCCACAGACAAGAGATGAATACATTTGCTCCCCTTTAAAGTTTTTTTATCTCTTTCTGTCACCGACTGAAAAGATCAGTGAAGGGACCATGAAGGTATTCCATTGCCGATTTCATTCATTAAGAATCTGTATTCATCTCTTGTCTGTGGCTTTTTTGTTTGTCTAAAATTATTGAATCATGTTCAATGAACTTTGGTGGAAAAATGGGATATATAGCAAGACATCGAACATAACAGCAGGGACCCACTTAGCCCTCTCGGACACCCGGCAGGGGGTAGTGGGTTCGATTCCCATCAGAGTTATTAACCTCTGTGATTTTTCCTGATCTGACCGGGTCCTATCCATAGTTGACCTTGCTTATATATCTTGACCAACACTGCGGGTGTCGGCATTTCCCGGACCAGGGTAACGCCGAGATGTGTTATGGATGTAACCGTGGATAGAACGCCTGATCTACAGGATCAGATCAGAATGGAAATGCATTGCATCATCTTTATCATCTCACATTTATTGATCTGCATTAAAAGACTTAACATACTGGTTTAATTTTGTCAGAGTAAGCGGTATCAACAAACCATCTCTCTCTCTCTCTCTCTCTCTTCTCTCTCTCTCTCTCTCTCTCTCTCTCTCTTATGTACAGTTACCGCCACTCCCGCCCTCTCTCCACCACATCGTTCCCCTACACCCTTCTCATCTTCTCTTCCTGCCTACCCCCACTCGTGCCAATGAAGAGTGATGAAGGGCCTCCGAAATGGATTCTGTTTCCATCACCTTTTCGCCGTACGTGCTCGGGACGACAGAGGTGTGTGCAGCTGGAGTGTAAAGGCCTGAGGAGAACAAAAGGGGAACATTCTTCATTCACATGACATCAATGGTAATGATGATGATGAAGAATGTTATCACCATTATCATCATCATCACATTGTCGTCGTCGTCGTCGTCGTCGTCGTCGTCATCGTCATCATCGCCTTCCGCGTGGGCATCGACAAAACCATCATCATCATGGTAAAACATAATGGCATAACACAAGTTCTTGTGCATATCCTCTGAGTTGTCCGTGCAATCCAGCCACCTGATGTTGGGTTTCTGTTTCTGTGGGCCTTCCCTCTTGCGTCTCTGTGGCCCTAGCTTTAATCAGCGTTAACTACAGATGCGTCATATAGGGGCAACAGACTAGAGCACTCTCCTATTTGCTAAATAGCGGGGTTTCTTTGTATACTCTATGGGAGAGTGGTGCGCGCGAGACATCAACGATAGAAAACTAGAGTCATTTGTGCCGTTGTACAGCTAATAGTAGATTTCCCTCACTCCCGTTTCTTAGCGCATCTTGCCTCTGGCTTCTATTGCCGCTGCTAGACCCTAGCCACTCGCGAATTATCTCGTCCATCACATCAGTTTCGTGTTAATAATGTTGAATAGTTCAGTTGTTATCTGCGTTTTGATTTTTTGGAATATGTTGTCGTGGCTTGATCAGTAGTGCAGTCCACTGCTTCATCATAACAGTTTCGCGAATGATGATTGGGCAATTTTTTTTGTACTGCCGTTCTGTTTTGTTGTTGTTGTTGTTGTTAGATGTAATGTCTATACTGTGCCATTTACATATGAATGTCTGCACTGTGCCTTGAACATTTCTTTCAACAAAAATACATACGCATTCCATCCCATTCTTCAG
>CM031601.1:55827654-55835154 GCA_018398815.1 Conus ventricosus
GATCCCACTGTTTTAATCTGGATTGGCGCCAAACATATCTGTCTCCCATGCTTGGTTAAATTCTTTCGGCAGATTCCGCTTCGTCTCAATAAGAAACAAATAAATAATCAATCTGAAAGCGTATTAAAGAGAGCACAGACTTCCACTACACCAAACAGAGCTCGGACAGGGGAAGTAATAGCAGGTGCCAGCTGATAGTTACTTCCCATATGTTCATGCGTTCATATTGCATGAAACTGTATAACTTCATGCAATGCTATACATTTTTGGACTGCAACTACACAACACTCATCTTGAGTGGAAAATGTGTGATAATGTTGCTGAACATATCCCAGATCAATAGCTGCATCTGCATCCAAACTGTGGATCTACACTATGGATCCACGTCAAAATATAAAAGTCCTTTGGCAACAGTCCGTCTTTCTACAAAGTTTGTTCGTTAAATCAGTTCAGCATTTCTTGCGCAGTGTTCACTGGCAGACTGCCAAACAAAGCAAACAAAGCATCCATCAGATACGGTGGATACATAATCTCTTTGACAGAGATGTTCCAGAAATATCGAAAACCAGTTCTATTGTCCATGGTACCAGTCAGCCAAACTGAATTCGACATAACGACCACATGGACTCTGCTTATCTTGTCACACACTATTCTGGCACCTGCCATCTTATTTTCCCTCTCCCTCTACAGCTTCCCTCCTGCCCACCCATCCTTGTCCCTTTGCACCCGAATCGCTCCATCTCAAATCACAGCAACGTGGCACTAAAACCTCAGCACGATGCATGTGTTTGCGCACATGTTCAGTGATAAGACAGCTGTTATCAGAGCACTACGGACATCGAGAGGAGGAAAACATGGCGAGATGTTTGAAAACAGGCATCTGGAATCAGATTCGTCGTCTGTCTGTCTGTTTGTCTTCTGCTGTGTGTGTGTGTGTGTGTGTGTGTGCGTGTGTGTGTGTGTGTGTGTGTGTGTGTGTTGTGTGTGTGTGTGTGTGTGTGTGTGTGTGTGTGGTGGTGTGGGCGTGCGTGCGTGCGTGTGCACACATGCTCATGCTCTTCTCTCTCTCTCTCTCTCTCTCTCTCTCTCTCTCTCTCTCTCTCTCTCTCTCTCTCTCTCTCTCTCTCTATCGTATCTCTTGTGTGTGTGTGTGTGTGTGTGTGTGTGGTGTGTGTGTGTGTGTGTGTGGTGTGTATTTGCGTGCCTGCGTGCGTGTGTGTGTGTGTGTGTGTGTGTGTGTGTGTGTGTGTGTGTGTGTGTGTGTGTGTGTGTGTGTGTGTGTGTGCATGCGTGCGTGTGTGTTGAAATATGATTCAGTACGTCATCAGCAGTAAACATAGACTAAAGGTGTTTTTATAACTTGTGTGTTTGGCTGGTTTGCTGGTTGTCTGCCTTTGTGTTGTGCCGTGAATTTCCCAGAAGGAGTTATACAATCAGCTCCCTCTCCGTCCCGACCGATCCCCCACATTCATACCACCCGCCACTCTTTCCACTGCCCCCTCATCTCCATCCAAACAGTGGCTGTGTCGAGAGCAGACGACAGCAGTGAAGAGTGTGGTTGCCAAACACAGCAGACAGGCAACTTTAGCAGACTCTATTATTCGTCGATTGAAGAATTACACGGGGATAGCAACTTTTGATGACCGAGCTTTCAAGTGAAGATAACTAGTCTGGGCACAGACAGAGAGAGAGAGGAGGGGGGGAAGGGAGAGAGAGGAGAGAGAGAGAGAGAGAGAGAGAGAGGAGAGAGAGAGAGAGAGAGAGAGAGAGAGAGAGAGAGAGACTACAACTGTCTGAACTGTTGGAGTTTCTATGCCCGAGGGAGTCTGGAATCACGTCAATTCAAGGAATTCTTTTCCAGGAAGACAAACCTGGTGAAAATGCCAGTCAGCTTGGTAACCATGAGGAGATTTACCTCACTCAATGAATCTGCAGCAGTGGCCGTCCATTGGAAAATCAAAATCTGCGAGTCAACTGGCCCATGCATTTGCAGGTCATTGGTCTCAACACACACACACACACACACACACACACACACACACACACACACACACACACACACACACACACACACTCACATACTACCAAGCACACGTAACTGAAGAGGTAGGAAAGGGACAAGACCAGGAAAGGGAATGGGCAGCAGGGAGATAAAGTAGGAGGGTGTTGGGGTGTGGGATATTGGACAGGATGGGTGGGATGTGGGATGGAATGGGTGGGGTGTGGGATGGAATGGGTGGGGTGTGGGATGGAATGGGTGGGGTGTGGGATGGAATGGGTGGGGTGTGGGATCAGTGATGAGTGGGGTGTGGGATGGCAAGAGTGATGGGTGGGTTGTAGGGTGGGATGGGTGGGGTGTGCGGTGGGATGGGTGGGGTGTGGGATGGAATGGGTGGGGTGTGGGATGGAATGGGTGGGTGTGGGATCAGTGATGAGTGGGGTGTGGGATGGCAAGAGTGATGGGTGGGTTGTAGGGTGGGATGGGGGGGTGTGCGGTGGGAGGTGGGGTGTGGGATGGAATGGTGGGCATGGTGTGTGGGATGGGAATGTGGGGTGGGGTGTGGGATTGTGATGGTGGGGTGGGGTGGGATGGGTGGGTGTGAGTGGGATGGGTGATGAGTGTGTGTGGAGTGGGATGGTGGGATGTGGATGAGATGGTGTGGTGGATGTGGGGATGTCAAACATATGGGTGGGATGTGGATGGGATGGTGAGTGGGGTGGTATGGGTGGATGTTGATGGATGGTTGTGATGAGGATGGGATGGGTGTGATGAGTTGTGGGATGGGATGGTGGGTGTGAGTGATGGGATGGGATGGGTGGGGTAGGTGGATGTGGGTGGGATGGGTTGGGTTGGGTGGATGGATGGATGGGTGGGTTGATGGATGTGGATGGAATGGGGGTTGTGAGTGCATTGGGTGAGGATGGTTGGGTGTGGGTGGATTGAAGTGGGTGTGGATGGGTGATGGCGATTGTGGATGGAATATGATGGATGGGTGTGATGAGGATGAATGGGTGGGATGTGTGGGGTAATGGGGGTAATGGAATGGTGGGTGTGGGTGATGTGTGGATGGTGGATGAGAGGAATGGGTGATGGGATGGGAGTGGTGTTGATGAGGGGGGGGTGTGAGTGGGATGTGGGGGTGGTGGGGTAAGGACTGGTGGGGGTGAGGGTGGAGTGGTGGGATGGTGGGGTGAGAATGGGATGGGTGGGTGTGAGTGGGATGTGGAAATGGATGGTGTTGTAGATGGATGGGTGGGGTGTGAGTGGGAGGTGGGTGGGATGGTGGGTGTAGTTGGGATGGTGGTGGAGGTGGATGTGGTGATGGTGGGGTGTAATGGGGTTGGGTGGGTGTGAGGTGGATGTGGATGGATGGGTGGGGGTGTAAGATGGGATGTGGGTTGAGGATGTGGTGGGATGGGTGGGATGTGGATGGGATGGGTGGATTGCATGGATGGGTGGGGTGTGGGATGGAATGGTTGGGTGTGGGATGGATGGGTGAGGGGATGGGAGGGGTTGTGTGAGGTGGTTGTGTGGGATGTTTGATTGGATGGGGTGGGTGGGATGGTGTGGGGGGGTGTTGGTGGTTGGGGGGGTTTTGTGTGGTTTTTGGGGGTTGGATGTATGGTTGGTGTGGTGGTGGGTGGGGTGTTGATGGTGGGGTGAGGGGGGATGTGTGTGTGGGATTTGGATGGTGGTTGGGATGGATGGGTAGGATGTGGGTTTGGGTTGGTTGGTGGGGGGGTTGGTTTGGATTGTGGGTTGGGGGGTTTGTGGGGTTGATGGAGTGGGGGTTGGATTGGTTATGGATTGGAGGGTTTGGGTAATGGTTAGTTGTATTGTTGGTGGTTTGTTTGGTTGTGGTGATGGGGTAGATGGGTATGGTTGTGGGTTGGTGGATGATGGGGGATGTGATGATTTTGGAATGGGAGGTGGTGGGATGGGTGTGAGTGATGGATGGATGGGATTGTTGTTGTTGGGTGAGGGATGGATGTGATGGAATGTAGGAGTGGGTGGTGTATTGTGGGTGGTATGGTTGAATATGTGGATGGATGAGTGGGTGTAGATGGTGCAGTGTGGGTGGATAGTTGGGTTTATGATGGTGGATGTGAATGGATGGTGGGTGGAGGGATGGGTAGGGTGTGGTTGGGATGGTGATGTGATTAGGGGCATTGGTGTGGAGTGTGGTCGAATGTTGATGGATGGGTGGGGGTGTTTGGTGGATGGGTGGGATGTGGATGGATGGTGGGATGTGATGGAAGGTGGGTGTAGTGGATGTTGTATGTAGATGGGATGGGTGGGTGTGGGATGGGATGGGTGGGGTGCGGGATGCATGTTGAATGATGGCTAGGATTGTGGATTGGATGGTGTATGTGATGGATGTGTTTTAGTGTGGATGGGATGGTGGAGTGTGGTGGAATTGGTGTGTTGTGAATGGATGGTTGAGAGAGAGTAGAAGGGTGAGGGGTGAGGTGTGGGGCGGGATTGTAAGTCGTGGATGGTATGGGGTGTTTGTGTAATGGATGGGTGGGGTGTGTGGATGTTAGGGTGTGGTGGGATTGTGGGTGTGGATGGAATGGGTGGGGTGTGGGATGGAATAGGTTGGTGTGGGAATGGATGGGTGGGGTTGTGGGATTGGGATGGGGGATGGTGTTGGGTGTGGGGTGGGATGGGTGGGGTGTGATGGGATGGATGGGGTGCGGATAGGATGTGGAAGGAATGGTAGGATGTGGTGGGATGGTGGTGTGTTGGTGGGATAGGTTTGGGTGAAACAGGATGGGTGGGTGTGGGGTAGGAAGTGATGGTGGTGTGTGGGTGGGATGGGTGGGGTGTGGATGGGATGGGTAGGTGTGGGAGGATGGTGAGGTGTGGAATGGAATGGTTATGTGTGGATGGAATAGTTCAGGTGTGGATGGGATGGGATGGGGGATGGGTTGGTGTGGGAGGATGGGTGGTGGTAGATGGGATGGGTGGGCTGTGGGATAGGATGGTGGAGTGCCGGATTGGATGTGGGTTGGAGTGTAGATGTGATGCTATGGTGGTGTGTGGGGTGGGATGGGGTGGGATGTGGATGGGATGAGTGGGATGTGGATAGGGATGGGTGGAGTGTGGGTAGGACAGTGTGTGTGAACGAGATGGTGGGGTGTGGGGAAGGAAGGTATGGGTGTGGTGTGACATGGGATGGGTGTGGTGCGATGGGATGGTGTGGTGTGATGGGTGGGTGGGTTGAATGGATGTGTGCGGTGTGGTATAGAATAGGTGGGGCGTGGATGGGATGGGGATGGGTTGGGGTGTGGATGGATGGGTGGGTTTGGATAGAATGGGTGTAGTTGTGCCTGGGATGAGTGGGGATGGAACTGTGTGGGTGGGGTGTGGATGGATGGGTGGGGTGTGGATGCAATGGGTGGAGTGGCGATGGATGGTGGTGGTGGTATAGATTGTGGGTGTTGGATGGATGATGCAGTCAAGAACAAAGGAGAGACACAGATACCTGCATCACGTAATAGGATTTTTCACACTGAGGAAAAATCAACAAAAAACTTATTTACATGAATAAGACAAATGGATAAACAATTTTAATAGCAAGTTAATAAGGACACAACGCATTGATAAACAAATCGCTTCAATCAATGGGTGAATAAATGAACAAGAGATATATGTAATGGATAAAATGCAAGTGACTGCAGTAAACACTAATTCTTATAAACTCCAGTGAAGATGAGAACACACAAATCGCTAGAGAGAAAGAGAATGTCGACGAATTATTGCATTTACACAACCACACACACACACACTCACTACACGCACGCACGCACAACACCACACACCACACACACACAAACACACACACACACACACAACACACACAGAAGAGAGAGAGAGAGAGAAGAGAGATGAGAGAGAGAGAGAGAGAGAAGAGAGAGAGAGAGAGAGAGAGAGAGAGAGAAGAGAGCGCCAGACAGAAGACAGACAGACAGAGACAGAGAAGAGACAGAAGAGAGAGAGAGAGAGAGAGAGAGAGAGAGAGAGAGATGAGAGGAGAGAGAATAGAGAGAGATAGAGAGAGAGAAGCGAGAGAGACAGAAGAACAGATAGAGAGAGAGAGAGAGACGAATGCACACAAACTTTAGTAGAGGATGTCAAATTTATTTAAAAAAACAATCGCACAAATTTTCCACATCCATAACAGTGTCGGCAGTACAGTATATATATTGGCACATTAACCTTACCACCAGTAACAACGCAACGCTGAAATGAATCACACAATGTTTCTGTATGTCACTTGTTTGGGATGCCTACAGTAGAGTCGTCCATCTTCTAGGGTATTTGATGCTTTCGTGTGACAGATTACTGCTCTCATAGATGCAGGCAGATTGACAATTATTTATCCGTATATGTCAATGTTCTCTTCGCGGTAAAACTCCGAAAGAAGACACGCTTTCTTTCTTTATTTTTTTTAAGACCATTCACCGCTGACGATGCAGTACAATGGACTAGAGTGAAAAAAGTGCGGAAGACAACCATTAGAACAGAGTCCGATATTTGGAGATCGACACATCATGTGAGACTGCAATGGCAGAGAGAGAGAGAGAGAGAGAGAGAGAGAGAGAGCGAGAGAGAGAGAGAGAGAGAGAGAAGAGAGAGAGAGACAGACAGACAGACAGACAGAACAGACAGACAGACAGACTGAGAAGAGAGATAGAAGAGAGAAGAAAGAGAGAGAGAGAAGAGAGAGAGAGCACTCCTTGTTATCAGAGAGAATCAAAACCCCCAGCACCGTAAAATGTCCTTGCCATATTCTCCGAAAATGTCCATTGTTCTGAACTGAGAAACAAACTTCTGGTGCAAAGAATGATGAAGATTTGTTGTACTGAATAAAACTACACCGCAGATACCCAAAGGAAAAAGACATGTGCGTGTTGCGTGCGTGCGTTGCGTGTGTATGTTGGCGCACGCGCGCGCCGTGCGAGCGTGCGTGCGTGCCTGCGTGTCGTGCGTGCGTGCGTGCGTGGTGCGTGCCGTGCGCGCCCCCCCCCCGCGTGTGTGTGTATGTATGTGTGTGTGTGGAGTGTGTAGTGTGTGTGTGGTGTGTGTGTGTTGTGTTGTTGTGAGTTTGTTTTGCGTATGCGTGCGTGAGTGCCGCGTGCGCGTGCTTCGCGCGCGAGTTTGTGTTTTTCTCAATCACATAAATATGAGAGAGAGAGAGAGAGAGAGAGAGAGAGAGAAGAGATAGAGAGAGATTAGATGAGAGAGAGAGACCAGAGAGAACCAGAGACAGAGACAGAGATTTAGGAACAAACCAAAGAATACAGAGTAATGCCAGTAATGAAATTACATATCAATATATACACACAGCAACTGTAAAAATCATAATATTAAAAAAAAATGTAAAAAGGAGAGTGGAATTGAATTGCCTGTAACTAAGCAAGGAGACAAGAAAGAGACAGAGAAAACAGAAGAGAGGAGAGAGAGAGAACGAACGAACGAACGAATTCTTTTTT
>CM031601.1:55843863-55853863 GCA_018398815.1 Conus ventricosus
AGGAAAAAATTTTTACTTGGGAATTTTTTTTGGTTTATTTTTCTTTTCCAGTAGGTCACTTCGGGCTTATTCCCCAAATTTTTTGGTTGTTTCTTCTTGGCCCGTTTTTGATCTGACGCGCGCTCGCTCAAACTTCTTTTTTCGGTTTGTAGATTTTTCCCTGTTTTGGAGGTTCTGCTTTCTTTCTTAGATGTCGATTTGTGTGACGACCTCCAAATCCTGGATTGGTATTCTGCTCATTTTGTTGTTGATACGCTTTTTCGCAAGGCCTAGTTCAGTTAGTCGTCGCCGCATCTTGTGTGTGTGGTGTGTGTGTGTGTGTGGTGGGCTTGTGCTGTGCGTGCGTGTGCGTGTGCGTGTGCGTGTGTGTGTGTGTGTGGGGTGTGGTGTGTGTGTGTGTGTGTGGGGGCGTGTGTGTGTGTGTGAATTGTCACGGACAAAAAATGGAACAACCCAACTGGGGAGTCGCCAGCCAATTTGTTCGGACATAAGTCCAAACTCAAACATTCTAGGCGCCACGTAGACCGGGCCCTGGTTCGGATCCGGCCAATTAAGCTTGTGGAGGGGCTTTCCGGAGTCGGTCCGATCACCCAGACTGACTAAGCGTTTTGACCGACGCCTCGTTGTCTAGCGAGACGAGTCGTAGCGCCGGGCTCAGGCTCATCTAGCCACTTTGTGGAACCGCGCCCATTGTCTCAGACGTCGTGGCGCCTACCCAGACTCAGCTAGCCACTTTACACTGACCCCTGTCCCCCGACTTAAGCCACACGGCGCCAGTTAAGTAGGAAGGGGGAGGTAGTGTGTGGTGGGGGTGAAATCTAGCTAATCAATTAAATGACCAATTGACCACCACAGAGAGTAAGGTGTGTAGGCGTGACTGTCATGATTTGAACATCCAATGAATTAGAGGGGGAAAAACTTCGGGTGTCAGGGCGGTAAAAATACGACCAATGGTACTCGCCCTTTTCGGACAGATCGGAACGAATAAGAAAGATGTGAGAGAGAGAGAACGGGAGAACGAGGGGAGAACGAACAGAGAAACGAGAGAGAGAGCGATGAGGGGAGGAGAGAAGAGAAAAAGTTGAAAGATTAGATGAATAGTCTGCAGAGGAAAGGGCTGAGGGGAGAGGGAGAGAGAAAGAGAGAGAGTGCTAATAAGAAAAAAGAAAAGAAAGAAAAGAAAAAAGAAAAGAAAGCAACCATGTCATTGGGTAAGAGCAACTAGAAGAGGAGAGGAGAGAGTGCAATGGGGTTAATCAGGAAGAAAGAAAGGAGAACAGACGATGTGAAGCACTGTTCACCTAACCGGGGGTTCGACCTCATAACTGGCAGCGTCACTTCGCCAAGCAGAAACACAGACCAAAAGCAAAAAGTCCACGACCAAAGGCGCATCAAGACCAAAACCAGTGCCAGCGTGTGTCGTGTTGTGAAAGTGACAGTGAAAAGAAAAAGAAAAAGAAAAGAAAAGACAGTGATTGGTGAATAGTTAAGATAACCTGGCCAGGTAAAGGGGTAAAATCATTTATCCCCGGGTTTTTAAATGATGTTTTTGAAAAATGTTTTTGGGTGAAGTTGGGGAAAGAGAGAATGTTTTATTTTGTTTGTTTTCCCTATGCTTTGATTTTGGGTTCTATGAACATTTTTGAAAAATTTAAAGATTTAAACTAGGGGTTTTTAAATGTGCCCAAATTTCCCATGATATATAAATGAGATCGTAAGAAAAGCTGTGAGTGTGTTTGGGCTGGCGCTATTTCCTTCCTCCCTGACATTAAAACCCGAGGTTGAAATTTTGGGGGAGGGGTTGCCAGGATATTCTGGCCCCCAAATTTATTTTTTTTGGGTTAACTTCCCCAAGAGGGGGGGAAGCGGGGTGGGTTTTCAAGTTTGTAACCCAAAGAAAAGGGGTTGTTTTAAACTTATGTTCCCAAGTTAGTTAAATACTAGGCTTGGCTTTGGTTTCCAAAATATTTTAATATTTAGGTTGGCATTTCAGCCCCCGGTACTTTTTTTCCCGCAAAAGATTTCTATAATTCGTCTCTTTATTGGGTCGGGCGCGGGGCGTCTTAAAAAAAACAAACTACTTTGTCCCAAGCAAATATTATCATTCATAGGATTGGCTATCACGTCACTCGTGTCGGAAACCACCAGTTTGGCTGTCGTTGTTAAAAATTTTGTTAAAAAAAAAAAAAAAGGGGTTTAAAATTTGGGGGGAAAGGGGAAAAAAGAACACCCCTTTTAACAACTTGTGGCGCGCTCGTGTTTTAAAAGGCCCTTATTCGGGAGAAGATTTTCGAGCATTCGTTAAAAAACCAGGAAAGGGAAAGGGATTGAGCGACCCAGAAAAAACGACTTTTTGGGGTAGAAAAAGAAAACAGAAAAAATTAAAGCGGGAAACAAAAAGGGAAAAAGGGGAAACGCGGGAAACGGAAAAAATTGAAGCGGGAAAACAGAAAGTTTAAAGGTTAAATTAGAATTAGAGAAAGTGAAAATTTAAAAAGGGGAACCCCACCGAGGATGGTTTTTCCCAGTTTCCAGTGACTCGGTGCGAAAGTTTGCCCCCGACCCAAGTTCCCAAAAAATTCTCTAAAGGGGAACCGATTCGATTGTTTGCATCCATCATCTTTTTCAAAAACTTTGCGCCCAAAGTCAGGGTTGGCCTTCAGAAGGTGGGCAGTCATTTTGCCCAGCGTTACGGGAACGGGGGGCTTTACAAATTTTAAATGCGTTTTCCAGAAGAACAACAGTCTGTTTTCGGCGCTGTAAAGGGAAAATCTTTGTAAAAGGTTTTTACCTCCAGAGGAGGGGGTTTCGGGAAAAAAATTTTCTTTTCCGGGCTAAATTCAAAAGGTGAACTCATCATTTTGGGGTGCACGTTTTGATCATATTTTGAAAGGGGGGTTTTAGATTTTATTTGGTACAAAAAAGGATTCGCTTTTTGAAAGAGCTAGTTAGAAAGAAAGATTTTGTAAATTTGGGGCCCCCTGGTTAACCATATTTTTGAAAGAAATACACCAAAGAGCAGCAGGAGAGTTGCAAATTTTCCCGGCAGAGGTGTTTTTGGGGGAACACTCGGGGCACTAAGGTGCAGGAAAAAACAGGGGTGGGCACGGGGGGAAAAAGAGTGCAAGGAGCCCAGGGGATTTTTTTTGAAAAGTCTGCAAACCCAGTGGTGGGGCAAAAGGGAAAGGGGCCCAAAGGGAAACATTAGGTTTTTTCATTTGTCACAAGAAAGGGGACATGTGGGAGGGATTGTCGCATAAAGGTTTCCCCAGAAGGCAGAAAAGCCTTCCCAAGGGGGTTTGGAAAAGGGGCCCGTCAAGGGAAACGACCTGCGTGGAACCAAAAGGGACCCCAAATTCGGAAGAGGGGGGGGTTTGCACCCTTTATGGTAGCACTGGACAGCGCCCAGTGCCCAGGGATGGAGGGCACTAGGCTAAAGGGGGTTCGTTCCGGGGGGAAGAAGGGTGGATTGGCCGAAAGAGGGTTAAAAGTGTTAGGGAAAACATTTGGTTTGGTTAAATGCGGGGAAAAGTACGAACAACGTTTGGTCGAAAAAAGGGGATTTGACGGGGGAAAAAATTTCCAGACCTGTACCTAATCGATGGCATGTGGGGGGATTTTCCCCCAGTTCCCTAAGATGAAGTACGTCCCCCCTTTCCCTTCCCCAGGGGGTTTGGTCGCGTTGGTGAGGGGGAAAAAAACCCCCTTCATATTTGATCTTTGGGAAAAATATTCCAGGGGGGCAAGGGATCCGGGGGATCCTGATTTGGGTATGCAAACAGGGGCGCATTAAAACCCAGGGAAGCAAGAAGGGGGGGAAAGGTTTTTTTAAAAACCGTTAGTTTTTCCCGGGAAGGGGAATTTTCGGGCATAGATGTGGGGCCCTGATGAGTTTCCCCCCAGGGGGGGCAGGAACAAAAACCCTTCGCTCTTTAAAGGGTTTTTGGGGGGATTTTTTGGCCCCGGGGTGGAGAAAAACAGGAGGTTAAAAGGGGTAAAGACAGAATTTCTTGTAAAAGGGGGGTTTCTGTTGTCCCGAGTTTTTCCCAAAGGGGGAAAGAAAGTAAGGTGACCCATTCATTTTGGGGGTACCAGCGGTTTTATCGTGAAAACTGTCATGTCAGGGGGTCACGAGTCGCTCAGGGCGGGCCCTTCTCGGCCCAGCAAAACGCTGCCCCAAATTTTTTGTATTTTTAATTGGCCAGGAGCAATGGCAAAACACAAGCTTTTCTGCAGGCCCAATGTAAAGGGTTTTGTCAAAGGTCCCAAAAGAGGGGGGGGAAGGGAAGGGGCCTTTTAAACGGGCCCCCTTTAATTTAAACACCCCAATTCAGGGGGGGGGGGGGTTGCCGGGTTTGGGCCCCAAATCGCCCCCCGGTTCCAAAGGTGGGCACAGTATGTGTTGACACTTGGGGAAACTACGGGGCCCCAGTTACCCGGGAAAGCGGTTGCATTGAAAGGCGTAAAAAAAACGCAACGGGTCGCGGGGGGCGGGTTGGAACATCTTTTCTCGGGCGGGGTGTGCCGCACAAATTCCCCCAGGACAGGGGGCCCACAGTTCACCTCGGGGCGTGATGAGGGGGGTAACAGGCGGGTTTGGGGTCACAAAAGCTCTCACAACCCCTTTCCTTCCAAAAAGAAAATGGCTTGGTGGAAAAAATTCAAGGGTGTGCGAAGGGCATCTTAAAGAAGCTCTGTGAGGAAAGGCCAGCAGTTTGGGGAAACCCCCCCACATTTCCGCGGCACTTTTTTTGGCCACGGGGAAGCCCCCCCCGGAAAAGCAAAAGGCTTTTCGCCATTTTGAGCGGCTGTTGGGCGGCCATTTTCGGGGCCCGGTGTTGCATTCTCAAAGGCGTGGCCCAGAGAAACGGACCCAAAAAAGAAAGTAAAAACCCACATACCCAGTATGTGGGGACTTACGCAATGGCCCGGGAACTTGTAAGGCGAAAGGGGAAAATTTGCAGGAGGCTAGGGTCGTCCGGGAAAAAGGCAGTATACGGGAAGGTGGGGAAAGAAATTTCCCTAAAGGGGGGGGGAGACAAGCCCCTGTTACTGCTTCCCAGGAAATCCAACAAGCTGCTTTGCTTTGGGAAAGGGGCCCATTCCCCTTCATTAAAAAAGGTTTAAAATCAAAATTTACCAAATTTTTTCCGGATCTTTTTGGGAATGGGAAATAAAAACCCCTTTTCCATGCAAATTTTACTCCCGAAAATTATATTAAAGCGTGGAGTCGCACTAGGCGCAGCAGCAATCATTGATGGCGGTGAGGGAACCCCCAGAAGAAGGGGGGGATTTTGTTTTCCTGATTTCCAAAAAGGGAAGAGTCATACAGGGGGGTTTTCCCCCGTAAAGAAAGGGGTAGACAGTAGAGACAGGAGGAAGTTTGTGGGGGTCCTTTGAACAGTTAGGGCGTCCCTGCTGTTAAACCAGGGAGGGACAAAAACCAGAGACATGTACGGTGGAGTTGACCAAACACAGAAACCCCCTAATGTGAAAAACCTTTCCCGATCCCTATGCCACCCGCAAGGGATTTGAGGAGGAGGTTTGAAAAATTTTTGGAACCCTTTGGGGTGATTGAACCCTTTCCAAAAATCTTTTAAGGGGCACCCCCGTGTCTTAGTGAGGAAAAAGCCCGGTTTTAGCAAACGAATCGTTTTTCGACTATAGGGCGTCCGAACAGTTTTTCACCAAGGGCGTTTCAGGGTCAAACCCAACAGGGAAGACCTGTTTTGCTCGATCGCCCAAGCAAGAGCCGTAAATTTTACCAGGATCGATCTGAGCAAGGGTTACTGGGAAATAGCCCTTTAGTGAGGACTCAAAGGGGAATCACGGGATTTTTCCCCCTCCTATGGGGCTTTACCAGTGGCGAGTACTTTTCCCCTTTTGGGAAAGGGTCCCCAAAGCCCTTTCTTCCCTTTTCTCGGAAAAAAAAATTTATGGGAAGCTATTTACGGGTTTGGAAGGTGTTGTGAAAATTTTATGGATGACTTTTTTGATAGCATTTCCCGGGCATGGGAGGAGATAGAGGCACTAGGAGCATTTTGGAGAGGTTGAGACAAGCCCAAACTCACAGGGGCCCGACCAAAAAAAGTGCCCGGTTGGTTTTTTCCCAAACCTGGAGTTTTCCCAGGTTTTTTTTGGGGGTCGGCGACCAAAAGCAGCCGGAAAAAGGAAAAAGGGGAGGGAAAATGTGGGAAATTTAAGGGGAGACCAAAGACCAAAACAAAGTCAGGAGTCGCTAGGTTTTTTTTGGGTTCATTGGGGGGGTTTGTCCCAAATTTTGGGTGCAAATTTACGGGCCTCCCGTATTTTGGGCAAGGGGGGAAACCGGCAGGGGCCCAATTTTTCAACGGCTGCAGACAAGCACTGCAACCCGGGGTTTGGAAAAACAGGGTTCCCGTCCCTTTTTGAAGCTTCCAGATATGTCCAAAAACCCTTTTTTTTGGGCCCGATGCATAAGGGGGGGTGGATGGTGCGGGATTGTTACAGGAGCATGAAGGAGTCGAGTTTTTCCCGTGAGGTAATTTCAAACAGGAATTGACAAAAATGTTTAAGAAGGGTATCAAAAGGTGGAGAAGGAAATGTTTTTGGGGGTCGTGTGGGGGGCCCTGCAGAAATTCCCCCAAATTTCTTGGGATGGGGAAAAAGTTCCCTGTCGAGACGTATTTATCAACCCCTCAAAATTTCCCGCAAAAGGGGGCGCAGTTTAAAAACAGCAGAGTGTGCGGTTTGGGGAATGGGATTGCAGCCCTACAAGGGACCCGGGGCAGTACATTCCCGGTCGACAGAATGTCGGGCTGCTATTTAAGCCCCCCTGGGCCCAGCAAGCTGCAAATCAAGGAAGCATCAATCCGGGGTGGGTTTGTTGGGTTAAAATGTGTTTTTATTTAAATTATGGTTTATTGGATAGGGTTTATTCCCAGTTGGGGTATGGGTTTATATTTTTTTTGTGGATTTGTTCATGTGGAAAGTAGTTAGGCTTGGAGCATTTCAGGGCGCTTTTTTTAGTGTGCATTTTTTTTGCAATAAGGAGGATGGAGGGTTCCCCAGTGAAAATGTCATGGATCGGATCATACTAAAATTGTGTTTTTTTATAAATTTGTGAAGAGAAAAAATGGCAAAACCGCAGGTAGGGGGAAAGGCATTTTGTGCGCAAAAGGGGGTCCCTTTTAAAAAAGAGTTTTAAAAAAAAGCAGGCGCACGGCAATGAATTTCCCCTTGGAGGTTTGGGTTTTACTAAATGGTAAATTTTATAATTTTTTAATTTTTAAAAAAGTTTGGGTTTTAAAGTATTTTCCAAAAATTTGGGGCGGTTTTAGCTGGTTTTTCAGCAAAAATTTGGTTTTTGTCTTTTTTTACCGTTGTTTTTTAAGGGCAATGCGGGGCATGGTCTTTTGCAAGGGGGAATTTTTCACGGACAAAAAAAATGGAACAACCCAAATTGGGGGTCGCCCCGCCCAATTTTTTGGACATAAGTCCAAACTAAACATTTAGGGCCACGTAGACCGGGCCCCCTGGTTCGGATCCGGCCAATTTTTGCTTAGTGGGGGCCTTTTTTTTAAAAGGATCGGTTTCCCATCCACCCCAAATTGGGCTAAGCCGTTTTGACCGCGCCCCCGAAGGGCCCAGCGGGGGGAGTTTGTAGCGCCGGGTTTAGGTCATCTAGCCAATTTGTTGGGCCCGCGTCCCTTGTTTCTCAGGGCGGGGGCGGGGGCGGGCCCACCCAGACTTTAGGGTAGTCCTTTTCACTGACCAAATTTTCCACGACTTAAGCCCCACGGCGCCAGTTTTAAATAGGGAAAAAGGGGGAAAGGGAGTGTGTGGGGGGGTGAAATCTAGCTAATCAATTAAAAGGGCCCCTTTTACCACCCAGAGAGTAAGGGGGTGTAGGGGTGACTGTCCCTGATTTGAACATCCAATGGAATTTTGAGGGGGGTAATTCGGGTTTTTTCAGGGCGGTTAAAAAAAACTGACCAATGGTTACTCCCCCCTTTTCGGACAGATGGAACGAATAAGAAAAAGGGGGAGAGGGGGGAGGGGAACGGGAGAACCCAGGGGGAGAACGAACGAAAACAGGGGAAGGGGAGGGGATGGAAAGGGGGGGGAGAGAAGAGAACCAATTGAAAGAAATTTGCTTAGATAGTCTGCCCGAGGGAAAGGAAAAAAGGGAATGTGGAGAGAGAGAGAAGAGTTGCTAATTAATTTAAGAAGAAAAGAAAAAAAAAGAAAAAAGAAAAAAAAAAGCAAACCATGTCCATTTTTTTTTAAAAGCCCGAAAAGAAAGAGAGAGGAGAGAGTGCAATGCTTAATTGGCCCCGGAAAGAAAGAAAGGAGAACAGATTCCCAGTTTTATAGTCCCCTGTTCTATCCTAAAAGGGGGTTCGAACCCCATAAACCCGGCGCGTCACTTCGGGCCCGCCCGAAAACCCCAAAAAACCAAAAGCCCCCAGGCCCCCCCCTGACCAAAGGGGCCATCAAACCAAAACCAGTTTCCCGGGAGTTGTGTCGTGTTGTTAAAGGACAGTGGAAAAAGAAAAGAAAAAGAAAAGAAAAAGACAGTTTATTTTGGGAATGTTTAAAACACCTGGCCGGTTTTAAAATAGAAATCTATTTTTTTAAACCCCCGGGGTTTTTTTTAAAGAGTTTTAGATAAATGTTTTTTTGAAATTTAGGAAAAGAGAATGTTTTTTTTGTTTGATTCCATTTGCATTGATGTTTCGTTTTTTTTTGGAAATGTTTTAGTTTTTGGTTTAGGGCTTTATAGGGGGTTTTAGGGGGCCCAATTTCATTTGGAAAAAGAAAGAGGGTGTAAAACAAACTGTGGGGTGTTTTTGGGCTGTGCGCTATCCCTTCCCCCACTGCTTTTCACCGAGGTTGACAGGGAAGAGAAGGGTGTGTCCTTCTATCTTTTATAATTTTTCGAACAACTTTTTATACTTTTTCCCTCAACTAATGCCTTTTCACCAATCAGCCCCCCGAACCCGGCAAACCCCCCGGGCGCGTCCCTCTCTCCCTTTGCCAAACTCCCCCCCCCCTCTCCTTCTTTTCCCCCCCTTTAACACCCCCTCCTTATCTTTCCCTACAAACACATTCACATACAAGGGGCGTGCATGCCCGTAACCCCTTAATTTTTTACAGGAAATTTTAAACTGTTGACGTCGACAAAACGAGGGTTGGGGGAAAAGAAAAAAAAACCCCAGCAAAGAGGGCAAAAAGGGATGCTTTCATCGCTGTACACGATTCCCTCCGTTCGCACTGGTACCGAGGTATCAACCGAGTGCATACAATGTATT
The DNA here is from genome assembly GCA_018398815.1 of Conus ventricosus. NCBI lineage: Eukaryota > Metazoa > Mollusca > Gastropoda > Neogastropoda > Conidae > Conus > Conus ventricosus. Next base: position 55,853,157 of record CM031601.1, read on the forward strand.
TACGGCTCTTCTATCGTCAGGCTTCCATCCCCATTCTACCCCCACCCCACCCCTTCATACCATGCTCCCGTCCCCGTCCCCTCTCTCTCTCTCTCTCTCTCTCTCTCTCTCTCTCTCTCCTCTCTCTCTCTCTCTCTCTCTCTCTCTCCATTTTCTTTTCCATTACATGAAAATAAGGAACATTTAAAATGCAGAGCACATGCAGATATATTTCAGTTCAATTCATCTTGTTTAAAGCCAGCTCCCGAAGGAGCCATACCATGGCTTGCATGCATTTTTTAGATATCAAATTCTAATACAGTGTAAAACAAACCGATGCATGTATCCGATCTTGTTTTCTCTGTTTATTGACTGTCTTGCTCTCAATGTGTTTGAAAACAATCATTTAGCATGCACCCAGACTGTTATCTGGAAATTACATCTGTTGGCAATTGCAAGTGCACTACATATTAAGCTAAGCAAACCAGGCGATTCAGTTTATCATGAAACTGGGAAATACCATTTGTGTATCCAAATTAATTTTCAAAATTTTTTTACATTTTCAAGGATACAATAAAATATTTCTCTTAAGGCATACAGAATGTTATACGACCTTTTTGCTACATGAATTAAGAATGATTTATATCGTACGTTTGATTCACATTGCACAAGTACGTTTTTGCCTATGTTTTGGTTTTGTTTTGTTTGTTTGTTGTTGTTGTTGTTTT
>CM031601.1:55859013-55874013 GCA_018398815.1 Conus ventricosus
TTTTTGGGGTGCCTCCTGAGGGAAGGGTCGTTAAATGTAGATGTGCAGTACATGCGTGCACTGGTATGCGAAGGGCCATGCGTTGTGGTCGGGTATTGTAACAAGTTAGATTGTTTTGGGGGTTTGTTTTGCTGTGTGTTGGATATATAGAGGTCTTGGGTGTTTCATCTGCCATTCTGTGGGTGAGAGTGCGTGTGTGAATGCAAATAAAGCCTTCTATTTGTGCACCGTATTTTCTTTTGTGTGTGTGTTTGTTGGTGGCGTTCATACTCAGTAAAAGGGGGAAAGGGGTGGTTATAACAGGGGATATATTAATACATATATCCCTGTCTACTGTCTTATACAGTGACAATAGAACAGATTCAACAGATGTCGCCACAAGACATGAAAAGTATCATAACAGGTATAGAAGCGCAACTGGGATCAAGAATGGTAAAAAGTGTAGGACAAACGGTTCTTAGTTTCTACACTAAACTAGTTAGTAGGTTTGCTCCATCGATTCTGAACAAGATTTTATGTATGATTTAACGCAGGATCCAGTTTTAACAAAGTCATTAGAGTCTCTAGGGTGTGATCTGTATTACAGATTTGGAACATTATTGTCGCCAGTGATCGCGGGATTAATTACTTTAATCATATAGATTTTGTTACCCTTCAAAATGACCGAGCCAGAAAATCAGCAGAATCAGAAAACACTGAATCAGGTGGAAAAAGTGACCAGTAAAAAGCCTCCTCATCCTGGGCGTGTTGCAGCAGGAAAACGATTAGCGGAGTGGAACAAACAAAAAAAAATCAATGTTACAGAATATAACTCATAATGAAACATAACACCGCCAACGCCAGCTATAAAAACGTCAGAACAAGAACAAGTTGATTCAAGGCCTACAGCACCAAAGTCTTCATGGAATAATGAACTTAAAACTGTTGTCATTTTTGGCGCCCTTGCTGCTGTTGGGGGCGGTTATTACGGTTATAAAATATATAAACAGCGACAGCAAAAACCAAAGAAGTCCAAACAAATCTCCGCCACTAAATACAGAAGTCGAACACAAAAGCATGCCAAAACCGCCAACAACAAAAGATCATTTTGATCCATTTCAAATGCAATAATATTTTAAGAACTTAATTTTAAATTTTTTTGTTTTTTTTGATAAAAATAGATCATGGCGGATTATTATTTGTTTAAAATGATGGAGTCAATAAATAAAGACATGGAGTCTATAAAAGACATTTCCATAGACCAGAATTGTAATCAATGCGGTTGCTTACGATGTAAGAACTTCATTAAGATTTATGTTGACCGATTTCGTGCCAAGGACGCTGAGCAAGTACATCCTCGACGATGACGCGTTTTTTGAGGCGTGTTGTACTATATTAGACATCTACTATTTAAGACAAAAACATAGATTGTATTGTTTTTTTGATAATTATAAGATAACTTGAATAAGAACTTGGTTGTACTTAAAGGATGACTTAATTACAGTCTTGAGGTGACTTGAGTAAGAACTTGAGGTGACTTGATCAAGAACTTATTAAGAACTTGAGGTGACTTAATTAAGAACTAATTAAGAACCTAATTAAGAACTTGGGGTGACTTGATTAAAAACTTAATTAAGGACTTGGGGTAACTTGATCAAGAACTTAATTAAGGACTTGGGGCGTCTTGGGGTGACTTGGGGTGACTTAGGGTGAAGGCGTCAAGTGTTTCAAAGTGGAAGGTTGCCAAAAAGTGAACTACTAGGACCACTTCTTGGGGCGACTTGATTAAGAACTTAATTAAGGACTTGGGTGACTTGGGGTGACTTAGGGCAAAGGTGTCAAGTGTTTCAAAGCTCGGCTACAGCAGGAGGAGTGCGTGCATGTGTTGTGGGCGTGAGAAGGGGAGGGGTGTGTGTGTGGTGTACACAGAGCTTTATTATTCGTTATGTGTAACACCACTTGGTGCAAGACGGCGCTTGCGTTTTTTGTGATTTATTGGCTCTTTTGTCGCAAGTTCAAAGCAGCCACCAGGTGCATTTAACAAAAGCCTGATTGAATAAAACAAGACAATTGTATAAAGTACACCCGGCGGCCGCCTAAAGGCAGCCTAAAAGTTTGTAGCAGGGTGTTGGTGGAGCGTTGGCGGGGTAGAGGTGAAGAAGCAGGCAACCACAACAGCAAAAAAGTCATTACATGGAGTAAGAATGTTGGCAGGCAGGCTAGCGTTCACGCGTGAACGGTCGTATTTTTAGTAACTGACGTCTGAACTTGCCAGGTCTATACTATGTGCATATTGATCTATCCAGCCGTCTTTGAACAAAAAGTCATTACATGGAGTAAGAATGTTGGCAGGCAGGCTAGCGTTCACGCGTGAACGGTCGTATTTTTAGTAACTGACGTCTGAACTTGCCAGGTCTATACTATGTGCATATTGATTCTATCCAGCCATCACGCATGAACGGTTCTATTTACTGGGACTGTTGGAGCCTCGCTTGGTATGCATGGATCTGTTTCCAGAACTGCGCAAATTTTGGCACTTGCAGCATGGCTTTGATTTCATTTAGCTTGCCAAAAATGAAACGAAAGGGAAGGCCTACAACATAAAACCCTGGGTATCCAAAAGAACGCTCGCAACGGCACGTAATTTTCGTGCGTGAATATCAGAATAATCGGTTTTTGTTTTCAACCAAACAGCCCATGTTTCCTTCACTCTCCCTCTTTCCTTTCATTTTCATGCCATTGTTTACACAAAATCAGAAGTTGCTGAACTGAACGTAAATTAGCAAGGACTGTGCATCTTGCCTCCTCAAATTTCTCACCCCTTTTTGTAGTCTTTTTACAATTTCAACTTCATCTGCTGTTGTGGAAAATATCTGATCACTAAAAGCTTCTCTTGAAATAGTAGTTGAATGTCAGCCTGATTTGCCACAAGATAGTTGTGTAATTCTTGTGGCGTTGAAAGATCTTTCTCATTTTCTTACCTCCTTCTTTTCTTTGAACAATTGTTCAAGCTTTCTTTTTGGTTTCTTTGGCAGTTTCTGTGGCCCTTCTGTTTTTGCTTTTTCAATTATTTCTATCATTTTTTGAAAGTAGTCTTGGTTCTCTTGCAAAATAAGCATTTCTTCCTCTGTCCACAATTCCGTTGGTGTTGGCGGTGGTAACGGGAGATTTTGAGCTTGTTGAAAAGTAGAAGCTTGATCCATGTCAGGTAAAATTAAAGTTGATGGCTGTGTTGAGAAATCTAATAGCTTTTGATGAGCAACTTGCGATTCCAGAAGTTCTCTCTCTAATTCTAAAGAAATGCTGTCTTGAGACATAAATATTTTTTGGTAAAATCACTTCCCTCGCACGTCTAAACAACACAATCACTCAAACACGTCCGTACAGCGCGGGTCCTCCAATGTAAAATGGCGAGGTAGTTAGCCTAATACAAGTTGCTGTTGTGCTATACGTCATACATCGATTGTTGTAGAATAATCTACCGCTAGATCAAACAACCCTATGTGATCACTTGGCCTAGTTGATTGAGGTGCGCGTGGGATGCAAGCCCCACTATTATCTCCTCCCATTACACCTTACTGTAAGCACCAGCAATTAGGGGTGTAGCCCCCGTCATTTACCTTTCTCATATTACCAGTAACAGAGACACACAGTCAGTAAACAAGAAGAGTTAAAAAAGAAAGACTCTGTCAAAACTAAATAACCCTACACAGTATGTTTGTTTGTAAAAAATCGTTATTTTTTTAGTTATTGAAAACGTGTGATGGATTATCATTTTTAATTCGTTATTAAAGTCTTACTTGTCAGAGAACGGGAAATGTTCATTCTAGTGTCAACCGCCGAAAACTGGTTTGAGGCGGTTGAGCTAGAATGAACATTTCCCCGTTCTCTGAAGCTAAAAAACCACGAGAAAAAGGTCGCAATTTGAGTGCGCCTAGCTGGCGCAGCAGTGTTCGGCTGTCTGAAAACTGCATTGCACATGCAAGCCGGACCTTTAATGAACACTTGTCAACCTGATTCGCTGACCAGTGGCTTTATTTAGGGCCGCTTCTGGGGGGGGGGGGGTGTTACATGCCACCAAGACGCAAACTTAGTGACGCTGAGAGAGGGATGGCTGTGGCCTGGCTACAAGAAGGCGTGGCGGTCCGAGAAGTTGGCAGACGACTTAGAGTAACACATTATGTCATTCAAAGACTGAGAGACCGGTACAACAACTATAGGAGAGTTCAAGAAGCATGCAAACCTGGACGCCCCAGAGCGACCAACAGACGACAGGATCGCTTCATCACCCTGGCGGCACTACACAATAGAACCGCCACCGCCAACGTGCTCAGGGGGCAGCTGAGAGCAGCCAGCAACGTCCTCGTCAGCGACCAGACGGTTCGCAACCGCCTGCGTGAGGCCAACATGCGGTCAAGGCGTCGAGCATTGCGACCTCCACTGACCAGAGCTCACCGTGCTGCTCGCCTGGCTTGGGCTGAACGACACCTGGCCTGGACAAGGCAGCAGTGGTCCAGGGTGCTCTCTTCTGATGAATCCGGCTACACCCTGTCCTTCAACGACGGCGGAATTCGCCCCGGGAAAGGCGGGGTTGGAGAGCGCTTCATTGACGCCACTGTTGCGGAGCATGACCGCTATGGTGGGGGGGTTCCCTGATGGTGTTGAGTGGCTTCGTCTTCATCAAGAACACCCCTGCACAGGGGTCCAAGGCTACCTGACCGGCTTTAGCCTACAGGGACGACATTCTGGAGCTAATCGCAGTACCAGCTTTCCCAGGCCATGGGACCAGGACCATACTACAGGACGATAACGCCAGGCCGCACAGAGCTGGGGTCGTACAGAACTTTCTCCAGCAGCAGCAAGTCACCAGGAGGACTGGCCTGCCCGCTGACCCGATCTGAACCCCATCGAACATCTTTGGGATGTTCTGGGCCGTCGTATACGCAACAACCACCCTCCTGCACAATCTCGAGTCCTGTTCAGGAATCGGAGCAGGAGTGGCAGGCGATCCCCTAGAACACCCTCCAGACTTTGGTCAGATCCATGAGACAGCGCTGCTTGACTGCATCAATCCCAATGGCGGTCACACACGATATTGACTCTTGACATTCTGACAGTCGGTTGTTCTGAATTTCCAAATTGGGGGGGTGTCCATGTCAATGAAATTTTCGCGATAATTGATTTGCACTTCTTGATGAAATTGTGTCCAATCGTGATCAAATGATTGAATTAAATGTTTGTTGGTTGATTTCAGCTGTGGACCTTATGAGGTTATTATTGGGGATGATGAACTGTGGGCCTTAAATTCTTTTGAGTAGTATATATATACAGACAGACAGACATAACTTATTGTCTTGATGATCAAGGGCAAAAAATGTTTTTCGGGCGATTAACTTGAACTTGATTAAAGCAATGCTATATTCTCCAAATGTAGGAGCTGGAACCTATGGCTGACTGTATGTGGGGTGTGTGGGTGTGGGTGTGTGTGGTGTTGGTGTGTGTGTGTGTGTGGGTGTGTTTGGTGTGTGTGTGTGTTAGTGTGTGTGTGTGTGGGTTTTGTTGTGTGTGTGTGTGGGGTGTTGTGTTGTGTGTGTGTGTGTGTGTGTGTGTGTGTGGGTTGTTTGGGTTAGTGGGTTGTGTGGGGTGTGTGGTTGTGTGTGTGTGGGGGTGTGGTGTGTGTGTGGGTGTGTGTGTTTGTATGTTAGTGTTTTGTGTGTTTTGTGTGTGTGTGTGTGGTGGTGTGTGTGTGGGGTGTGGTTTTGTGTGTGTGTGTTTCATCCTAGCCCCCCTTTTTTTTCTCTTCAAAATTCTGGAATGCGATCAAATGAAGTTTGCAATACGTATTGTTATTGTGTGTGTGTGTGGTGTGTGTGTGGTGTGTTGGGGTGTGTGTTGTGTGTGGTGTGTGTGTGTGTGTTTTGTGGTGTGTGTGTGTGTTTTGTGTGTGTGTTGGTGGTGCGTGCGTGCGTGCGTGTGTGTGTGGTGTGTGTGTGTGTGTGTGTGTGTGTGTGTGTGGTGTGTGTGTGTGTGTGTCTGTGAGAGAGAGAGGCAGGCACACACTGTTCCTATCTTCTGTTTCGAAAAAGCAATCTCGACTGCTATTTAAGAGAAAACTGCGTTGGGTAATCTGGATGAATGTGTGCAGTGAATGTCAATTTTTGTTCCACCCCAACGATTGGAAGGGGATCGCCTTTTCTGCGGCCACAGACTTGCTAGGGAAAAAGTACTTAAATGGAGAGAGAGAGAGATTTGAGAGAGAGAAAAAGAGGTGTGTGTGTGTGTGTGTGTGTTGTGTGTGTGTTTTGTGTGTGTGTGTGTGTGTGTGTGTGTGTGTGTGTGTGTGTGCGCGCGCGCCCTGTTTGTTTCGGTGTGTGTGTGTGTGTGTGTGTGTGTGGGGTTTTGTGTGTGGTGTGTGTGTGGTGTGTGTGTGTGTGGGTGTGTGTGTGTGCATGCGCGTTCACACCCCACACACACCACACACACACACAAGAGAGGAGAGAGAGAGACGGATGAGGGAAAGAGAGGGAGGAGATGAGGAGGAGAGAGAGAGAGAGAGAGAGAGAAGAGAGGAGAGAGAGAGGAGAGAGAAGAGAGGAGAGAAGAGAGAGAGAGGTCCGTAATGGGGAAAATGAGACTCCTTTTTTTTCTGTTTTCATTTATTCACTTTTTTATATTCTACACGCCCGTTTGTTTTGTGGGATTTCTTTCTGTTTTCAATGAGCACTGTGGCTTATTTTAGTACTTAAATGAAAATATTTTATACCAATAGCAAACTTCCCAGTGTGTCATAATGGAAGCAGACTATTAAATTATTAATGAAAATTCCTTAAAAGATAATAAGAGAGAGAGAGAGAGAGGAGAGAGAGAGAGAGAGAGAGAAGAGGAGAGAGAGAGGAAAACGAGAGAGAGAGAGAGAGAGAGAGGGGGAGAGAGAGAGGGGCTCGTGATATGGGGAAAGAATAATAACCCCGGGGTTTTTTTTGTTGTTTTTTTCAATTTTTCTTTATTGGGCTTATTCGCCATTGACTTTTTGTCTTATTCTAGAATGTTTGTATGTGTTTATGCATTTGTTTCTGTTTTCAATGGCAAGTGCTTCCCTTTTAGTAAATAAATGAGAATCTTTAAACCAAGAGCAACTATACCAACGTTGTCATAATGGAAGCAGACTATTGATTTAATAAAGTAACTGTTTTAAAGATAGCGAGGAGAGAGAGAGAGAGAGAGAGAGAGAGAGAGAGAGGAGATGAGGAGAGAGAGAGAGAGAGACCGCAGACAGACAGACAGACTGACGACAGCGAGACAGAAGGACAGAAAGACAGACGGGCTGACAGACAGGGAGTGAGAATGACAATGATTTAATGTTTTTAGGCTAACAGGCACATAACATTGAAAGCAAATAGGAAACTGGGGAGTGGGGGGGGGGGGGGTTGCCAAGGATTCCCAACTATATCAAGATTTCTACAAATCGCATGGAACATCTAATAATTTAAACTGTTTTTATAATAAAACAATAGAGAGAGTAGAGCGAGAGAGCGGAGAGAGAGAGAGGACTGGAAGACGAGAGGTTGGTGACCGAGAGAGAGAGAGAGAGAGACAGAGAGACAGACAGACAGACAGACAGACAGACAGACAGACGCCAGACACTGACAGAGGCCGAGATTACGAGCGAGAGAGAGAGAGAAGAGAGAGAGTTGAGAGAGAGAGGAGAGAGAGAGCGAAGAGACAGACCGACAGACAGTCAGAAGACAGACAGGTGACAGACGGACAGACGCGCGGGCTGACAGACAGAGAGACCGGGGTGACAGACAGAGAGAGACAATGACACTGATTTAATGTTTTAGGCCATAGGCACATAACATTGGAAAGAAAAAAAGAAAACTGGGGGTTGGGGTGGGGGTTGTAGTGATAGGGGGTGGGTGACACGGCGGACCCAAACTTATATCAGCATTCTCTACAAATCGCAAGACATCAAACGTTACAATACATTAATTAATGACAACATGAATAATAAATTGACATGATTGCATCAGCCTTTAGCGTTACTCTCTTTGGAGTCAGATTCACACGCTAATTAACGGTACATTCTCTTACCTTCTAATCTCGCATGACCAAATGTCGTATGGGATAACAGGAAATGAGAGCACTTTTGAATAAACATTTTTTAAAATAAATCTTCGATGACATTTCTTGTTTTTTAAGGCCCAGTAAAGCGAAAATAGCCCTTGCTCCCCTTTTGTCCAAGATGATAATGCCCAATCTCAGACTCTAACATGATGTGAAGGAAAAATGTAAATAACAATACAAAATTCACTTCCTCAATTCTTTTGCATTCGTAATTTAACTTTTCTCTCGTCCCAGATATCCTCCATTTCCCTAACTACCATTATTTTTGTCTTAACTTGATTAACATATAATTTCAGTTGTCACAACGTATATGAGGGAATCAGTTTGCAAACTTGCGCAGAATTATTACCGCGTCAGTTTTGAATATTGACGTTGGAATATGACTTGGCTGTCAAAGAAATAATTTATAATTATCAGAAAAAATGATATTTCTGTGAAAGCCGCCATACAAGCAACCTGCTGTGAGAGAGAGAGAGAGGAGAGAGCAGGGAAGGAGAGAGAGAGAGAGAAGAGAGAGATCGAGAGAGAGAGAGAGGAAAAGAGGAGAGAGAGAGAGAGGAGAGAGAGAAGACAGACAGACAGACAGACAGACAGACAGACAGGACAGACACAGACAGACAGAGACAGAGACAGAGAGAGACAGAGACAAGAGACGGGAGACAGAGAGACAGACAGGCCAGCTGACAGGAACGACAGACAGCAGCCGGGGACAGACAGCAGACAGACCGACAGACAGACAGCGGATGACGAAGTGACCAGTGTGAAATAAAAGAACCTCCGAGCATTTTTTTTAATAATGTATCCGTTTTTTCTCACATGGTCGCGGTTTAGGTCAAACTGGCTTAAAATGTTCATCATCATCTGTTTACGTAAAAACGTTAATGTTTTTTTTTCTGTGACAGGTCCAGTTTTCCCTGCTGCTAGGTAATGCGATTAAAATGTTCTTGATTTAGCCAACAGACCTGAGAAAACTTTAGTAGGAACTTGTTTTCGTGTTCTGTTTATAGCGTATATTGGGAAAAAAACAAATGTTGGCCTACTGAACTTTCCGTATTCATGTGGCTATCGTTTGCCTGATTCCACTCTCACTCACTACTCACTAACTCACTCACTCCACACAACACACACACACACACACCACACACCACACACACACCCACAACCACACACACACCACACACACCACACACACACACACACACACTCTCTCTCACTCTCTCTTCTCTCTCTCTCTCTCTCTCTTCTCTCTCTCTCCTCTCTCTCTTTTCTAACGATGGTCATGAATGTTTTCGTTTAGACATCAGTGTCGGTCCAATCGTAATTGATTCATGCCCAGTTTCTATGAGAGAGTGATGCAAACAATATCATTCGTATCTGTTTCTCTTAGCTAGTAGATTAGATTAATCATCTGATCTGGTAGAATGAGTGCTGCTGCTGTTGTTGTTGATGTTTACTATGCATTTCCTAACATTTTGTTAGATGTATGGCAAAAACGTTACTTGTCGCATTTCTTTGGAAAAATGCCAGGAAAAAAGCATAGCTGATAACTAAACTTGCACATTGACGTCTTTACAACAGGGTTCAAGCAGCCGTTCATAGTGTGTATGGAAAGCTGCTAAATATGAGAGTTAATGTCGTTGAGCACAGGTCTGCGTGTATTAGCGTTTCCTATTTGCTGAGAAATGTCTGGTTAAAATTGCCATGCATGTCCCAGACACACAAACACCCACAACACACACTCACTCACACACACAACAACACTACACACACACACACACACAACACACACACACACACCACTCTCAAACTTGCAAGCAACACTCAAGCGCGCTCACGACACTCACTCATACACACACTCATCACACACACACACACACTCACCCCACACACACACACAAACAACACACGCACACGCACACGCGCACACACACATACCCGCACACACACTCACAACAACCACACACACACCACACACACACACACACACACACACACACACACACAACACACTCGCACGCAGCACGCGCACACACACACAACATACACACACACTCACACACAAACACCACACACACAACAACACACACCACACACAACACCACACACACACCACACACACTCCATCACGTTAACCGCAACAAACACACGCACTTCTCCAACGCGTCACACGTGTCTCCGCTCGAGCACTGCCCACACAGGCAACACAAACATTCGACTTCTCTGTCTGTAGGCAAAGTTTTGCTAAGAAATAGAAAAGTGAAAAGAATGCCTTTGACATCTGCTCAAACAGTCGAATTGTAATTTGAAAGTGTTGGTGTGAGCACGAGCGTTCTTCGTAATGATCTGTTGTCTAATGATCTGATACTCTGGATGATCTCAGCATTGAAGATTAGTTTGGATTCTTGTACGTTTTGGGCAAAAATACATACTAACGTCCTCACATGTTTGTGAACATCTGTGGTTTCATTGGGGAACCACCAAGGCATGACTGTTGTAAAAAAAATAAAATAAAAAAAAACAAAAAAACATTTACGTAAAGCAGGATTCTAATTTCATTTAAGGAATTATTATGGGGCTCGTAGATGTTCTGAACGAGGAATGCTGTGTCCTTGTCCTGAAAAACACATCAACAACAACACCAACACAACAAACAACAAAAACAAACGAAAATCCTAAACCAAAACATAGGAAAACGTACTTGTGAAATGGTCTATCAACGTCGATATAATCATTATTAATTCAATGTAGCGCAAAAGGTCGTTGTAAATACTGTATGCCTTAAGAAAAATATTTTCGTTGTATCATGGAAAATGTTTAAAAAAAATATTTATTTAAGTGGGATACACAAATGTCATTTCCCAGTTTTTGATAAACTGATTCGCCTGGTTTGCTTCGCTTTAATTATGTAGTGCACTTGCATTGCCACAGGATGTCCTGTCCAGTAAAGGTTGGTTGCATGTAAATGATTGTTTTCAAAACACATTGAGAGCAAGATAGTCTTAAACAGAGAAAACAAAGATCGGACTACATGCATCGCTTTGTTTACAACTTGTATTAGAATTTGATATCTAAAAAAAATGCATGCAAGCCATGGTAAGGTTCTGTCGGAGAGCTGGCTTTAAACAAGATGAATTGAACTAAATATATCTTGCATGTGCTCTGCATTTAAATACGTTCCTTATTTTCATGTAAATGGAAAAGGAAAATGGAGAGAAGAGAGAGAGAGATGAGAGAGAGGAGAGATGAGAGAGAGAGAGAGAGAGAGAGAGAGAGGAGAGAGAGCAGAGGGGGGGGGGACGGGAGCAGGGTATGAAGGGGGGGGGGGGAGAATGGGGATGGAAGGCTGACGATCGAGAGCGTAACCGTAAATAATTCTAATGCACTCGGTGATACTCGGTACAAGTGCGAACGGAGGGTGAATCATGTACAGCGATTGAAAGCATCCCATTTCGACCTCTTTGCTGGCTCACCTGTTTTCTCCCACATCGCTTTGTCGTAGTCAACAGTAGGACAAGTATGTACCAAATATTGATGGGTACAGGCATGCGCGTCTTGTGTATGTGGATACGTCGTGTATGGAAAGGTAAGATGTGGGTGTTCAGGAGGAGAAGGATGTGGGCGAGAGTTGTGCGAAGAGGGAGAGAAGCGTGTGGGGGTTGCGGGTTTAGGAGTGGCTGAGTTGTGATAGCGTTGCATGATTGAACGACACAAGTAGATCATAAGTATGAAAAGATAGAAGGAGACATACATTCTCTCTCTCTCTCTCTCCTCTCTCTCTCTCTCTCTCTCTTCTCTCTCTCTCTCTCTCTTCTCTCTTCTATTTTTTTTTAGAGAGAGAGAGAGAGAGAGAGAGATGAAGAGAGAGAGAGAGAGAGAGAGAGAGAAGAGAGAGGCAGGCACACATTGTTCCTATCTTCTGTTTCGAAAAAAGCAATCTCGACTGCTATCAAGAGAAACTGCGTTGGGTAATCTGGGTGAATGTGTGCAGTGAATGTCAATTTTGTTCCACCCACACGACTGGAAGGGGATCGCCTTGTCTGCAGCCACAGACTTGCTAGGGAAGAGTACTTAAATGGATGAGAGAGAGAGAGAGAGAGAGAGAGAGAGAGAGAGAGAGATTAGAGAGAGAAAAGAGGTGTGTGGTGTTGGTGTGTGTGTGTGTGTGTGTGTGTGTGTGTGTGTTGTGTGTTGTGTGCGAGTGTGTATTGTGTGCATGCGCGTTCACACACACACACACACACAACACACACACACACACACACACACACACACACACACACACACACACACACACACACACACACACACCTCCTCCCCTAATCCAAGGGTTTTACTGTCTAAGTTTTTTTTTCTCCTTCCTTCTTTCATTGTTTCTTGCTGCAAGTACAGAAAGACAATTCTGAAAGAAGATCACTGTTTTTCCTTCACACAAAGAGTCCTTGAATCAATCTCTCTCTCTCTCTCTCTCTCTCTCTCTCTCTCTCTCTCTCTCTCTCTCTCTCTGTCCTCTCTCTCTCTGGAACATATTTCGTTGTGATTTGTTTATTTGCGTTTTGCATATTCATTAATTTACCTGTCTGCAATTATGTAAAAAGAAAACAATGTGGTCATTCCTCAAAATGGACACACAAAATTAGTTTCCATTCAATAAGACAAGATAATCTGAAGAGGAGAAAAGGAAAGATGAAGAATACACATATCTTTCTATAAATGTGTCATGTGGTCGTTCACCTCCAGGGTGTAGTGTTTGTTTGTTTGTTTGTTTGTTTGTTTGTTTCTTGTTTGATCTTTTGTTTGTTTTCTCGCGCACTTAATTAACCAGCAAAATGGATCCAATGTTACAGACAGTATGCTAATTGCAGGAATATATATACTTCTGTTCTCTATCTCTTCCCGGGGTTTATGTTCCTGTGCTCCTTTGTCTAACTTGTTTTTCAATATGCCAGTTTTTATTTTGGTTTGTTATGGTTAGTTTGGTTGGCTTCTCTTTTGTAATGACATTGAGCTCTTTTCATATATATTTGCGAAATTTGAAAAAAAAAGAAAAGAAAAAAGAAAGTTCATTCAGATTAGGGGAGTACAGATGAATGGGTGAGGAGTTCATTTCGCTCTTATAATGACATCAATGTGTGCATGTTTTAATCCTTCTTTTTTTTTTCATTCGTATAAGGATTACACGTCGTATACATTTTTTGTTTATTTTGACACTACTGGGTAAATCTATGGGTTTTCCTCGGCGGTGATTATTTGTTTAACTTGTTTGTCTCTTCTCTCTTAGCTTGCTGCATGACGTCCGCTAAATTAATGACAGAAAGAAAATGTTGGTTTTTTCCCTACCTCTTTCTCTGTCTCCTTCCCTCCCCCCCCCCCCTCTTCTCTCCTTGTCTGCCTCTTTGTCTCTGTCTCACTCTCTCTGTTCATCCCCTTCTCTCTCTCTCTCTCTCTCTCTCTCTCTCCTCTCTCTCTCTCTCTCTCTCTCTCTCTCTCTCTTTCATATAAAATCTCAACTCTGTGGTGCATTGCTTATCAAAAAGCAGTTTTTTGACGTGGACAAAGATGTTTTATATGTCTATTCTTATGTTCCTCCCGAGGGTTTGCCATATTATTTAGAAATAGAGTTTGTTTCTTACCGCCAATGACATTGACAAACAAAGCACATGACAAGACACGATGCATTTCAACCACTTGGGTCTTCTTCAGGCGAAAAAATAAATCACATTAAACATTTGGGACAGTACAAACAAAGAACGTTTCGTTCGTTCTTTGTTTGTACTGTCCCAAATGTTTAATGTGATTATTTTTTCGCCTGAAGAAGACCCAAGTGGTTGAAATGCATCGTGTCTTGTCATGTGCTTTGTTTGTCAATGTCATTGGCGGTAAGAAACAAACTCTATTTCTAAGTTTTACTTCGTTCGCCGCCATCAGTCACTCCATTTTGAAATTTTGCCATATTATGTATATTTTGATAGTGAAAACGATAAAGCTTAGTTAGAGGATTACGTAACGGATTGTATACTGACTTACAATGATGTGTATGTGTTCTTGTGTGGAGATAATGAACAGCAGGTCTTCTAGTGTTTCACATATTTGTCAGAGAATTGATAGTGGCAACATTTTCTAGTTGCAATATGCGAGTTACCCATTAAATGTCGGTAGATGTTCTCATGACAAGACATTTAATAATCATGGTAAATTGTTACGAAATATGTGTACTAATGTAGATTTCTGTATGCTTAATGGATTGTGTAATGGCGACCTTGACGGTTGTTACACATACATGTCAGATAATGGCTGCATTGTTATTGATTATTGTTTAATGTCTTGTAAACTATTTGCGTGCTTAAGTGATTCGTGTGAGTTAAACGTGTGTGCACGTATTGAGTCAGATCCATATGCCTGTAGAACTTAACGTGAGTTGTGTAGACGAAAACACAAACACTAGATTAAATGATAACAGCTTCATCTTAGGAAAAGATTGTGGACTGATGATTATAATAATGGCTTCTGTAAAAACGTGTCACGAAAAGACTGTCAGGAAAAAAAAAAGGCACATGCACTCAGTCTGATTGATCTTGATGTTAACGAAGCACAGCGTTACATTAACATGTGTACAAAGGAAGCTGATGTCTGCATGAAAATACAAGTAAGGCACATAAGACGTAATACATCCCAAACTGGTTTGATTCAGAGTGTGGTGACTGTAAAAACGTGTTCGTAGATTGCTGAATATATTTCTGCGTTCACATGATGTTGGAGATCGTCTAAGGTTAGACGTGAATATAAGCATTTACAGAAGAGAAAGAGGAATCAATTTAATGATATCCTAATGGCGGAATTATTGCCTTCTATGAATAGCCAGAAACCGTTTTGAGACACAGTGAAGAGCATTTAAAAAAA
>CM031601.1:55888870-55891370 GCA_018398815.1 Conus ventricosus
CTCTCTCTCTCCTTCATCTTCTCTCTCCTCTCTCTCTGTCTCTCTCTTTCTCTCCTCTCTCTCTCTCTCTCTTTTCCTCTCTCTCTCTCTCCTCCTCCTCTCTCTCTTCTCTCTCTCATCTCTCTAAGACAGACCTTCCCCCACCCACCCACCCACCCCCCACACATAGAGCGCACGCGAGAACGCGCGAGCGCGCACGCGCGAGTTTGTGTGTGTGTTGTGTGTGGTGTGTGTGTGTGTGTGTGTGTGTGTGTGTGTGTGTGTGGTGTGTGGTGTGTGGTGTGTGTGTGTGTGTGTGTGGTGTGTTTTGCTGCGTGCGTCTGCGTTGCTGTGTGTGTGTGTGTGTGTGTGTGTGTGTGTGCGTGTGTTGCGCGCTCGCGTGTATGGTGTATGTGTGTGTGTGTGTGTTGTGGTGTGTGTTGTGTGTGTGTGTGTGTGTGTGTGTGTGCGTGTGGCGTGCGTGCGTGTGTATGTGTGGTGTGGTGTGGTGGGGGTGGGTGAGGCGTACGTGTGTGCGCGCCTGCGTGCGTGCGTGGGCGTGTGTGTGAGTGAGTGTGTGTGTGTGTGTGTGTGTTGTGTGTGTGTGTGTGTGTGTGTGTGTGTGTGTGTGTGTGTGTGTATTCTGTTTATTCTTGTTGATCTCTTTCTTCTCATTTCCCTCATATGATCCGCGCCTATCAAATGTCCCAAGCAGTCCACCGGGACCCACTTATTGGGCCAGGTTTTACAATGTATCAATATATTTCCACGTACAGCATCTCGAATTGTGCAGACATCAATCACCATAGTGTCATGTTCAGTGCATCCGTACTAGCTTCAAGGTTATTAAGTGCCGGTCTTCTTCTTTCCGCCCCGCCCCCCCCCCCCCCCCCCCTCGCCCCAACGAGAATCCGTACATCTCTCTCTCTCTCTCTCTCTCTCTCTCTCTCTCTCCTCTCTCTCTCTCTCTCTCTCTCTCTCCTCTCTCTCTCTCTGTGTAGCATGTTGAATGTCAGATGGTAGATAGTAGGGTAGTAGATTACAGGGTATGAATTCAGAAACTGACGGTGTGGAGTAAATTTCTTTTCTTTTAACACATAGTTTCAGGAAACTATCGCCCGCTTACGTTGATCAGCCTCTCTCTCTCTCTCTCTCTCTCTCTCTCTCTCTCTCTCCTCCTCTCTCTCTCTCTCTCTCTCTCTCAGAAATGTTAGAGTATCCTCAGAGCAATGTTTTGGTAACAGGAACTATTTCAATTACAGTTGGTATGTGAGGCTGAAATTCCAGAGCTCCCTACCCCCCACCCCTACCTAACCCCAACCTAGCAGCTTCTAGTTACTGCTAACAACTATAGACACAGCGCCTTCGTTAAACCGCAACAGCTGCAAAATCCAATTCAGTTTCACTTTCACCATTGATTGTTTCGTGTTTGTTTTCGGTTGTTTCCCTTTTAAATCTAATTACATCTCCATGTTCTTATATGCCCCCTTTTGCTATCTTACAACTGTACTTACAGATGAGTTCTCTTCAATGAACACGTTGTTACACTCTTGAAATGAATCCTGGCATGAGGAAATAAAGGAATGGAAGGAAAGAAATGGAAGGGAACGGAAACAGAGAAGGAAGAAGAGACAGAAGAAAAAGTAATCGAAAAGAGTACGAACAATTTATGTGTGCATGTGGTGATGATCACTTTTGACCTTGAAATGATAAAAATAATTATATTCGAAGACAAACACATATGTAGTTATGTGTGTGCGCAATGCAAAGTGTTTAAACAAGAAGCAGACAGCACCAGGAAAACAAATACAACGATAAGATAAATGCCAAGAACAACATCAGGTCAACAACAACAACAACAACAACAACAACAACAACAAC
Source organism: Conus ventricosus (assembly GCA_018398815.1). Lineage (NCBI taxonomy): Eukaryota > Metazoa > Mollusca > Gastropoda > Neogastropoda > Conidae > Conus > Conus ventricosus. Next base: position 55,890,731 of record CM031601.1, read on the forward strand.
AACAACAACAACATCAACAACGACAACAACAGCAGCAACAACAACAACAAGCGAATAAGTAACAACAACAACAGCAAAAAAAAGGACGACCTTAAGGGGAAAAAAGGTAAACAAAACAAATGAGTAAGTCACAGAGTACTTAGAACCACTTCTTATGGCAGCGCCATATAAGCAGTCAGCTAAAGTCTGGACTCGTCGCCGCCTAAGCACCAGTTTCGGGTCTATTAGTGTTTCCTTCTTTGAACCCGTTTCAAATCTGTCGACGCTAGCGGTGACATGATCTGAACAAATGCACCACCTGGGACTGTGATTGGGTCGTTAAAATGTTTACGAGTCCAAGTCTAACTGCTACTGATGTACGCCCCTCAAGAAAGCAATATACGACGACATAGCAAAGGAAATACAGAAGGCGCATTATAGGGATTTCAAAAGTATTAGGGAAATGTATTGATTGCGTTAGGCTGCGTGCATACCCTTTCCCCTCCATACGCACCCTTCCCAATCGTCCATCTCCCCTGAGCATTAAGAGTTCTCTCTTTCTCTCTCCAACATGAAACAATTTTATGTTTTCACTCGTTACGTATTCTCTTCCGCAACGATCCTGCCTCCGAAGCCCCCCCCCCCCCCCCCTCCCCCCTCC
>CM031601.1:55900570-55908070 GCA_018398815.1 Conus ventricosus
AACCAATTTAAATTTTTACGTCGAACTTTGTAACTTTTTTAAAGATCTTTGGCCGAAAGTAAAATTCTTGTCCAACTTTAACTTGGAGGGGAAAAGAGCCAAAGAAAATGAAAAAGGGTTTTAGTTTTTGCCCCCAAGGTTTGGCAATTAAACAATTTTAAAAAAAATTTAGTCTTTTCTAGCTTTAGATAACAATTTTCTAAATGTTTTTTCCAGTTTATTTTTTGGCTTTAAAAAAAGACCCCCAAAATTGACTGATTCTGGTTTTGCAAAAAAGTGCCATCTATATTCAAGGGAGGGGACGAAACCCCTGCCCTGGTAAAGTCCGTGTACATTATGGTGTTAGGAGAATTTCCACTTGTTTTGGTCAAGGGGCCCTAGACAGAAAAATGGGGAGGTATCGGGCTCCCCCTGGTACATTTTGGTAATGGCCGATTCAAAATATGGCCCCCACCCGCCCCCATGAAAATTCTAACTTTTGTGTTTTTGACAAATTCCTTGTAACCTTCTAAATCCAACTATTTTGGAGTGTGATTTTCATTTTGGATTGTTTTGTCCATTTGGGGTCATTTGACCTAAAACCCCGGCAAGGAAAATTTTCTTGCCCCAACGGTCTTGCCGAAACCGGCGATATTTAGCTGTAACAACAGGGCCCTTTAACATAATGCCACAATTCTGACATGCTTTTTCACTGTATGTTTCCTATTAAAGATATTAGTCTTTGATCTTAAAATTCCCAAAAGTGAACGCTTTTTTTACCAATCAACTAAAATGTCTTTGCTATTTTTTTACTTTTTTTTCTGTTTGCGTGGTCAGTGACACTTTCCAACAAAAACGAAAAAGTTCCAATTTGAAAAACATCTAAGTGACTGAAATTGTTTTTTTCCCCATCACGATTGGAACTGGGAATTATCTGCTTTATGGAGAATGCGAGCAGCAAACTCCAGTAAAAGCCCCCACATGTCGAGGCCCCAAACCCTTGTGCCCACTTGATATTGTGAGAAAAGTGGGGGGCAAGGGCTTCATGCATTTAGTTGGAACAGGCGAAAAATGTTGCCCCACAATGTTCATTGTTTGGTAGCCTCCTTTTTTAAAGGCCCCCCCAAGCAGATGGCAGCTTTGTGCACCAGAAAGGCTTCTCTCGGGTAAGGGGCCTTGTGACATTGCTTGGGGGTGGGAGAGGAATCTAGGAGACTGCTGTGTTCTCCACTCTGAGTTTTTAAAAAGTTTCAGCGTTGTTTTTTGATCGACACCCCCCAGAAAGTACAGGGTACTTTCCGCCAGAGCTTCATTTTGCTTACAAGCTGCCCGTCGTAAAAAGTTCGTCATTTTCTGTACGGGTCATGCCATAGCAGCGTTTTTCGCCCCTACCTTAGTCAAAGTCACGCAAGTCAGTATGTGTGCTTTGATCACTGACTTGGCCAGGGGTTGCCCCAACCTAGAAACTGCTTGGTGCGTGGAAAGCTCCCCGTTTCAGTGTGCCAAACTCTGCCGTTTTCCCTTAAACCCACAGCGTTTAAAAAGGGGGTGTAGGAAGCGTGGGGAAAGGTCCATGCTTTGGAAAACTGCTGTCTCTTTGCACTGTTTCCGAACAGCCCCCCCCCAATCATCCCCAGTCGGCGTTCCCTCTTCATCCAGCTGTGCGGGCCGGGATTTCTTCACCGCCAGTCAAATCCCGCGGAAACCAGAGAGTCAACAACCAAAAAACGAGACCCCTCGATGAAACAGCAAAATCCTGATTTGAAAAGTTTGTCTCCTCGCGTGTGGTCAGAAAAGATGGGGGTCAGATGAGGATATAAGAGCCGACAGTAACCCGGCAGTCTTTATTACGCTGGGCCCTACCGGTTTCCTTTTGCCCTTTCACCCACAACAAGATCAAAATTTCAATTCAAAGTAAAAATCTGCCTTCTAAAGGGGTTCAAAACGTGGCGAACCCCCCAAAGACAAACTCACAAACTCCAACCCATTATCAAAGATGTCTGCAAAAACATTGTGAACATCAGAGGACAGATTTTATTGCCAAACGCTGTGGAACAAGCCAAAGCAAGTTCCAATGAAATCAAAAAATCAGAAAACGGAAGGGGGAGGATTGGCCACACCCTCAGAAGTCCCCCCCAACTCCCCCGAAAAACCCTTGATTGGAACCCCCGGGAAAAAGAAAAGGGGGAAGCCAAGACAGACGGGCCAAAGGAGTACCGCACAGAGGGAAGGTCGCCGGAATGAGTGGGCCGGCTGAAGAGGATCCCCCCGAAACCGTGCCGCGGGAAGATGGGGTTTGCGGTTTTGTTCACGGGGAAATTCAGAGGACTAAGTCAAGTAAAGTCAAGTCACCTCATCATCAAGGCGACAGAGCTGGGTGGAAAGATTTCCTTCAGTGATTTCCCCCACCAAACTTGAACAGCGCTGAAAATTTTTGTTTGTTTTTTTCAGATCCCCGAATTGTCAAGCGTCGAGGGATGGTGTTCGTGTTCTGCCCAAAATTTTCAATGCCAATATTGCAAGGGCGCCACCAGCTCGTCAGGGGTGTCCTTTTTCAGGGAAAATAGCGTTAATTAAAGGGTAACGTATCCCACTCTGGCAGGGCTGTGGTGTGTGATGATGCGTGATAATCACCGAGGGGGAAGAATTTGTGCGGATCTTCGCATCTTGAATGAAGTCGTCAAAACTGGGGGAAAAAAGAGCGTTGATTCCATTTTGGAGGTCCCGTTTGATTCAAATTTTACCAACAAATGTTGACTTGTTAAAGTGAGCTGAAGATCACCCTAAAAAAGTGGATTTTGGCGAGATGTGTGCAAGTATCTGCTTGAGTCCCTGATGCTCCTTTGCAAGTCCATGGTTCTCTTGGGCCCCAAGTCCCTTTAAGGGCCCCGTCCAAACACGCCACATTTAACCCCCGGGGTCTAAGCCAGAACTGAAGCAGTTTTCCCCGGGACCCGAGCAGAATGCGAGTCCTGGGAAAGGGGCCCAAGCAGATGAGCAGATCCTTGAAATGTTTGGGCTCTCACGTAAAATCTGCCCCCACAGAAACACGCCCTTTATGCACCAAACTGCTATTGATGCTTGGGGTTGGTCTGCAAAAATTTGAAAATTTGGAGGTCGCTGACCCCGTACAGCATTGACAACTTTTGGTGACGAAGCTTTTCCAGTGCAAGATGAAATTGGGGAAATGACCGTGTACATGTCTTGGGGGGGTGTCAGACCAACAACAAGGCTGAAATGTTCAACCGCTCAGAGTGGAGAACTACAGCAGTGCTACGCTGGAATTGACTCTCCCCACCCACAAGCATCATCAGAGGGCACACCAACCGAGAAGCCTTTCTGGTGACAAAAACATGCCATCTTGGGGGGGCCAGTCAACGGGGGACACCTGAACCACTAAAAAAGTGTGGGAGCAAATTTTGGGGGCACCCGTTGCCCAAAAAAGCATGAAGCCCTTGCCACCCACTTTTTCCCAATATGCAAGTGGGGCGGGAAGTGTGACACCGACGGTGTGGGTTTCGTTCTAGGATTTTGTGCTCACTTCTGCCCCTGGAAAAACAAATAATTCTCCCTGTTCCATCGTGATGGAAGAGCAATTACAGTCAGTCAATTGAGCTGTTTGTTCATACTTTAGAACTTTTTGTTTTCTGTTGGGATGGTCTTGACACAAAAAGAAAAAAGTGAAAGAGCAAAAACGTTTTTTGTTGAAAAGGGAAAAAAAAGGGGTTAAATTGTGAATTCAAAGTCAGAAAAAATTAATCTTTAATGGATCAACAGGAAAATGCCGTCAAATTTTTAGCATTATGTTAGGAGCCCGTTTTTACGCTAAATATGAAAAGGTTATGGCCAAAACCGTCGTATAAAAAATTATTTACCCTGGATTTAAGGTAAGATGACCCCCAAAGGAACAACAATACCAAAATGAACTCGAAACCCCCAACTTGGATTAGAAGTGTTACAAGTGTATAATTTTTCAAAAAAAACCAAAAGTTAGGATTTTCAAGGGGGGGCGGGGGCGGCCATATTTGAATTTGGGGATTCGCAAAATACCAGGGGGTGCCCCCACCTCCTGTTTTTTTTGTCAGGTGCCCCTTGACTCAAATCAAGGAGAAAATTTTCCAACACCATATGTACACGGGCTTATAGCCCGGTACAGGATTACAGGCGGATGTTTCCCATTTTAAACCATTAAAAGGTTTTTTCAGTGATAATTCAAGCCATTTTTTTTTATAAATGCCGATAAAATTTTCCAATTCATTTTGATATGCTTCCGCACATGATTAATTTTCCTCTTTTTTGTAGTTTTCTTAAAAATTTTGCTCCATATTGCGATGTCTCGCATACTTAACTACATGGGTATTTTTGGACAACGCCCCCGAAGGAAGATCAAAAAGGGGAAATTAAAAAAACATTGGGGCAATAATTTATTTTGGGGGATACCCATTTAAATTTCCTGAAGGAAAAAAACTTCCAATTTTGTACATATAGTCCATTTAAAACTTTTTGTAAGAATACATGTTGCCTGAAATACCCAATCTTTTTAATTTGTAAAGCAACCCCAGCATGCCAAAACCCCGTCGTAGGTTTTTTAAAATAAAAAAAAGCCACGTCTTTTTTTGTGGGAAACGTTTTTTTTTGTTTTTTTTTAAGTTTTTTAAAAGGTCTGTGGCAGACCCTTTTAAAAACCCCGCTGGTGGAAACAAAATAGTCTTTTAACAAAGTACATCAGACGCCATACAATTTTTCAGAAGCTTCCGACTAGAAACAAAAAGATTGGCCTATAATGACGAAAACTTATTGCCTTCTTTCAAATGGGATGACCACGAATTTTCCAAAATTAGGGAGAGCGCCCTTTTTCCCAAATTTTTTTAATAACGAGAGTTACAGTTTCCCGAAGACGCAGTGACTTGATCTGATAAGAAATGCCTCAGACCAAAAGCTGAGTTCTGAGATGAGGATGATAAAGCTTCTGACAATTTGAATGGTAGGAAATTAAAAAAAAGATCTCAACTGGATCAGGTCCCCCTAGGCCCTTTTTGTTCCCCCCTTCAACTATGTTTTATTTTTTCCGTGAGTGAAAACAAATTCTGAAAAAAGAAATCAACAAAAACCTCAGTTTTTCAAAAAGGTGGAAATTCCTTTTTCTACTTAAAAAGGGGAAAGTTGTTTTTTGGACCCTTTTTTATTTTTTTCTTTTTTTCCAACTTTTAAAAAATTTTCTTGATTCTGTTATTTCCTTCTTTCAAAAATTTTCCCAGTATGTCTTTTTGCTTGAGCGATTTTTTTTATTACAGTTGTTTTTTTCCTGTTTCATAGTCTGAAAATTTTCTTCAGTGTTATTTCGGATCCACCTTTTAAACGTCTGACGTTTTGATTTTACAGCTAATCGACATTCTTCAGTCCACCACACGTTACCGAAGAATTTACCAAATTTCCTATATCTACTCCTTGGAATAGCTCTATCAGCAGCTTGAATCAATATTTTGGTAAAATTTGAATAAAAGACCATCAATGTTGTCATCTTCAACAGACGTTGTATCATATGTCATCAGACTATTTGCAAACGCTTCCCAATTGGCTGATTTATAATTGTAATTTGGGATTTTATCTTCAACATCTGATATGTCAGTGCAAATTTCATCATTCAAATATATTGTGATTGGAAGGTGATCACTTCCAAGGCAGTGTTCTCCAGTGGACCAATCGCAATTAATTGCTAGATTTGGAGATACCAGCGACAAGTCTATAGCAGCTGGTTTGTGGTTGATACATCTGGAATTCGAGTAACTCTTCATCATTTAACAAGATTAGACTGAAATCAACAATATTTTCTAGATATCTGTTAGAAGACACTTTTGAACATTATGTATCCCAAAAAGGAGCATGAGCATTAAATCGCCTAGAATTATCCATTTCTTAGAAGTAAAATCGACGTTTTTCAGCCAGTCTGTATTATCATCTTTGGGGCCGTAGGGATAATACACTGAAATGACATTATAAAGTGAGATGCCATTAACTTTTATCGCAGCCCCTACAGAAAAACAGTCTTCAGAATCTTATAGTCCTGGGCATAGAAACTTGTGGAAAATTGTAAATCATATCTAGCATAAATAGCACACTGCACCTTTCATTTGAAATATGTATGTTAGTTAGTGGTGGATAGTAGAAATTCTTAATATTTGGAAGCTTTGATATTTCAACATTTAGCGATTGAAGCGCTAACACACTATAATTTCCCTGTTGTACGAAATTTTCAAAGTGTAGAAAATTTGCAGAGATTGATCTGGCATTCCACTGTAATATTTTCAAATTGTTACCTACGTGTTTCTTCATAGATGTCTATAACTATAAGTCAATATGTCACTTGTGACAAAAAGAAAAACTGATCACTAGTCAGGGTTAAGGATATTTTCCGACGATGCCTATGGTCTGTGGCGGAGTGCCACGGGAGGAGGTAGACGACACATTCCAGGCGGTGGTAAGGATCCGTGGGGTCTGGAAGGCCCGGGACTGCACTTGAATGCGCGGGTGCGCTGAATCTTCCACCTCTCTGTCTGCGTCGTGGTCGCTCCCAGAGGAGGCGATGTAGATGACGGCCTAGGCTTCTTGCCAGTAGCTTTGCTCCTTCGCCATTTGGGTGGAGGTCATCTTGAAGGTGATAAGACTTCTGGATGTTGTCGTAACCCAAGTGAGAAACATTTTTGGTATTCTTTCCAATTAATTCAGAGTAGGTGTGCGCATTATATATCACCCGTTTTTGCTTCAAGATGTTGTGATTTGACAGGGATTGACTTGCTGCACACAACGTGGGACTGGGGAAAAATTTGTGTGTGTGTGTGTGTGTGTGTGAGTGTGTGTGTGTGGGGTGTGTGTGTGTGTGTGTGTGTGTGTGTGTGTGTGTGTGTGTGTGTGTGGTGTGTGTGTGTGTGTGTGTGTGTGTGTGTATGTTCGTGATCTATAACGACAGGGCAGGTGAGTTGTAAAAGATGCTTTGCTTCTGGGGAATCAAAGTAATTAGAAACTGGTAATTGAGTCTATCCCTGTCTATGTTCTGTCTCGACCCTCCACGTCCCGTAAGGTGTTGTTGTTAGTAGTAGTAGTAGTAGTAGTAGTAGTAGTAGTAGTAGTAGTAGTAGTAGTAGTAGTAGCAGTAGCAGTAGTAGCAGCAGCAGCAGCAGCAGTAGTAGTAGTAGCAGTAGTAGTGGTGGTGGTGGTGGTGATGTTGGTAGTAGTACTTGCAGCAACGGCAACACCACCAGCAGCTGCAGTGGTGGTGGTGGTGGTGGCAGAAGTAGTAGTAGTAGCCGCATCAGCGTCATCAGCAGTAGCAGCAGCAGCAGTAATAGCATTAGCAGCAGATGCAGTAGCACTGGCAACAACAGTAGTAGTGGTAGCAGCAGAAGCAGTAATAGTAGTGATGATAGTAGCAGAAGCAGCTGCAGCTGTAGTAGCAGCAGCAGCAGTAGTAGTAGTTGCTGCTGTTGTTGTTGTTGTTGTGGTAGAAATTGTTCTTGTCGTAGT
>CM031601.1:55917516-55920016 GCA_018398815.1 Conus ventricosus
CATTCATTTATTGATGCGTTTATTTATGCATTTCTATACTTGTTTCATTTTTTTCCCTTCTGCTAATTTCATTTTTCTCTCTTTTAACTCCTTTTTTTTTTCTTTTTTCTTTTTTACATCTGTTTTCTTTTTACCATCTATAGTATAAGGCACTTGTATAATCTTTCAAAATGGACCGACGGGAACTGCCTCTTTTATAAAAAAGAGTACTGAATAGACAGGGGTACAGGTTGGATGGGAATTCGAAGATGTTCGCCTGCTCTTATCATCATTAATGTTTCGCTGCTCTTATCATCATTAGTGTTTCGCCTGCTCTTATCATCATTATGTGTTTCGCCTACTCTTATCATCATTAGTGTTTCGCCTTGCTCTTATCATCATTAGTTTCGCCTGCTCTTATCATCATTAGTGTTTTCGCCGGCTCTTTCATCATTAGTGTTTCCCTGCTCTTATCATCATTAGTATATTTGATAATAAACGCACTTCCGTTTCGCGTCCTGAACAACTATGTTGAAGGCCTATATGTGTCACTTGACAATTTGGCTAAATAGTTCCAGATCTTGTACACTATCAGAAAAAAAATAAAGTTTTGCCTTGTGAGTCTTCTGTATGTACTTTCCTTATGTCTTATCTATTCAATTGATTATTTATTTATCTAGTATTTGGATACTGCGCTACCGTTTCAACAATCAGCATGCAATCGTTGAAGTAAACGAAAAAGTGGAGATTGCTCTATCCGCAAGACAATGAAGAACATGAAATGTCAGTTTAGAGGGCCAGGGGAACATGGGAGTGGTAGAGGTGGAGGGGTGTGTGTGTGAATGGGTGTGGGTATAGTCAGGGAATAATGAATAAAAAGATGAAAAGACTCAGGTATGCATGCACACACCACACACACACCACACACACACACACACACACACACACACACACACACACACACACACACACACACACACACACACACACACACACACATCCACGTTCGCATGCACGCACGCACGCACACATACACGTGCGGGAGCATGGAAATACGTTTTCCAGCCCCAGATGAGGAGAGAGATGAGAGAAGAGAGAGAGAGAGAGAGAGAGAGAGAGAGAGAGAGAGAGAGTGGAGAGAGAGAGAGAGAGAGGAGAGGAGGAGAGAGAGATTTTTCTTTTGACGAAATAGGAAGGACAGGGTGGGGGAAGAAGAAATATAATTGGGCTTTTTCTTGTCCAACTCTTAACAGACGGAAATCTATATAAAGTTAAAATTAGGAAAAAGAAGAAACAACAACAACAACAACAACAACAACAACAACAACAACAACAACAACAACAAACTTTAGAAATGTCATTTAAACTAGCAACTGGCAAGCAATTATAGCCATTGCACGAGAAAGCAATTCTCCACACAAATAAATTTACAACGAGATGCAAATATATGCAAATATAGACAAAGCAGTTAACATTACAATTCAATGTGTGTGTGTGTGTGTGTGTGTGTGTGTGTGTGTGTGTGTGTGTGTGTGTGTGTGTGTGTGTGTGTGTGTGTGTGTGTGGTGTGTGTGTGTGTGTGTTGTGTGTGTGTGTGTTCGTGTGTGTGTGTGCTGTGCCGTGTGTGTGTGGCTGTGTGTGTATGTGCGTGCGTGACGTGTGTGTGTTATGTGTGTGTGTTCCTCTCTAACCCCCTCCTCCCCCCCCCAAACTAATGGCTAGGAACCACACAGAGGGTCTGACATAATCTTGTGTACTGAAGCAGGCTCTAGGAACGGAAGCAGACGTGGCTAATCCGGACCGTCTGCAGCATGGTGAGCTGTGGGTTGGTTTTAACTTTAGCTCTAAACAGTTATTGCTGCTGACGGTATTACAACCAAAACCCCGACCATTTGAGGATTGTAGGTGGGCGCGGGGGTACCGGGTAATTGACTCTGTTGATTAGTTTTGACGTGGCGTTTTACGGGTGGAAAACAAATAACGAACAAAAATATCCTGCCTGCCATTATTTTTTTTTTTTTTTTTTTTTGGGGGGGTCTTTTTGTCAGAGAGTATACCCTTTTCACTGTCTCGCTGTCTCTGTCTCGCTGTCTCTCTTCTCTCTCTATCTGTTCTCTCTCTCTCTCTCTCTCCTCTCTCTCTCTCTCTCTCTCTCTCTCTCTCTCTCTCTCTCTCTCGTAAATATCGTATTCTCTCTCTCTCTCTCTCTCTCTCTCCTCCTCTCTTCTCCCTCTCTCTCTTCTATCTCTCTCTCTCTCTTCTCTCTCTCTCTTCTATTTCCAGCCCTCTCTCTCTTCTCTCACTCTTTGCATAAGTGACATGGTTATTTTTTCTTGACTTCTAGCTGTCTTCTTCTTCTTCTTTCTTTTCTTCTTCTTCTTCTTCTTTCTTCTCTTCTTCTTCTTCTTCTTCTTCTTCTTTCTTTTTGATTTAGTAGCACCATTCTTAACCTAGCCAAATTATTACCCCCACAATGGCCACATGAAATGTGTATTATTTACTAAAATTTCACAAGATATCT
>CM031601.1:55925016-55937516 GCA_018398815.1 Conus ventricosus
GTGTGTGTGTGTGTGTGTGTGTGTGTGTGTGTGTGTGTGTGTGTGTGTGTGTGTGTGTGTGCTGGTGTTGCATGGTTGGTGGTTTTATTTTACGTCTTTTCATCCAGCAGATGATATTAGACGAAAAAAAAATCCACTTAGTCATTTCAACACATACATCTGCATACACTTATGAAAAAGAAAACAGCATATTAGTTAAGGACCCTCATAATAGTTTAGCTACCTCAGAACTGGCTAAAGTTGCGGCAATCTCAATTATGCATGAGTCAGACAGAACTTGACTCTCATTGTCATATTTGTCAAGATTGAAACCTTTCGCGTTATACATTTCAGTTAAAACTGGACAATCTAATAGAGGGTGATGCACAGAGATGAATTTTCCACAGACACACACAACTTCAGGAGAAAATTTGGTCTTCCATGTGTTCAGCCTTAATTTTGTGATAATCTTAGCTAGATGGCGTGAGCAGCTAGGCAGTGTGTAGCATTTTCCACAGAAAAAGGTTTTGTAAACGTAGTGGTCGAGGTAAAGTAGTATTTCACACTTGGAAGGATGTAATGGCAAATTTAGCACACATTCTGAACAGTTTTGTGCACCAAGTTTAGCTAGATTATCTGCTATTTCATTCCCTCTGAGACCACAATGTGAAGGAATCCAGCAGAAGTCTACGATTATACCCTGAGACATAATACAGTGTTAAGGTCCTTATTTCATATAGTAAATTTTTTCTGGCCTTACAATCCCAAGTTTGCAGTGATTGCAAAACAGACTTGGAATCACACAAAACAGCACACTAAAAAAGGATATTGGAGTACTATGTACACAAAATAAACCCATCAGTACACCAAAACCCCCAACAAAAAACACACACACACACAACACCCAACCAAAAAACACAAACCGAAAAAAAAAAAAAAAAAAAAAAAAAAAAAAAGAGAGGAGAGGAGAGAAGAGAAGAGGAAGAGAGAGGGGAGAGAGAGAAGGAGAGAGAGGGGAGGGAGAGAGGGGAGAGAGAGAGAGGTTGCAAGAACATAAAAAACGAGACGATAAAAACCCCTAAGTTGGGCCCAAAAGATCCCAAAAAACTTACCCCCCACTCCCTTCTAAAGTCCCGTTGTTTCCACCTCTCCTGTGTCACAAAGGGTGCCCCTCTACATCCTGTACCCACCACCACCAATACCTTCCCCCCCCCACCGTCCCCACAAACGCCTGCTTCCCCTCCTTCAAATTTTTTTGGTCCTGTCGCATTTCAATTAGGATGGGCCCCGCAGTTTTTTTTGAGTGCAATCCTTTCGAAAAGTTTTGGCACTGGCGCTGGCAGATCTGAAACAAAGGGATCTTTTGGGACTCGGGCAGGGCCGTAAAATGTTTACGTGAAAAAAATGCGAATATCGACCCGCTTTCCCTGTCCCGTTTCTTTCTTACTTTGATCCTCCCCAGCTTTTCTCGTGTGAGAAATATGTATGACAATGCGTGAAGATTGAAAGTTTGTTTTGGGAATTTAAAGGATCAGGGGGAAAATGTTCATCGGTAAACTCTTAGGCACCCCACCCCACCACCTCACTTGCTCTACCCCGTCTAATTTCCCTCCTTTTTGTATCAAATATTTCTCTTCCTCTCCTCTCTCTCTCTCTCTCTCTCTCTCTCCCCCCTTTCCCCTTCTCTCTTCCCCCTCTCTCTCTAAACACACACACACACACACACACACACACACACACACACACACACACAAAGACACACACACACGCACCACGCACGCACGCACGCACGACGCACCAGCACCCCGCAGCACGCAGACGCACACACACACACAACAAACACCACCAACAAACAAACAAGAATAAGAAATTAAAGATGTTGGTTTGACATTGTTTTTGTTTTTCTTTTTTTTTTGATCCAAAATTTAAAAAAAAAACATTCTTTTTGTTTGTTTTTGTTTTAAAGTTTTTTTAAAGGGGGGATTGGAAGGGGGGGGTGTGCAGGGGGGGGGGGGGGGGGGTCTCTTTCAATTTTTCAAGAAGCGCTCTGAATGTTATCTTTGTTTTTTTTTTTACAACGACTGAAACGAAAACGGGCCCAAAGGGCCCACTCTTTTGACAAATTTTACCGTGGGTCAACGAAATTATTTAAATATGTAAAATTTTTCTCTCTCTTTTCTCTCTCTCTCTTTTCCCTCTTCTCTCTCCCCCTCTTCTCTCTCTCTCTCTCTTAAACATTGTATAAATATTGTGTCGCGTTAAGGCCCCGTCAGATTTCGCCTCACCCCTGTCTCCCCTTACCCCCATCGTAGTATTTTCTCTCTCTTTCTCTTTTTCCCTTTCTCTCTCTCGCTCTCTCTCTCTCCCCTCTCTTCTCTCTCTTTCTTCTCTCTCTTCCCTCTCCCTCTCTTCTCTCTCTCTCTCCCCTCTCTTTTCCCTCTCTCTTTCTCTCCCCCCGGAAGTAACTGATTAGATCGAGTGCATCCCCAAAAACAGTTTTGTGAAAAGCGAATTAACGAAGGTAGTTTCCCCAAAAACCCCTTCTGTCCTCCCCACGCTCTTGTTTTTTCCCTTTTTTTTTCTCCCGTTGATTGCAAAGGGCTTGAAATGCCCCTTTTCATTTATTTATTTGTTTTTCTATCATTTTTTATCTATCTACTCTATCTTCAAATATCTACTATCTATCTATCATTATTATTATCGACTTACTTTTTTTGCTTTTTATTCATTTACTCGTCTATTTATTGTTTCTTTTTTCTGTCTTTTGTATTCTTTTATTTTTTCACTTACTCATCTTTTTTTATTATTTATATTTAATACTCGCTTACCAACATATTTTTGGGTTTTTTAACTCTTTTTATTTGTTTTCTGTTGCGTTTTGTTTCCTTCTTTCATTCACCCAAACTTTCATTATTCTTTCGTTTATTTACTTGTTTTAAATTTTTTCTTTGTTTGTTTATTTAAAATTTGCCCCTATGTTTTTATTTTTTCAATTTAAGAAAAATTTTTCAACTGTTGTCACAAGTTGCGCGAGTGCGTATGTAGGTTTGGTTCTTGTAGTTGGTGTGTGGTGTGGTGTGTGTGTGGGTGGTGTGTGTGTGGTGCGGGGTGTGTGTGTGTGTGGTGTGTGTGTGTGTGTGTGTGTGGGGGTTGGGTTTGGCTGTGTGCTTTGTGCGTGTGCGGTGTGGGGGTTTTGTATGTGGGTGTGTGTGCTGCGTGTGGTTGCGGCGTGCGGCGTGCGGGGCGTGCGGGGTTTGCGTTCGTGCGGCGCCGGCGCGCGCGCGGCGTGCGTGTGGTGTGTGTGTGTGTGTGGTGTGTGTGTGTTGTGGTGTGTGTATGTGTGTGTGGTGTGTGTGTGTGTGGTGTGTGTGGTGTGTGTGTGTGTGTGTGTGTGTGTGTGTGGAAAGTGGCGAGCGTGCCGCCGCGCGCCGTTGGGGTGTGGTGTGGGGTGTGTGGGGTGTTTTGTGTGTGTGTTGGTGTGGTGTGGTTGTGTGTGTGTGTGTGTGTGTGTGTGTGTGTGTGTGTGTGTGTGTGTGGGGCATGTGGTGTGTGCTGTGTGGCGGGTGTATGAGTGGGTGTGGTATGTGTGTGTGTGTGTGTGGGCGTGCGGCGGCGTGCGGCGGGGCGTGTGTTGTGTGGGGTTTTGGTTTTGTGTGGTGGTGTGTGTGTGTGTGTGTTTTGTGTGGTGTGTGGTGTGTGTGGGGTTGTGTGTGTGTTTTGTGTGGGTGTGTGTGGTTGGTTGTTTGGTTGGTGGTTTTTATTTTTAGTTTCTTCAGCAGATGAATTAGACGAAAAAAAAATCCACTTAAGTCATTTCAAAAAACATCTGCAACATTTTATGAAAAGAAAACGCAATTATTTAGGCCCCTCTAATAGTTTAGCTCCTCGGAGGGGGAAATTTGCGGAAATCCAATTATGCATGAGTCAACAGAACTTGACTCTCATTGTCTATTTGTCAAGTTTAAAACCTTCGCGTTTACATTTCTTTAAAAGGGAAAATTAAATAGGGGTGTTGCAAAAATTTTTTCCACAGACCACACAACTTCGGGAGAAAATTGGTCTTCCATGTGTTCCCCTTAATTTTGTGTAATTTTAGTTTAGAGGGCGTGAGCAGCAGGCAGGTGTAGCATTTTCCCACAGAAAAGGTTTTTGTAAAGAAAGTGGTCGAGGCTGATGGGTATTTCACCTTGGAAGGATTAAGGGAAAATTTAGCACCATTTGAACAGTTTTGTGCACCATTTTAGCTAGATTATCTGCTATTTCATTCCCCTCTGAGCCCACAATGTAAAGGAAATCCGAGAAGTCTAGTTATCCCCTGAGAAAATAATAAGGTTAAGGTGCCTTATTTTTTATAGTAAATTTTTTGGGCCTTAAAATCCCAAGTTTGCAGTGATTGAAAAAAACAGATTGGAACAACACAAAACCACACTAAAAAGGATTTGGAGTACTAGTACACAAAATAAACCCACCCTTTTAAACTGCGTTCTGAAAGTAAATTAAAAACCCCTTTTCCGAGTGAAAATATTTGTTATTCAGACTTGGAAAAACAAACCCCAAAAACCGCTATAACTTGTCATGTAACCATCAGTAAATTTAAGGTGTTAGGATAAAAAATTTTGAGGTGTTCTTTCGCAGTTTACTAAATTTTAAAATATTTTCTTTTTTTTTTGAGACTGTATATCATAATCAAAATTTCCCCCAGTTTTCCCCAAAGAGGCTCTTTGGAACTGTGGGGAACCGGGAATCGTTTTAAATTACATTCATTAGACATAAGTTCCCCGGGTTTTTAAAATTCTTTTTGGGTGAAATATGAGATGCCCGGGCTCACTTGAAAAATCTTTATTAAATTTAAAAAAAATATCAAAGAATGAATTTTTTACTGACAGATTTCGAATCACATATTTTGTACTTCTAGACGTTTTGCCCCGTTAAAGGTAAGATTTCGCCGCTTTGTAGCCTTATTGTTTTTTGTGTGTCAGGGAACTCCTAAACCTAATTTATAAGTTTTACGCAAACTTTGTAATTTTTTTAAAAAGATATTTGGCGCGAAAGTAAATTCTTGTCCATACTTTAACTTGGAGCGGCAAGAGCCAAAAAAAGAGCAAAGGGTTTTAGTATTTTGCCCCAAGGTTGGAAAAATTAAAAATTTTTAAAGAAAATTTAGTCTAGTTTAGTTTAATAACTTTTTTTCTATATGTTTTTTTCCCAGCTTAGTTTTGGCGTTAAAAAGACTCCCCAAAAATTGACTGATTTCTGGTATTGCAACAAAGTGCCACTATATTCAGGAGGGAGTACAGAAACCCTGCCCTGGATAAGTCCCGTGTCTTATGGTGTTGGGAGAATTTTCACTTTTTTTGAGAAAAAGGGGCCCCTAGACATGAAAAATGCGGAGGTGGGGGCCCCCCCCCTGGTACATTTTGGTAATGGCCGATTCAAATATGGCCGCCACCCGCCCCCATGAAATTCTAACTTTTGTGTTTTTGACAAATATACACTTGAACCTTCTAACCAAACGATTTTGGAGTGTGATTTCATTTTGGATTGTTTTGTCCATTTGGGGTCATTTCCCCTTAAATCCCATGTCAAGTAATTTTCTTGCCCCAAACGGCTTGACCGTAACCTGGCGATATTCTAGCTGAAAAACGGGTCCTTACTAATGCCACAAATTCGACATGCTTTTCACTGTTGTTTTACTATTAAAGATATTAGTCATTTGACTTGAATTCCAAGTGAACGCCTTTTTTTTTACCAATTCAACAAAAACTGTCTTTGCTATTTTTTTATTTTTTTTTTCTGTATTGCGTGGTCAGTGACACTCCCAACAAAAACGAAAAAGTTCTCAAGTATGAAAACTCCCAAAGTGACTGAAAATTTGTTTTTTTCCATCCTGATTGGAACTGGGAAATTATCTGCTTTATGAGAAGCAAAGCAGAAAACTCCAGTACAAAGCACCCCATGTCGATTTTTCAACTTGTGCCCACTTGATAGGGAGAAAAAGTGGGTGGCAAGGGCTTCATGCATTTAGGGGAACAGGCGTCAAATTTGCCCCCACAATGTTCTATTTTTTAGGTAGCCCCCACTTTTTTGATGGCCCCCCCAAGCAGATGGCTGCTTTGTGCACCAAAAGGCTTCTCTCGGGAGGGGCCCTTTGAAAATGCTTGTGGGGGGGAGAGAGTAATTTTCTAGCTGTAGATCGTATTCTCCACTCTGGGGTTTAAGTTTAGCTTTGTTTTTGATCTGAACCCACCCAAAATGAAACACGTACATTTCCGCCAGAGTTCTCTTGCTCTGAAAAGCTGTCCGTCGCCAAAAGTTCGCAGATGCTGTACGGGTCAGGCCATGCAGCGTTCCGCCCCTACCTTAGTCAACAGTATCGAAAGTCAGTTGTGTCTTTGATCACGACTTGGCCACGGTTTTTCCCAAGCCTAGAAACTGTTTGGGTTTGCAGTGGAAGCTCCGCCGTTTCAGGTGCCAAACTGCGCCAGATTCCCTTAAACCCCACGCGTTTGGAAGGGGGGTGTATGAAGCGTAGTGGGAAAGTCCTGTCTTTTGGAAAAACTGCTGTAACTCTTTGCACTGTTGACGCGAACACCCACTCCACATCATCCCAGTCGGCTTTCCTCTTAAATCCAGCGTGCGGGGTCCGGGTTTTCTTCCCCGCCATCAAACAACACAAAAAAAACAGAAACCATGAGAGTCAAAAAAACCCAACAACGAGACCCACTGACTGCAACAGCAAGACATCACTGAATTTGAAAATTTGTCTCCCCCTCGCAGTGTGGTCAGCAAAGAGGAGTTCAGAGGGATATAAGGGCCCGTCATAAACCCAGGCAGATTTTTATTTCGCTACGGCCACCGGTTTCCTCTGCCCCCTCACCCAAAACAAGATCAGAATTTAAATTCAAATGAAAAATCTGTCCTTCTAATGGTTCTGAAACGGGGGCAAACAAAACAAAGCCCCCAAAACCTCACAAACTCCAAGCTTTTATCAAAGATTTTTCGAAACTTTGTAAAAAACAGAGGGACAGATTTTATTGCCAATACAGAATGTGGAACAAGCCCAAGCAAGTTCCAAGAAATCAAAAATCAGAAAAGGGAAAGGGGGGAGGGTTTGGCCACACCCTCAGAAAGTCTCCACCCAACATCGCAAGACAAGCCCTTGATTGGAACCCCCAGGGCAAAAAAAAAAGTGGGAAGCCCAAGACAGACAGGCCCAAAGGGAGTCCCGCACAGAGGTGAAGGTCCCCGGGAAAAGACGTGGGCCGAGCTGAAGAGGATCTCCAAAACCCGTGTCCGCGGGAAAAATGTGGTTGGGGCCCCATGTTCACGGGGAATTTCAGGGACTAAGTCAAGAAGTAAAAGTCCCCTCATCATCGAGACGACAGAGCTGGGATGTAAAGTTTTCCTTCAGTGATTGCTCCCCAATCTTGAACAGCAGCTAAAGATTCTGTTTTTTTTCAGGGCCAAAATTGTCAAGCTGTCGAGGGATGGTGTGTCGTGTTCTGCCAATATTGTAAATCCCAAATTTTTTGTCAATGGGCGTCACACCAGCTCGTCATGGGGCCCTTTTCGGGGAAATTTCGCGTTGAATCTAAAGAAGGTGAACGTAGTCCGACTCATGGCAGAGGCTTGTGGTATGTGGATGCAGTGATACATCCCCGGGGGTTAGAAATTTGTAGGGGGATCTGTCCATTTTTGGAAGTCGTAAAAACTGAGGGGAAGAAGAGACGTTATTCCATTGGGGGGGTTCCAGTTCAGATTCAATTTCACCAAAAGTGTTGACTTGTTGACGGAGCGGAAAAGTCACCAAACAGTGGAAAAATGGCGAGTCTGTGCAAGTATTGTTTGATGTCCATGTCCCTTTTTTGCAAGTCCGGTTCTCGGGCCCTCCAATTTTCTTGAAGGCCACGTCCAAACACGCCCATTAAACCAGGGTTTAAAGCAGCCCTGAAGCAGTTTGCCCTGGGACCCGAGCAGAATGCGAAGTCGGGAAGGGTCCCAAGCAATGAGAAATCCTTGAAGTTCGTCTCTGCAGTAAATCTGCGCCAAAAACACGCTTCATGCACCAAAAATGCTATTGTGCTTGGTTAGTGTTTGCAAAACCTTTGAATTTTGAGGTCGCTGACCCTGTACAGCATCTGACGAAATTTTGGTAGAAGAAAGCTTTTCAGTGCAAGATGAAATCTGGGAGAAATGTACCCTGTACTTCTGGGCGGGGTGTCAGACCAACAACAACGGCTGAAATGTTCAACACTCAGAGTGGAGAACTACGCATGCTACGCGGAATTGACTTCCCCCCACCCACAAGCCGGTCATCAGAGGTCACATCCACCGGAAGCCTTTCTGGTGACAAAGCATGCATTGCTTGGGGGGGCCAGTCAACGGGGGATACCCGAACCACTAAAAATGTGTGGGAGCAAATTTTGACAGCGTTCCAACTAAAAACTGAAACCCTTGCCCCCCCTTGTCCAAAAATGCAAGTGGGCAGGCAAGTGTGACACCGAGGGGGGGGGGGTGCGTTCTATGGTTTTGTGCTCACATTTGCCCTGGAAAAGCAAATAATTCCCATGTTCCAATCGTGATGGAAAAAGACAATTACAGGGCAGTCAATTGACATGTTTTTTGATACTTTAGAACTTTTTTGTTTCTGTTGGGTTTGTCTTGACCCCAATTTCAAAAAAAGTGAAAAGCAGCAAAAAAGTTTTATTTTAAAAGTAAAAAAAAGGGGTTACTTGTGAATTCAAAGTCCCGAATGATTAATTTTTTAATGTGAACAAAAGGAAAATGTTTTAGAAATTTTGTGCATTATGTATAGGAGCCCTGTTTTTACAGCTAGATTTTGAGGTTAGGCCAAAGACCGTCGTATAAGAAAAATTTTTGACCTGGATTTGGGTTTAAGATGACCCCAAAGGGGGAAAAACAATACCCCGAAATGAACTCGAACCAAATCAGTTGGATTAGAAGTGTTACAAAAGTATTTTGTCAAAACCCCAAAAGTTTGGATTTTCACGGCGGCGGGTGGCGGCCATATTTGAATGGCCCTTGCAAAAGACCAGGGTGGTGCCCGATCACCTCCCTGATTTTTATGTCTAGGTGCCCCTTCTCAAATCAAAGGGGAAAAATTTTCCCAACACCAATGTACACGGGCTTTTTAAACCCGGTACAGGATTACAGGCGGTTTTCCCCCTTATTAAACAACATTAAAAAGGGTTTTTTTAGCGATAATTTTAAGCCCTTTTCTTTTTTAAATGCCGATAAATTATCCAATTCATTGATATGCTTCTGCACATGATTAATTTACCTCTTTTTGTATGTTTTTTTAATGTGCATCCATATTGCGATGTCTCCAACTTACTCAGGATATTTTTTTGGGCAAAAGCAGAAGGAAAAATCATAAGGAGAATTAAAAAAAAAAAATTGGGGCAATAATGATTTTGGGGGATCCCTTTTAATTAGAAGGAAAAAAATTTCCTTTCCCAATTTTTGTACTATAGTTGTCCTTTTAAAAAACTTTTTTTAAAATACATGTTGCCCGAAATACCAATCTTTTTTTTAAATTTGTAAAGCAACCTAGCAGCCAAACCTGCGTAGGCTTTTTTAAAAATAAAAAATGTAGCCAAAGTACTTTTTTTGGGGGGGAAAACTGTTTTTTTAGTTTTATTTTTAAGTTTCCAAGAGGCTGTTGTGATGACCCCCTTTTTAAAAACCCCTGCTGGAGGAAACAAAATAGCTCTTTTAAAAAATAGTCCAGACGCTTCAATAAATTTTTCAGAGCTTCCGAAATGGAACAAAAAGATTGGCCCATAACTGCACAGAAGACTTATTTTCCCTTTTTTCAAAATGGGATGACCACGAACTCTTTCAAAATTTTGGGAGAGCGCCCTTATTCAACATTTTTTGAAAACGGAGTGTACATGTTTCCAGGAAGAGGCAGGACTTGCATTGTAAGAAATGCCTCTAACCAATGCTGAGTTCTGAGATGAGTGATGATAAAGCTTTGACAATTTGAGAGGATAGGGGAATTAAAAAAAGATCTGCAACGGATCAGGATCCAATAGGCCCCTTTTTGTTCTCCCCTTTAATCTTGTTGCTAATTTTTTGCCTGTAGGTGAAAAACAAATTTTCTGAAAAAAGAAATCAACAAAAACCTCAGTTTTTTTAAGAGGTGGAAATTCCTTTTCTAGCTTAAAGGGTAAAAATTTTTTTTTGGACCTTTTCATTTTTTTTTTTTTTCCACATTTAAAACATGTCTTTTTATTCGTTATTTCCTTCTTTCAAAAATTTACCCAGTTTCTTTTTGTTTAGCGATTTTTTTTTACAGTTGTTTTTTTCCCGTTTCATAGTCTGAAAATTTTCTTCAGTTTATTCGGACCCCCTTTTAAAGTCTGAGTTTTTTTTTTCAGCTAAACGACTTTTCATCCACCCCCCGTTACCGAAGAATTTACCAAATTTCCTATTTATCCTTGGATTTGCTCTAAACAGCACTGAATCAATATTTTTTGGAAAATTTTAATAAAAGCATCAATTTTGTCCTTTCAAACAGCGTTGTATCATATGTCTCAATATTTGCAAAAAAGCTTCCCCAAGGGGGGGTTTTTTAATTGTAATTTGGGTTTTATCTTCAAATTGATTGTCAGTGCAAATTTATCATTAAATATTTGTGATTTGGGAAGGGGGATACTTTCCCAAAGGAGTGTTTCCAGTGGCCAAAAAAATTAATTTCTAGATTTGGAGATACCAGCGACAAGTCTATAGCAGTGGTTTGTGTTTTTAATCTGGAATTCGAGTAATCTTCTCATTTAACAAGATTAGACTGAAATCAACAAAATTTTTTTAGATATCTGTTAGAAGACACTTTTGAACTTATGTTCCCAAAAAGGGATGGCATTAAAGCCCGAATTATCCATTTTTAGAAGTAAAAACGACGTTTTTTTGCCAGTCTGTATTTCTTTTGGGGCCGTAGGGGTAATACCGAAATGACTTTTTAAAGTGAGATGCCATTAACTTTTATCGCAGCCCTACAGAAAAAAAGTCTTCGAATTTATAGTCCTGGGCATGAAATTGTGGGAAAATTTTAAATATATCTGAAAAAAAGACATGCACCTTTTTATTTGAAATATGTATGTTGTTTTTGGGGGATAGTGAAATTTTTAATATTTGGGGCTTTGAAATTTTAAAAATTTAGCGATTGAAGCGCAACACACTATATTTCCCCGTTGTACGAAAATTTTTAAAGTGTGAAAATTCAGAGTTGATCTGGCATTCCCCTGTAATATTTTCAAAATTTTTAAAACGTGTTTCTTATAGATGTCTTAACTATAAGCAAAATTTTCATTTTGACAAAAAAAAAAACTGATCACTAGCAGGGTTTTGGAATTTTTCCCCCTGCCAAAGGGGCTGGGGGAGGGGTGCCACGGGAGGAGGAAACACATTTCCCCCGGCGGTGGTAAGGGTCCCTGGGTCTGGAAGGCCCGGGACTGCACTTTTAATGCGCGGGTGCCCCCTGAATCTTCCCCCTCTCTGCGCGTGTGGTCGTCCGAGGGGCGTAGATGACGGCCCAGGCTTCTTGCCAGTAGCTTTCTCCTTCGCCATTTGGGTGGAGGGGCATTTGAAGGTGATAAGACTTTTGGATGTGTCGTAACCCCCAAATGAGAAAATTTTTGGGATTCTTTCCAATTAATTCAGGAGGGGTGCGCATTAATTCACCCGTTTTTCTTCAAGAGTTGTGATTTGACGGGATTTACTTTTTGCCCAAACGTGGGACTGGGGAAAAAAATTTTGGTGGTGTGTGTGTGTGTGATTTGTGTGTGTGTGTGTGGTGTGTGTTTTGTGTGTGGGTTGTGTGTGGTGTGTGGTGTGGGTGTTGTGTGTTTTGTGTGTGTGTGTGTATGTTTTGATCATAAACCCAAGGGAAAAGGTGAGTTGTAAAAGATGCTTTTTTTGGAATCAAAGAAATTAGAAAATGGTAAAGGTCTATCCCTTTATGTTTTGTTGACCCTCCAGTCCCTAAGGTTTGTTGTTTGTATAGTAGAAGTAATAGTTGTAGTTGTAGTTATAGTAGTAGTAGTAGTGCAGTAGCGAGTAGCAGAGGCAGCAGCAGCAGTAGTGTAGTAACAGTGTAGTGTTTGGTTGGTGGTGGGGGTGTTGGTATAGTCTTGCAGCAACGGGGAAAACCACCCGTGCAGTGGGGGGTTGGGGGTGGCAGAAGAGTATAGAGCCGCATCGCGTATCAGCAGTAGGCCCGCGCAGTAATGCATTAGCACGTGCAGTAGCCTGGCAACAAAGTAGTAGTGGTGAGCAAAGCGTAATAGTAGTGATGAAGTAGCAGAAGCAGCTGCAGCTGTATAAACCCCGCAGCAGAGTAGTAGTTTGCTGCTGTTGTTGTTGTTGTTGTGGTAGAATTGTTTTTGTGTGTGGGATTATCGTTGGTTTTGTTTTCTTTGTTTTGTGTGGTATTTTGGGTTTTGGGGGGTTGTTGCTCTGTGTGCTGCTGCAGATTAAGAACAAAAAAGCAGTGGCAA
>CM031601.1:55947516-55950016 GCA_018398815.1 Conus ventricosus
ATTTACTACTAACATCGCTCAAGGAAATTCCCTATAATTGTTAGGATCATTGATATCACCCTTCTTAAAAATAGGTTGAATAGCAGATTCAAACCAGTTCTCAGGAAACACCCCATTATCAAATAGCTTATTAAACAACTCAGAAGGAAGTGTACAACTTGATCATTCGAATTCTTAAAAGCTCGGCAATAATGCCATCGGGACCAGCTGCTTTATGTTTTTTTAGTTTTCTAAGTGCTAGCAATATTCATCTCTAGAGATCGGACGATTCATATAGCCTTCAATTTCAACTTCAGCTGAATACTCATTTACTGTGTTGTCAGCATCCGTCTCCAGCAAGGCTTTAAAGTGTTGAAACAGGAGTCGACTGATATATTATTTTCTAGGCTGTTTTCTTTTTGAAGGACGCGTTATGAACAACGTCCCAAAATTCTTTTTGGTTTCCCACATGTCATTACCAGTTTATCTAGCAAAGCTTTGTTGAATGTTTCCTCTTCCGCTTTAGTAAATTTTTATATTCACGTCTGGCAATTACATATTCATTTCTCATTTCGATTATTGTTTCTGTTTTCTTTCTAATTTTACTGAGCGACGAAATATCTGTAACAATCTTCTAGTGTTTTTTTTACAAAGTTTACATTCTATATCAAACCATTTACATGAACTTCCATTCTATTAAATGATATACATGTTTTCATGGATCCAGCACTTTCTCTTATACAATCATTAAAAACTTTAAGAGCATTATTTACGTTAACATCAATCAAGTCAATTGCAAGATCAATTTTTGTGTGCGTTTCTTCACTGCACAAAATACTGGTATATGTAGCTGCACACCTCTCGTCCCATACAAGTTTGTGTATGACAATAATTCTCTTTTTGCATACACATATCAAGTGAACATTCCTTGGCAAGAACAACGCATGCTGTCACTGGTAAATGGTCGGAATCAATACGGTCAGCTATAGATAATTCACAAGAATCAAACAAAATCATAAAATGTTCACGTGAGAGTACGAAATAGTCTGTGACACTGCTTCCAGAGTCAGATATAAATGTGTAGCAAACCTTCATAGTCGCCTTTGCACATGCCATTTAAAATACTCAAATCTAACGCAGTGCACATGTCAATAATAATTTACCATAGCTGTTCAAAGTACAGTCATTTGAATGTCGAACCATATTATAGGACAAATTACTGAACTGTGGATCAAACGTATTTTGTACAATATAATCTTGAGAGACATCAGCTGTTCTGCTATTCAAATCTCCATTTAAAATAACATACACATCATTCTGCACAAAAAATCGGTTTAAACATTCTTCAAGCATACTAATTCATTGTCAATATCAAAATATAGTGTAAAATGGAGATCCTTCTGGTGCTATAATATGTACACACATACAGAATATCTTACCTAATCCAAATAACTCTTTACTGATCAAAAACATGCAACAATTAACATGATCCATATCAATACTTTTTAACGTACGGGAAAAGATCATTCCTTACTAAACAAACAAGTCCTCCGATCGTCTACCATGTTTAGTAAATTTAAAACGCA
Source organism: Conus ventricosus (assembly GCA_018398815.1). NCBI lineage: Eukaryota > Metazoa > Mollusca > Gastropoda > Neogastropoda > Conidae > Conus > Conus ventricosus. The sequence continues at coordinate 55,949,082 of CM031601.1, forward strand.
GGTTTTACAAAATAGTCTGTACCCGGTAAATAAGTCCAACTGACAGTCCTCAATGAACGTCTCAACTAAACAAACAAAATCGAACTGACAAACATAAGAAATGAACCCAGAGTCAAATATTTTTGATAACAATCCGTTTTTTACGTTCCACAACAAAAAAGAAACACGTTCTGGTTTTGCGCTCGGTGTGTGTTGCACGTGCTCACTCACGCTGTCACGACACGGCACGGCCTTGCTGACCTGATTAACATCGCAGAGTCAAGCGTGTCACTGACATGACGAACAGGAAAGCGTACAGACGGTGTTGGGTTACATTTGTTACCTCTCGTGTTCCTATCAATGGGAGAATTAAGTCCAGAAAATGGCCGGCCAGAATCCTATCTGGATTCACGCAAACTGTCCCCCTCGCCAAGGAAGATACTTCGACCATCAATGAGTAGGTGGTCAAACACCATCGTGGCCCTCTTCCCATCATTTCTGGCTTTTTTCAGGTGGGGAGACAGTTTGCGTCTTATCTCCCTCACTCGGAAGGAGAAGTCTTCTCCTACAAAAATTCTGGTACCCTGCAATTTCTTTTTCACACTGAGAATTGTACTTTGTCTTTATAAAAATGTGCATCTTGCGATCATCGGGGAATCTGGTTTGTTGTTCAAACGATGGACCCTGTCAAATTGGATGTCACCGCTTATATCCGGCTTATTAGCAATGACGTCATGTAATTTGGTTGCACATTGTTCATTGGATTCGTTTTGCTCTCTGTCTATTCCATAAAATATTAGATTATTCCTTTGGATCTGCCCTCAAGGTCGTCAGTCTTTCTTTCTAACTGATCGACTCGAGAGAGCAGATCAGAGTTTTTCTGTAACAAAGTTTGATTTTCTTTTTTCAAATCATCCACCTTTTTTTTCAAGTCCAACATATCCTTCTGTAACTCA
>CM031601.1:55957516-55970016 GCA_018398815.1 Conus ventricosus
TTCTGTCTTTTCTAGCTTTTCCTTTTTTCCAGTGGTGCACATACCTGCCTCCCTCACTATAACTATAGGGATGCTCTTTGTTCACAGTTAGGTATCCACCTAGATGCACTATTCTGTACCCGGAGTACCTTCACTTGATGAGTTGATTGTTTTTGTCCTTTCGTTTTGTTCTTGTGATGTTGGGTCCCCCCCCCCCCCCCCCCCCCCCCCCCCAAGTAAAAAAGATATATGTGTTCTTGTTATTCTATATTTTTTGCAACTTGAGTTGTTTCCCCTTATACAATTTGCTAATTGTGAGACTTGTAAGCACAACATTCCACGTCACTTGATACTAATTTGGCTCCTTGCATGTTCTTAATGATTGTATTGATTATGTGGCTTTGTTAGTAATCATAAAGAGGCATTTCTTGCATCCAAAGAAAGCGGTTTGTGTTTGAAAGAACCTTAGTTCCAGTGAGAAATAGCATAATATAGATTATTTGTTGTTGTTGTTTTTTGATTGTTTGTTTGCTTGTTTCTGTCCATAAAGATACGTTTGATGCTGTAAACAATATAATATGCTAAGGAGTCGCCTGACCATTGCGGTAATCTTGTTATGTTACAGTTTAGAAGAAAACAAAGATCTTAAGCGCTGAATAGTATAAACAGCACTCTTCCATGTGCATAATTCTATAAAATATTTGACAGAGTGGGGTAGGAGTGGGGTGTTTCCAAATCATATAGTACTTTTGCAGTACGTTATTTTTTGCATTTGCATTTTAAATTGGAGATTATTCGGAATGTAATCAGACTTGTTTCTCCGATTCGTTTGTTCTGGATTTCATTTCTGGTATAAAATGGTGAAGACCTTTGCGATACGCTTTCTATCTTGATTTTAAAGAGAACCACAATGGTGCTTTCAGGACGAGGCAGATTTTTACACAAAAAATATTGTTTTATTTACATGAAAAGACGATTAAAGTTTTTTGTTTTCTTATTGTTCAAGTTTCCCAGGTTCTTATTAAAGTACGTGCTTCCCTCATTATGACCTCCAGCAATGCATTTTTTCACAGTCAGGGAATCTAACGGGATCAGCGCCATTTCAAGACACACACGGAACATGTGAGGACGGACAGATTCCATAATCAAGTCAATTTTCATAATTCCCAATCAAAATGCAGTCAACATGCGGCGATCGCTCGCAAACGCAATGAAAAGTAAGCATGAAAAATCTCCATTCTGTACAGTGTCGATCCTACATTTTTGTCTAACCAATCCAACATGTCGCTGCTTCCAGGTTTGAAAAACTTGGCCTGAATTACAAGAAGTCACTCTTGACTCTTCTGTTCTGGTTTAAGTCAGAAAAAAAGTTTGTCAGGACTGGGGCCTTTAGAGTTCCAGCGAGACTCACCTCGAATCCAGTCACAAAATCCTGGGGAACCTCTCTGAATATGTTTCAATGGCAGGACTGCGTAATCAGTTCATTTCTCGCTGACTTCCTGAGCGACACGATTCAGACACAATATGTCACTACATGGCCTGTCTGCTCTATTCTGCTTTCTTTGTACGGTCATTTTTTTCTTCTCTGCAGTAAAAATTCCTATGAACAAAATGTGCTCATGGGGCATAGTCCTTTTGCAGTTTCCCTTCATTGTCGTTCTGCTCTGTGTGGGTCCTCTGTGAAGAGAGAGAGAGAGAGAGAGAGAGAGAGAGAGAGAGAGAGAGAGAGAGAGAGAGAGAGAGAGAGAGAGGAGAGAGAGAGAGAGAGGAGAGAGAGAGAGAGAGAGAGAGAGGAGAGAGAGAGAGAGAGAGAGAGTCGATGCTGGCAGTGAGTGAAAGATATAGAAGACAGTCGCAAGGACAGTTAAAGGAACAAAGACAACGAAAGCTCTTAAGAGACAAACATAAACACTTGTCTAAAACATTTTCACTCCTAGGTACCTGTAGAAAGAAGATTTGCCATCGTACATTAAGATGACCACATTGGCATCACACACCACACACACACACACACACACACACACACACACACACACACACACACCACACACACACACACACACACACACACATACTTGTCGAACAAAAAAATAGCAACAAAACTAGAGGATGTTGACACAACTGTTCTAATGGCAAACCAAAAGAGTACGTCCCAGACGGTCCATTCGTCCAGATCACAGCAGTTTACTGTACAGTAAATTATCAGGAGAAAAGGGAGAGCGGGCGATAAACTGTCACAACGGACACAAAAAAGGAAAGCTGAGTGGAGATTTGGGGTTGGACGGCTATCTTCTGTTTATCCACAGTGTATATTTTACACGAAAGCTGTTTTCTTATGCATGGAAATTGATCTGCTGGAAGTTTGTTTTCTCATGCAGGTCCTCAAGCATGAGGAAATGGCCGTGAAATGGTGCGCGTGAGCTCACACATCTGCATGCAACACACACACACACACACACACACACACACACACACACACACACACACACACACACACCTATTTACATACAAAAAACAAATACATGCATTCGTGCACTGTGCGCGTTCACTACACACACACACACACCACACACACAACACCACCACACACCACACACACACCACACACACACGCGCGCGCGCAGCACGCACGCACGCACGCACGCACACACACACGCATGCATGCACGACCACGCCACCAACCGCGCGCGCGCATGCTTTCACGCACACACGCACGCACGCACGCACGCACGCGCACCACACACGCACGCACACACACACACACACACACACACACACCACACACACACACACACACACACACACACAACACACACACACACACACACACACACACACACACACACACACACACACACACACACACACACACACATACCCACTGGCGCAATTACGCGCAAGGAAAGAAAAAAAAAGAATCACACATTAATGTCATACAGTGTTGTTAACTTATCAACAAATGAGTTTATGATGTGAATAACAATATTAGCACCAGAGTTGTCTTTGCAGGTATAGGAGAGGCTTTAGATGTAATCAGTCACTCTCACACATTCAGTCATGTTTTCTTAGGTAGCTGAAACTCTGTAACTTGCGAGGAAAGAAAATCCTCGTCAGTTCCAGGGATATTGTTTTTGTTAAATATGTAACAGGCAGTTCAAATAATTGTCCGTCGATATGGTTTTCAATTGACAAAATTAATCATGGTGTCCATATGGTTCAGGAATAGGCCATACACTGTTTTCCTTGTCTTTTGATCTCTTGATGACTTTCTGAATCGGGCTGAACTTAACCACATATCTGTTAGTCCAACTGCAACAAAATATATGTGTTTGGCAGCACATCAAAAAATGATAAAGTAAGTCTCCTTTTTTCCCTATATCTATCAATTTCCGGTGAAATAATGGAGGAACTTTAAAGGACAAAGGATAGGAAATAATATCAAAATGCATATTTTTCCCCTGGCCGCATGTGTTTTCTTTTAACCTGAATTTTCAGACTTACCATGACAAAGACTATAAGAGGACAGGATCAGTGTTTTTGCCTTTCATAATTGGGTTCCGGTGTGCACTTTGAAGGCATTTACCATTTCCTGTTGGTCCAATAACATGAACACCTCTCGTTGCCAAGACGACTTAAATGCGAATTACACTTGTTCACTATTCCAGTGTGAATATATTGGCGTGCGCTTAGGGCTAGACGCACCGTTTACACACTTCTTTGACTGCACAACGAGTGCACTATTCTGTGCGCTCGCCGCTTCTATAAACAGAACATTCGGTTAACTCTTTCCAGTTTCACCCTCCTTAAAAAAAAATATAAAAAACGGCCAGGAAGGAAAGGATAAAACGGGATGTATCCATATAAATATCCCCTCTCAACCTCTGTCATGACCTCTGAGTCGAATGTTACCCCACTACTCTAAGCTTAGGGAGAATGTTTCTGTTTTTCCTTTCCATTTATACTTCTTCATCTTTTTTTCTATCTCACTGTTTCTCTATCACTTTATCTTCTTCAGTTGCCTGTCTATCCACCCCACCCCTCCCCTCCCTTCCTCCTTTTCTACCTTGTTTATTCATTTATTTTGGTTGTCTAAAATCACTTATGTGTATAGACATTAAATTGAAGAACACACACACACACACACACACACACACACACACACACACACACACACACACACACACATACACACACACACAAGGAACACTTCGTTTTGATATATAATGCGTTACCCTAAACACCCACATACACAAAGCACAGCCATACCCAGTTTCGAAACAACATTTCAAGGTTCAAACAGTGTTATTATCCTGCACCTGACAATAGATGATGTTCTAAAATAGTTGTGGCAGGGAACAAACAAACTGCCTGTAAGCACCGCACATAATGCACGAAAATTCCAAGTTAAGATTACTCATGTGTGTAGGGTGTCTCCACAGTCTTCCTAAACCTTACCTGAGGTTGAGCGTGTCTTGAAGCAAACAATCCCGCGCTGTTCTTGGTTCAATCATGGCATGCATCACAAAGAACCAGACAAGACGAGGTCAACATCGGTCAAACCAATTATTTCCCCAAGGCATGTTCACCTTTGTTGTTGTTGTTGCAGTTGTTGTTGTTAGGATCATGGGCTGAAAAACAAATCGCCCGTAAGCTTCTATAACAAAACAAAACAAAACAAAATTAAAAAGAACACATGGACAGAAAAAAAAGTCAATGATAAATAACTAAACATAAAAGTCAATAAATAAATAGATTTAAAAAAATGAATGAATAAATAAATGAATAAGTAGGCTTGCATAGATAAATGAATAAATATGAAAACAAATAAATAATAAAACGATGAAAGGAGATGAAGTAATGAATAACAAAGAGGTTTTCTTTCAAGCTTTTTTTTCTTAAAGTTTCTAACAATAAGACACAAATGCATCAAGGCAAGGGGAAAAAAACAACAGCAGAAGAAAAGAAATATAAAAAAGAAGAAAAAAGCAACAGAAAAACATTTGAACAAATAAAATCACACAGCACAATCATAGTAATGGCTTAATCCAAGGACATCAAATCCCTTTTTGCCCCCCCGGGGGGAAAACCGACCCCCCTTAATGGCATAAGGTATCAAATATGGTTTTCATCTTTTTCCTTTTTTTTCGCTAAAGGCGGGTTTTTTTTTTTAAACTTTTTACGGGGACCATACGTGTCGAGGAATAAAAAAACATAAGGTTTACTTAAATCAAAAAAATAACAAAAAACCCAAAATAACGGAGAGAAAGAGAAAAAAGAAGAAGAAAAAGGGAAGAAAAAAGAAAAAAGAAGAAGAAAAGAGAGAAAGAGAGAGAAGAGGAAGAGAGAGGAGAGAGAGAAGAGAGAGAGAGAAGAGAGAGACGAGAGAGGGGGGAAGACGAGAAGAGGGGTTTTAATTTAAAATTTCAACAAAAAGGGAAAGGAAAAACCCCAACAAACGGAAAGAGAGAGAAGAAGAAAAGAAGAAGAAGAAAAGGGGGTTTTGGAAGGAGAAGAGAGAGAGAGAGAGAGAGGAGAGAAGAGAGAGGAGAGAGAGGGGGAAGGGAGAGCGGGGAAGAGCGAGCGAGAGAGAGAGAGAGAGGAGAAAGAGAGAGAGAGAAAAGAGGGGAGAGAGAGAGAGAGGGAGAGAACGAACAAAACAAACCCAAAAGGGGTTAATGAGTTAACCCTTAAAACCCCTTTCTAAAGCGGGGGTTACGATGGGGGGGGGCTGTCAAAAATGAATCCCAAAGGGAATTGAAACACAAACAACGAATTTCAGAAAAAAAACCTGCGTTTGGGGAAACCAAATCAGGGAAAATAATACAAACGTCAAACCCCGTGTGATTGTCATTGGGTTTCCCAAAAATGTTTATCCACATCAACAAGTTTTCCCCGTTCTCCGCAGCTGAATTGCCGCGGGAAAAGCCATTTGCGCTTTTTCTCTTTCAATAGAATGAACGTTTTCCATCCTCCTTATCATTCCCTGTAGGTACGCCTTTAAATGTCACGGTATCACGTTCTCTGGGGGCCGTTCTGTTGTTCATTCCCCCGGGGGAAATTTCCCGGGATCACAAACCCCACCCACAAAAAGTATCAACAAAATTTTTACACCCGTTTCCCTTCATGACCCATAATCCAAGACCGAACTTCGTCGGGTGAAACTGTAAACAGATTTTTTTCACACGCCCCAAATCGATCTCGTTTTGCTTGTCACTTCCCGTTTTTTTCTTCTGCAGGCTGATTTAAACAGACGAAGGAAAGGTTGTCACCCTTGACAATCTCATCATATGAACACACTCTCGCGGTTTTCTGTCAACGGGGTAAAATACACTAGGAGGTGTCGGCAAAAAAAAACCCGGGAGGGGAACATAAATTTTAAATCGCTTTTTTTTTGTTTGCTTCTGTAGGTCTCTGCTCTGTCCTGCCCCCTGTTCAGCTGTGACGGGAAATTGAAACAATACCCACCCTTGGCCTTGGGGGGGGGGGGCGGGGGGCCCGGGGAGCTGTTCTTTACTTAAAATAAACCGCAGAACAAAGACAGTTTGTTTCCCCTCCCTCTTTTTTGAATGACGAAAAAACGTCATTTTTTTTCCCATTGCAGCATTGAGGGGGGCTTCTACAGGGGGGGGGAAACCTTCAAACGGGGGCGCCTGAAAAATTTTTTACAGTTATACAAACGGCTGAAACACGTTTTTGCCGGGATACAGAACAAGGGAGGCCACCAAGAGAGAGAGAGAGAAGAGAGAGGGAGAGAAGAGAGAGAGAGAGAGAGAGAGAGGAGAGAAAACCAAAAACCATCACCACCCACCCCCCCGGGGTTTTAAATTAACTCCACCCAAAAAAAAGAAAGGGGGTGTTTTGTTGTGTGTTTTGTGTGGGGTTGTGGTTGTTTGTGTTTGGGGTGTGTTGGGGGTTTTGGTTGTGTTTTGGGGTGTGGTGTGTGTTGGGGTGTTGTGGGGGTTTTGGGGAAAAGCGAGAGTTGGGGGGGGTGGAGGCAGAAACCTAGCAAGAAAAAAAAGAAAAACAGACCCTTTAATATTGTTATGTTTACGTGTGAAAAGAGCCGGCAAAGTTTTTTTTTTTTTTCTTTCCCTTTTTTCCCCCCCACTTCCCTTTTCCCCTTATCTGCTATTCTTTGGATTCTTGTTGCACATACTTCGTAATTTTGGGAACCAAAACAATCCCAAGAAACCCGTAATTTAGGGTAAACCCTGAGAAACCCAATATGCCACGCAGGCCGTAAAACATGGGCTGCACACACACACACACACACACACAAAAAACACCACACACACACACACACACACACCTTAAGAGAGAGAGAGAGAAGAAGAGAAAAGAGAGAGAGAGAAAGAGAGAGAGGAGAGAAGGAAGAGAAAAGAGCGAGCGGGGAGAAGGAAAAGGGAGAGATTTTCAAAAATGGGGAACTTTTAGGGAAATGGATAACGTAAACATGGCATAGTATTTGTGAACAAACGAACGCAAAAAAATTTAAACAAGATATCAAAAAGAAATTTTTTAACGCAGCCATCATAAAACCATTCGCAAATGCCCTTTATGGGGGGGCATACCAAATGGAACGGGTTTGGGATATTTGTAATATTTGAGTGGTAAGTAGCGCTTTTTTTCTTTTTTAAATCTATCAAATGGGGACAGCGTAAACAAGACACATTCGTTTTTTTTTTTGTTTTTTTTTTCCCCTTTTTCAACCAGGCGAATCAATTGGGTTTTCCCTTTTTTTCTTTTTTTCCTTATTGTGTTTGTTCAAAAACCCGGTTATAATGTTTGTGAACCATCACGGCTGTATTTTTCCACAAACTTTAAAAATTTTTGAAAACAAATCGCGACATATATTTTTCCTTTGTCGTTTTAATTTACAGGGGAATCGAAAGGGTTTATGGGGCTACCCTTTTTCTGTGTATCTATAAATTTTCCTTTTGGTTTTTGGTTTCCCAAAAAGTGACAGAGGGGCCCACGGGATTTTTTAAAATTGGTTTTAAACACTTTGGGGCTTAAAACAAGCTACAATAAAAGGAAAGAACGATTATCAAACACATAATACAGTTTGAAAAAAGAAGACAGAAGGAAAGAGAAGAGAGAGAGGGAGAGAGAGAGAGAGAGAGAGAATTTGTAAGATTTTTGTAGTTTAATAGAGACATAGCTTCAGCTAGCTAGCTAAAGAGATGGGCATATAAAAGATTTTTTAAAATAGATAAATAGATAGAAAAGATAAAAATTTAATAGATAGATAGAAAAAAGAAAAAACAATTATGTTTTGGTTTTTGTTAAGAGGAAAATTTCAATCATACAAAATAGGCCTACCTTTTTTCCCTTGGGGGGGAAAGACGAGAGAAGAGAAGGGGAGAAAGAGAGAGAGAGAAGAGAGAGAGAAAAGAGAGAGAAGAGAGAGAGAGAAGAAGAGAAAACAAACAACACAAATTTTAGCACAGAGACAGAGAGAAGAAGAAAGAGAGAGGGGGAGAGAGAGAGAAAGGAAGAAAAAAAAGGGGAAACAAGACAGAACAGAAAAGAGAGAGAGAGAGAGAGAGAGAGAGAAGAGGAATTTCAAAAAAAAAATTTATTTGAATGTGCCCTCCTCCATTTTTCATACTTTTCCATGCCCCCCTTTTCCCCTCCTCCCCCCCCCCCCCCCCCCTTTTCCTTATCTTCTTTTGGCACATATTTACATAACAGGGAAGCAATATTTCGGCAACCCCGAATCCCTTTTCTTTCTCTTCTCCCCAAACCTCGCACGTCGAAAAATCCTTCCCAGATTCCCGCCCCCCCCCAAACCCCCCCCCCCCCCCCCCCCATTCCCCCCCCCTCCCCCCCCCCCTTCCCGCTAAAAAACATACACAAGCCGTGAAAAGGCCCTTTTCCCATCCTTTTTGAAAGTTTCAGCAGGGAAAACTTTGGGGCCCCTAAGTTTTTGTTGCCCCCGTTGCCCCAAAAGGGCCCGGGAAATTTTGGGTTTTTTGGGAAAGAAAACCCCCCCCCCCTTCCCTCTTTTTTTTTTTACCCTTTCCCCTCCTTCCACAAAATTCCCCCTTCCACCTTAAACCTTCCCCTCCTTTTCCCCTTTCTTTACCCTCTTTTTTACCCCTCCCCCCCCCTTTCCCTTTTTTTCCCCCTTTTATCTCCCCTCTCGCTCTCCCCACCCCTCTCATCTCCCCCCTCCCCCACCCCCCCTTTTCCTCTACCTCTCTCTTCTCCCCAACTCTCTCTCTCTCCCCCCCCCCCCTCCCCTTGTAAAATGAAAAATTGGGAAAAAAATAAATATCTATTGCCCGGAGGTTCACTTCAGTTTTAAAATTTGTGATGTTTAAGGGGGCCAAAACCCACCACAAGAAGCCAAGTCAGGGGTTTTCACGCATGTTTTTTTTTTATTAAAAAAGTTAATTTTTGGGGTACGTCGGGTGGGTACCTAGAGACAATTTTTGTTTTTTTTTGTCCCAAACCATTTCTACTGTTAAGGACTTGAAAACGGTTTAAAATGCGACTCCCACTGATCCAAGCTTCTTGTTCGTTTGATCTGTGTAAAGAGTTTAAAAAAAGAAAATTTTAAGCAATTCGTTTAAATTTAAAAGAATTTTTTTTAAAAAAATAAAAGCAAAACCATTTTCTCCCTTTATTTTTAAATGAATTTGAATCAAAACCCGCATAATCACAAAACAATGGTGGGTTTTTTCCCCCAGGAACGAAAAAGGGGGTTAAAAACAACATGGGTATTTTTTGGTTTTTAAATACCCTGTCCCAAAAAGCCTTAGTATAAAATTTCTTTTTTCTTCTTTTTTAATCAAAATAAACTTTCCTTTTTTTTTTTGTTGATAATAAGCAGCAAGTAAAGCCACACACACACACACCACAAAAAACACCCAAAACACACACACCCCACACACACACACAACACACACAACACAACCCCACCACACCACAAAACACCCCACACACACACGCCCCAAACCAAAAACACACACCAAAAACACAAAACACACACACACACACCAAAAACACCACATGCACACACACACACACACAAAACCCCAAAACACACAACCCCACACCACACACACACACACACACACACACACACACACAACACACACACAAATGATATTTGCTATTTCAAAATTTTTTTAAGTGGGTAAATATAAAAACAATAGGAATTCCCCCTTTTTTTAAAATTTAAATAAAAGAAAGAAAAAGGGTTTTTACCGCCAAGGGCCGTCAATCAAATACAGGACAAAAAAAATAATTTTCGACCTCTTGGGTCTTCTTCAGGGAAAAAGAAATAACATTTTGGAAAGTGAAAACCCAAAACAAAAACCACTTATTCTCCAATTCCGGCGAAAAACAAAAAAAATCTTCCCGAATTAAATTTAAACTTTTTAATTTGTTTTGATCCACCCCCTGCTCAAAAAATGATCACCTTAAAAAAATGTTTGGAAAAAAAAAAACACGTTTTTTTTGTGCAAAGGGGTTTAAAGGGGGCTGAAAACCCCAAAAACTCCAAAAATCTTGTATACAAAAACCAAAACAAAAAAAAACCAAACAAAAAAAAACCAAACCCTGGGCAGGGATTGTATGAACGTTTGTCACAGGGGTTTTGCCTATTACTGGCAAATGAAAACCATTTGTGCTAACAGGGTTTAAAGTTAAAGGTTTTATATCCCCTAGCCTGTTTGGGAGTAGAACAAAAAATATAAACAGAGGGTTGGGTTTTGCCCAAGCATGCCCTCAAGGGAAACGGGGCCCTAAACCAAAATTTATTTTTGCTTTTTTAACCTACCCGGGAAATGAATCAAATTACCCATACATCGCTTTGGGGATCAGAAAAAGGTTTTAAAAATGCGTGGGGAAAACAAAACACCAAAAAAACACACAAAACACACACACACACAACACACCTAAGGAGTAGTTCAAACGACGACCGCCCCACTTTAAGCCAAACACTTCGAAAATTTGAATGGGAGGTCCCCCTTTATATGACAGACAATTACCAAAAACGATCACAAAACACACTTGAAACCCGGAAAAAAGAGACAAAAGAAACCCACGTTTCAAAATCCGTTTCAAGTTTTGCAACCCCGGTTTTGAATATTGGGGGGCCCACTGAGGGGAAAAAAAGATGTTTTGGTTTTACATGAAGGGAGTAAAAAAATTTGACTCATCTCCGGGTTTAAAAAAAAGAAGAAAAAAGAAGTAGATTTGTGTGTCGGGCCTTTTTTGCAAAACTCAAAAGTAAAACAACAAAACAATTGACTTAAAAAAAAAAGTCCCCGAAAAATTTAAAAACGTTTCAAGAAATTTAATCTGGTTTTTTTTAAAAATTTTTAATTTTTAAACACTGCGGCTGCGGGGACCAAATCAACCCAAATTTTGTGCGGCGTGCGCGCGCCGTGTGTGTTGTGTGTGTGGTGTGTTTGTGTGGGGTGTGTGTGTGTGGTGTGTGTGGTTTCGGCGCAATGTGGTTTTTGGGGTGCATGTGTGTGTGGTGGTGTGGGGTGTGTGTGTGTTGTGTGTGTGTGTGTGTGTGGGGGGGCTGTGTGTGTGTCTGGGTGTGCGTGTCGTGTGTGTGTGTGTGTGTTTTCCACTCTCTTTGTACACTACACCACCGTTCCAGATATACAACTGAAACTTGTAAACATCTTTGGTCTCTGGTTGAAAGGTTAGTTTTCCATACTTTTTGTTGGGCTGGTAAAATGTTTGACTGCAACAGGAGCGGGGTCATGCCGCTGTTCCCCAGGTTCTTTGTTCCCCAGTCTCTATATTCCCCATCCCGGTGTTCCCCTCAAGAAAAAATCGAAATTCAGTCCCTAAGTTCCCCAGTTTCGCTGTTCCCCACCCTGTGGCGATCCCGCTGTTCCCCATTCCCGCAAATCCCCGGTCCCGGTGTTCCCCAGTCCCGGTGTTCCCCAGGCCCGCGTGTTCCCCAAGTTTTTGCCGTTGTGGTGTTGGTGGGTTTTGCTGACTTAAACGTTGTTACTGTTGTTTTCATTGCTATAGGCGAGGCAGTGGGAGGGCGGGGTGGGAGGGTCGGGTATTGGGGGTGGAGCGTGAGGCCGTAGATGAGGGGTTTCATGCCGACTAGACAGCGCTGGAACCAGCAGGTCAGCACTTGCATGACCCCATCAGGTCTGTGTAAACAGTCTAAAAGTAAAATGGCCCGTTGCGAAAGAAAAGGTGTAGCTCACGCAAAGTGTGACATGTGCATTTTTTTTCCTATTATTTTGTTTACCTTGGGATGTGCCCGCGCAACCTCTCCTTGTACAGTAGGGCCCGTACTGGCGCTAACGTGCATTGAAATCGGTTTGGGGAACAGCGCTACGGGGGAACAGAGAACCTGGGAAACACCGGTACGGAACAGCGGCACGCTTTTTCGGTCGGGGAACATCGACACTGCGGAACAGAGACACGGGAACAGCGCTACTGGGGAACATAGAACCCGGGGAACACCGGCACGCTCCCACAGGAGCCCCTGCATTGGCAAAAAATCTCTTTCTAAGGTTTCTAGAATTCTA
>CM031601.1:55977516-55982516 GCA_018398815.1 Conus ventricosus
TTTTTCCCCTTTTCTCCCCCCCCTTCCCTTTTTCCTTTTCCCCTTTTTTTCCCCAAATTTACCCTGGAAAATAACCCCTTTTTAAAAAAAAAAATTTTTTTACAAAATTTATTCAAAACCAACAAAAAGAAAAAGGAAAAACCCCTCCCCCCCTTTTTTTTTTTTTTTTTTTTTTTTTTGTTTGTTTTGGGGGGAGAAAAGGGAGAAAAAAAAAAAGGGGTTTAAGAGGGCAAGAGAGCAACCCCAAAAAAGCGAAAGGCCCCGGCCCCCGGGGGGCGGGGGTGTGTGTGGGGTTGTGTTGTGTGTGTGTGGGGTGTGTTGGGGGTGTTTTTGTGTGTGTGTGTGTGGCTTTGCGTGGGTTGCCGCGTTGGGGTTTTGGAGCGAACGCGGTGCGTGTGTGGTCGGGTGTGTTTCTCTATTTTATTTCCATCACTTTCACCCCTTTGCTTTAGTCCCTTTTGGCAGTTTTTTCGGCTATCAAAAAAATTACTGAAAACACACAACACAAACCCCAAACCCCACACACACACACACACACACACACAAAACAACCACACACGCACGCGCACGCCGCACGCCGCCGAAACCGCACGCAGCACCCACCACCACCACCACACAAAACACACACACATACAAAACCACACAACATCCTTTTCTCTCGCCCCCTTTCGGGTCTGTCTGCCCAGTCTGTCTTTCTGTCTGTCTGCCCTTGTTTTTGTCTGTCTGTTTTCTCTCTTCTACTCTCTTCTTTTTCTCTCCCTCTTCCTCTCCCCCTTTCTTTCTCTCTCGCTCCTCTTTCCTTTTCTCTCTCCATTTGTCGTTTTTTGTTTGCAGACAAAAGCGTTTTTATTCCGCATGGGTGGGACTTTTGGGCATTCATTCCCATTCATTTCCTTGTTTACCAAGGGGCAGCCGCCTATGCCCAGTGAAAAAGGGGGAGAGGAATGTGTTTTTTTAAACAAGTGTGTGTGTGTTTGTGTGTGTTGTGGGGTGTGTGTGTGTGTGTGTGTGTGGTGTTGGGTGGGGGGCGTGTGTGAGGGGCGTGCGTGCGTGTGTGCGTGCTTTCGTGCGTGAAATGTGTAAGAGGGCTGCGTGTTATGGAGTCACAAGATTTGTGTGTGGGGGTTGGGGTTTTGGTGTGGGTGTGTGTGGGGGGTGTGTGTGGGTGTGTGTGGGTGTGTGTGTGGTTGTGGTGCGCGCGGCGCGCGCCCCGACCCGCTTTTGGCATGTCTGTGTTTGCAGATTCTTTTTGGATGGCCGGGGTTTCTTGTAACAGAGACTACTTTTCACCCCAAAGGTTGGGCCCCTCCTTGCCTCCCTTTCCTTTTTTTTAAAAATCACACAAAATTAACACAGCACCCTCTCTCTCTTCTCTCTTCTCTTCCCTCTCTTTTCCCCCTCTCTCTCTCCCCTCTCGCTCCCCCTTTTCCTCCCTCTCTCTCTTTTCTCTCTCCCCCCTTCCTCCCCCTCCCCCCCCTCCCGCTCCCCTCTCTCTCTCTCTCGCCCCTCTCTCTCTCACTCGCTTTCTCTCCCCCCTCTCTCCCCCTCTCCTCTCCCCTCTTTTCCTCTTCTTTTTTACCTTTTTTTTTATTTTTTTTTGTTTAAAAATCCAACTTTATTTTTAATGTTGGGTTGGGACTTGCTTTTTTTGATTCCCCAGTGCCCCCTTCCCGTTGACGGCCGTTTTCGGAAAAGGGAGAAAAAATTACTTGAAATGTGGGTGTGTTTTGGGGTTTTGGTGTGTTTTTGGCGTGGGGCGTGTGGGGTTTTCGTGCGTATTTTGGTGTGTGTTTTGTGGTGTGGTTGTGTGTGTTTTGGGGTGGGGGGGTGTGCGTGTGTGCGTGTTTTGGTGTGTGTGTGGTTTGTGTGTGGTGGTGTGTTTGGTGTGGGGGAGAGAGATAGGGGGAGGGAGAGAGGAGGAGGAGAGAGGGGGGAGAGAGAGGAGGGGAAAAGAACCCACTCATTTTTTTGGAAGATACACAAAAATACTTCGGAAAAATTAAAATTTTTATGAGAATTTTTAAATCCCCTCATTTTTTGTTTTGTAGAAAACTCAAGGAAATCGGGGCCCAGTGGAAATATGTAAAAACAATGTCAGAAAATGCCTATGAACCCCAAAAATATTTTCATAGGAGAAAAACCTTTTCCAATATAAAAAAAAAAAAGCGGGGGGCCCAAAACCCCTAAAACATACGAAAAAAAGAGTAAAAATCGATTAAAACAATACCCTTGGGGCCATAATTTTTTTAAGTTTTGGGTTACCTTTCCCACATTAAAGACAGTACGTTTACGTTTGTTTAAAACAACAGATATTTTTATCTTAATGCAAATCATTTACTATCACGATGCGAAAGAAATTGTATAAAAAAATGGGGGTATAAAAGAAAAAAGAAAGCCAAAGGGCTTTCTTTTCCAAATTTGGGTTTTTGGCTTTTTTTTTTGGTTATCTGCAAGTTTAGAAACTTATCCCAACAGTGTTAACGGTGTGAAAAAAATCATTGAATTGGGCAAAACTTTTGGGAGAAAAACGAAAGGTTTGGAGAAAATTGCAAAATGAAAAAATGTTTACGCAACCCAGAAAATTTATTGTGGAAAGTAAGAAAGAGAGGGGGTTTGTTTAAAAATTTCTTTAATTCAGACAGTTAAAAGATTTAATTTCTCTCTCTCTTTTCCCTCTCTCTTTTCCCTCTCCTTCTTTCTCTCTCTTCTTTTTTTTTCCCCTTTCCCTTCCCCCCCCCCTTTTTTTTTTTTTTGCTGGGAGAGAGGTGCTGTTTTTTTAAAAAAAAAAAAAAAAAAAAAAAAAATTGTGGGGGGGGGGGGGGGGTTTTTTTTTTTTTTGGGGGGGGAAGAAAAAAGGGGAAAGAAGGGGAAAGGGGAAAGGGGAAAGCAAAAAGGGGGTTTTTTTTTGGCCCCCCGGGGGGGGGGGGGTTGGTGTTTGTGTGTTGTGTGTGTTGTGTGGGGTTTGTTTTGTGTGTGTGTGTGTTGGCCCGTGCGTGTGGGCACGCGTGCGGGTGTAGCGACGCGTGCGTGTGTGTCTGTGTGTTTCTTATTTTTTTCCCATCATTTTCATCACCTTTCAGCCACTTTGCTGCAGTTTTCTTCGGTATAAACAAATTACTGAACAAAAACACACAAAACCCACAACACACAACACACACCCACACACAACACACAACAAACCCGCACGCACGACCACGCAGCACGCACGCCGCACGCACGCCCCAACCCCACCACACACACACCACAAAATACACACACCCAAAAATTTTCTCCTCTCTCTTTCTTCGCTGTCATCTGTCTGCTGTCTGTCTGTCTGTCTGTCTGTCTGTCTTCTTCTCTCTCTCTCTCTCTCTTCTCTCTTCTCTCTCTCTCTCTCTCTTTTTCCCTCTCTCTCTCTCTCTCCTATGCGTTTTTTGCTGCAGCGAAGCGATTTTTTTCCATCATGGGTGGGACGTTCTTGGCATTCACTGCATTCATTTCCTCTGATTCCAAAGTGCACCCTCCCTTAAGTGTGGAAAGGGGAGGGAATGTGTGAAATCACAAGTGTGTGTGTTGTGTGTGTGTGTGGTGTGTGTGTGTGTGTGTTGTGTGTGTGTGGTGGGGGTGGTGAGGCGTGGTGCGTGTGTGCGTCTTTTCGTGCGTGCTGTGTAAGACGTGGTGCGTTTTATTGATAAAGATGTTGTTGGTGTGGGTGTGTGGTGTGGTTGTGGTGTGTGTGTGGGTGTGTTTTGTTGTGTGTGTTTGTGCGCGCGCGCGCGCGCCCGAGGCTTTTGCGCATGTCGTTTTTGAGATTCTTTTTGGGGATTGTGTTTCTTGTAACAGAGACTATTTTTTATCAAGTCCCCTTGTGCCTTCCATTTCTTTAAACCACACACAATTCACACGATCTCTCTCTCTCTCTCTCTTCCTCTTCTCTCTCTCTCTCTTCCTCTCTCCTCCTCTCCCCTCTCTCTCTCTTCCTCTCTCTCTCTCCCCTTTCCCCCTTTCCTCTCTCTCTTCTCTCTCTCTCTCCCCTTCTCCCTCTCTCTCCTCTCTCTTCTCTCTTCTCTCTTGTCTTTTCTAATTTTTGTTGTATTTTTTTTAAACATTTTTTGTAATTTGGGGTTGGACATCGTTTTTTGATTCCCCATGCAATTGCGTTGAGGGCGTTTTCGGAAAAGGGAGAAATACGTAGAAATGTGGTGTGTGTGTGGGGTGTGTGTTGCGTGTGGCGTGTGCGTGTGCCGTGCGTATTTTGGTGTTTTGTGTGTGTGTGTGTGTGTGTGTGTGTGGTTGTGTGGTGTGGGTTCGTGTGCGTGTGTGTGTGTGTGTGTGTGTTGTGTGTGTGTGTGTGTGGTGTGTGAGAGAGAGAGAGAGAGAGAGAGAGAGAGGAGAGAGAGAGAGAGAGAGAGAGAGAGAGAGAGAGAGAGCAAACCACTCACTATTGGAAGATACACACATACTTCAGAGAAATCAATTTTATGAGAATAATAAATGCCTCACTTTTGTGTGTAGACAACTCTAGGAAATCAGGTCAGTGTAATATGTACAACAATGTCAGAAAATGTCTATGAACACCTAAATATTTTCATATGTAGAATACCTTTTCCTAATATAAAATGAAAAAAAGACGGGGGGACACAACTACAACATACGAAAACTTAAGAGTAAAAATCAGATTATAACAATAGCATGCGCCATGAATAATACAGTCTAGGTTACCTTTGCCACATGTAAAGCACAGTACGTTTACGTTTGATAAAACTACAGATATTTTTATCTTAATGCTATCATCTACTATCACGATGCGAAAGTAATGTATACAATTGAGGGGTATAAAAGAATGAAAGAAAGTCAAGCATTCATTCCGAATGGGTTTAGGCTTCTTCTTGTTATCTGCAAGTTAGAAACTTCATACCAAACAGATTTAGCGTGTGTGAAAAACAAGTCATCTGAATTAGCATACATATTGAGATAAACGAAAAGGTTTGGAGCAAAACTGCAAATGAAATATCCGTTTA
>CM031601.1:55990016-56020016 GCA_018398815.1 Conus ventricosus
GAATCTGAGTGGCTTCAGGACGATCGGACTAGTGGTGCAATACAAGAACAGAGAACGTCATCTAAATCTGTGGACTGTTCAGTGAATGGTGATGTGCCATGCATGGAAGAAGTTGGACGAATGGATAGGTAGATTGATAGGAGAGAAGGTCGTGAGATGTTCAAAGGCCGTCTGAGCCTTTAACTAACCAGTGATAGGAAGCATTCCTCTGGCTGTGTGTGTGTGTGTGTGTGTGTGTTGTGTATGAGAGAGAGAGAGAGAGAGAGAGAGAGAGAGAGAGAGAGAGAGAGAGAGAAGAGAGAGAGAGAGAGAGGAGTTTTGCCAATAGTCATCTGAAACTACTGTTTATGTTATAGCGGTGTGGTAATTTTCGTGTGGTGTGTGTGTGGTGTGTGTGTTGTGGTGTGTGTGTGTGTGTGTGCGCCTGCGTGCGTGCTTGCGTGCGTGTGTGCGTGCATGCGTGCGCGCGCGCGCGCGCGCGCGCGCGCGTGGTGTGTGTTGTGTGTGTGTGTGTGTGTGTGTGTGTGTGTGTGTGTGTGTGTGTGTTTTCGAGGTGAATTGGATCTTTTATGGATTTGATAATACATTTTGACGTTTTGAACTAAGTGCTGCCCATACTATTGAACAACATGAACGTAATATTGGCTTAATTGGTCATAAACCCATTTTGATTGAATTGTTTTGAATTAAGGATATGTTTTGGTGAACAAATACATCATCATCATCATCATCATCATCATCATCATCATCATCACCATCACCATCATCATCATCATCGTCGTCGTCGTGTGGTCGTCGTCATTGTCGCCGTCATCATCATCATCATCATCACATCATCATCAACAAATTTTGATTGAATTGTACTGGATTAAGGGTATGTGTTGGCGGACGAATGCAATAGCGTCATCATCATCATTATCATCATTATCATTATCATCATCATCAGCAGCAGCACCAGCACCAGCAGTAGCAAGCAGCAGCAGCAGCAGTAGCGGCGGCGGCGGCAGCAGCATTATCATCATCACCATCGTCATAGTCACCTTCATTACTGTCATCGCTCAGGGCATTCAGATGAGAATCTCCACCAAATGTTTTATCCCAGTCGTGTGGAGGATACATACCACAAAATAACCCATTCCCACATTGACACAATCCTTATCACCACCCTCTGCGACTAATCCTCTCCTCTGTCCCTCATCCTTGTCTCCTCTTTCACTATCATCTCTTCTATCTAAATCTCACGTTATCTGCATTGGACAGTGATCATTTGCTATTTTCCGTCCTCACAGCTTACATATGAAAACAGTCGCTTAATGTTCGTGAGAAAACAACCACCACCCAGACATGCGCATGTGCATGTAAGCAAAGCAAACCACAATGCGACAACAGTGAAGCAAGAACAATTCAGTATCAAAACTCTGGGGTTTGTCATCTGTGATGGAGCTCACGGTGACTTTATGAGTGGGATGTGGTAGGCGCGCCTTTGTCGTAACGTCGTTCAGTTTTAACGACGCCTCTCTGTATCTCCACTGAGGCTCATACCAACAGCCTCCTGAGAGGCTCCATCTTCTCACCTGACAGACAATTGAATCTCTGAGTGGCTGTGGGGATCATCGGACCAATGATGCAAGACAGAGCAGTGAATTCCATCCGAATCTGCGGGATTGTTAAGTGAACGAAGACGTGCAAGCGTTGAAAAAAAGGACGGATGGATACATGAGTGGATTGATTGCAATGAAAGCTCAGATGGCCCTATGTTTGTTTTTTTTTGTTTTGTTATTTTGTTTTTGTTTTTTTTATCTCCGTCTTCCCCCCCCCTCTCTCTCTCTCTCTCTCTCTCTCTCCTCTCTCTCTCCTCTCTCTCTCTCTCCTCTCTCTCTCTCCTCTCTCTCTCTCTCTCTCTCCTCTCTCTCTCTCTCCTTCATCCTTGGCTGAATTCTTTTGAGGGCATTCGGTGTGTGTCTGAGGCAGAGAGGGAGGGAGGAGGAAGGCGGATAAAGAGAGAGAGAGAGAGGGGAGGGGGGAGAGAGAGAGAGAGAGAGAGAGAGTATGCGTGTGTGGTGTGTGTGTGTGTGTGTGTGTGTTGTGTGTGTGTGGTTGTGTCTGTGGTTGTGTGTGTGTGGTGTGGTGTGTGTGTGTGTGTGTGTGTGTGTGTGTGATACAATCCGAAAAGATCCTTTGCAAGCAGAACAGACGACGTCTACACGTACAACGAGACGGTGTGGATAGACGCTACACTGAAAAGAAACCCATTTTCCATGGATTCTGTTGCAAGAACCTATATGAAAGAGGATACTGGTCAAATGGTTTGTGATATATGGAGTCTCACTAGAATCTAAAAAAAAGAATGCTTGGAGACTGAACATAGACCATCTAAAAGTGCAAAACCAATGGATGCGAACAATCAGTCTATTCAATCTGCATCAACTCATCAAATCTCCAGCTAGTCATGCGTAACTTGAAGACACTTATTGACCGTAATGCATTTCAGATAAAACTGAATATCAGAAGCCTGCATCCCAATCATACACTGTAGTAATCATTACCCTCTCTATGTCGTATGGTCAAACAAGGGAGTAAAAGTTCTCAAACCGGGACACGAGACGATGATCACCATTGCCATACAATCTTTAACAACCTACACTTGCTGCTCGACCAGCACAACTCGAAACTATCCTCGGAATTCACATAACTTATCTATATCTAGCCATCGAATGACAGCACTTGAAATTCATCACTGCGTAACGTATTAGAAACGATCAGGTGCCAGCAGAGTACACGGCCTAGACAGCAAAATCATCAAACTCTCATCTCCAGAAATTACACACACTTCAATGTACGTATGTAATCTATGCATTGCCCACAAACTATTTCCCCAATAGTTTAGAAATGAAAGTTATACCTAGCTACATTACGGGTTGACAACCCAGATCCTGCAAACTACAGAAAAAAATAAAGTATTTCCACTCTTTCTAAATTTTTGGAAAACACAACACACACACACACACACACAAAACACACACACACACACACACACACACACACCACACACACACACACCCCCACCCTAATGCAGGACGAAACAAGACAGTCCAGGTTGTGACAAATCGTTCATTCACTTGGCACTTATTAGCCAGTTGAATGACTGGCTAAATGATATTAGCAACGACAGATACTGTGGTGTCTATTCGTTATTTTGAAGAAGCATGTATTTGATCATAACCTTATTCCTAGTTTTTTAAACTCATAAGGCTTATCCATACGTTCCATTAGGTTTGTTCGTCATAGCTAAGGGACAATCAACATTGCATGGCAATGATAACAATTGTCATTCATTCAAAACACTTTACTATGCCAAACCACAAGGCCCTATCCTGGGTCTCTACTGTTTACTGTTTACATAAACCTCCCCCATAAAAAGGGGAAAAAATCCACATTTTAATTTTTTTTGTGGATGATACATCAATACCATTAAAAATTCTGATCTTATTGTTCTTGCAATGACTTTACAAGAAAGTACCCCAATGATCTCGTAAAAGGGACTGAACTCATCCATGTCGCTTTCACCCTCGAGACCCAGAGGAAGAAAAGACAAAAATAAAAACTGTTGAAAGGTTAATACATAAAATGCAAAGAATAAGGGTTGATAACAATACTATTGTACCCTCATTAAACTTTTTTGAAAATATTCACAAAAGTCTATCAACCTTTAAAGTCAAACGTTCCTCGACTTTACTCATGCAGCTTTTTTTTTCACAAACTCATATTCAGTTAAACACATTATACGTCGCTCTATGAGATACTGTGCTAATGCTTGGGGTATGATTTTTTCACATAACTCCATTTTCCAGAACAAAACTAAAAAGGGGTTTGATCTGGTGCTTTTTTTGAAGGTAGTTTGCATATGAATAAAACAACAACAACACAATAAACAACAAAATCCGGGAACAACGCCAGCCACTGCAAGTCTTTGTATCACCATTAATAAATCACAAAGTGGGAAAAAACAACAACAGCTTTTGGTAGTAGTAGCAGTGAGTAGTAGTAGTATAGTAGTAGTAGTAGTGTGTTGTTGTTGTTTGTTCTGTTGTTGTTTTTTGTTGTTCTTGCATCTACCGGAATTAAAAGAACTTTGAAAACATCTAACTGATTAAAGCTATTCAATTTCAGAATCCAATTTCCAAATTGTCATTTCTCCTTATCGTTACAGATATACTTTGTAATCGTTTTTTCTCCCCCCCCCCCCCCCCCCCCCTCCCCCACCCCACCCCCCTCTCCTCTTCTCTCTTCTCTGCCTGTCTCTCCCTTTCGCTCTCTTTCTCTCTCCTCGATCTTGGATTATTTTTCCTTTTTGATCAAAAGAGGACAGAGTAGCCCCCTCTCCCACGCAATTTTTTTGAAATTCTGTGTCCGTTCCGCTCTTTGTGAACACTAAAAACGATATGGTGTAAATCGAGCGCAAACCCCCACTTTTTTTGGTTTATCCTTTCACATGCCCGTTGCTCTCTCTCTTTCTCTCTCTCCTCTCTCCGCTCTCTTCTCTCTCTCTCTCTCCTCTCTCTCTCCCCTCTCCTCTCTCTCTCTCTCCTCTCCTCTCTCCTCTCTTTTTCCCCTTTTCGGCAGAAGAGTCATTTCATTATTTCATTCTATGCCGCTGGGTAGAACAAAATTCGAGATTCACTGCACACATTTCCTCTTAGCAATAGCAACCTGCAAATGATGGCATATTAAATTTCGTGTGCGAAAAAGACAGGATGCTTTGAATGTGGGTGTGTGTGTGTTGTGTGTGTGTGTGTGTGTGTGTGTGTTTTTGTGTTTTGTGTGTGTGTGTGTGTGATTGTGTGTGGTGTTTTGGGGGTGTGGGGTAGGGGGTTAATTTTTGTTTGTGTCTTCCCTTTTTCTTTTCCTTTCCCATCAAACTTCCTCTCATCTCTCTCTCTCTCTCTCTCTTCTCTCTTTCTCCCCCTCCCCTCTCTCTCTCTCTCTCTCTCTCTCTCTCTCTCTCTCTCCTCTTCTCTCTTCTCTCCTCTCTCTTCTTCTCCTTTCCGAGGTCTTAGTTCCAAAGAAAGCGATTCTGTTCTTTTCTTCGGGCAAACCAGAGATAATTTTTACGATAAAAGCGTTGGGGCGATGTGTGTGTGTGTGTGTGTGTGTTTTGTTTTTGTGGTGTGTGTTGTGTGTTGTGGGTGTGTTGTGTGTGTGTTGTGAGTTGGGGGGTCTGGGTTTGGGGTGGTGTGTGTTGTGTGTGTGTGTGTGTTGTTGGTTGTGTGTTGTGTTACCGCCGGTGGGTGTTGTTGTTGGGTTTTGTGGGGTGTGGGGAGAGAGAAGAGAGAGAGAGAGAGAAGAGAGAGAGAAGAGAAGAGAGAAGGAGAGAAAGAGATGCGCAATAAGCGTGAAACCCTATTTACACAGTCAAAACATTCAAATATTAAGGAGTAACGCAGACCTCACTTTAGTGTTTGTTAGCTGAGCGAAACAGCTTCAGAGAAATTGACTCAGTGTTGGGTAAGTTGCGTGAGTACATCGAATATTGATAGTGCTTTTTTTCTGAAATGAAATACAAAAAGGAATTCAAGAACAATACGCAATAACAACATACACAAAACCGAAGTTGCTGCTTCGAAGAACGGAAGAGTTAACATCAGATTATAAGAATGGCTCGTATAACAAATTATACTGTCTATGTTATTTCATACCAGAGACAAGACAGAGAGCATCTACTCTGAATAGAATAAAACGATAATCACTGTTGTTGGCTGCTATCATAATTCAAACATAGCACAGATAAAAAAAGGGGAGGAGGAGGGGGGGTGGTGGTGGTGGAGACATGAAGGCAGGTATTCACCTTGGATGACTTTTAAGCCTATTTTCTGTTACCTACCAGTGTAGAAACCTCTTGCACACAGCAATCAGTGTGGGAGGGTGTGGGGAGTGGGGTGAAGGACAGAAAGAAAGAAATATAAGTATATTCCATCTGAATGCTCTCTCTCTCTCTCTCTCTCTCTCTCTCTCTCTCTCTCTCTCTCTCTCTCTCCTCTCTTCTCTGTTAAAATAGAAATTTCACTTTAAAGAGCGGCAGTTTGGGGAAAAAGGAAAACAAAACAAAAAAAACAACAAATAACGACATGTAGGTGTTCACTTAAAGTAGTTTTTACGCCCCCCCCCCCCCCCCCCCCCCCCCCTCAATTGAGAAAATTCATACCAAAGGGTAGTTGGTATCGGTAGGCAGATGAGGCGGGGCGGGGGGGGGGGGGGGGGGGGGGGGTGGGGTGGGGGGGGGGGGGGGAACGCAAATATCCATTTAAAATTGTTTTAAAGCCTCATGTCTGTTATGTGCCGGTTTGGAAACTCCATATCAAAAAGCGTCCAGAATGGGCGGTAATATCCTTTGTTTTACAATCTATCTATCTACTATCTATCTATCTATCTTATCTATCTATCTATCTATCTATCTATCTATCTATCTATCAAGACAAGTAAAGGTTTCAAAACGAAATACAAACGGAATATTTCTTTACCCAAACAAGTACATTATTCTGAAAGACGAAAGAAATTTGACACATCCAGTGATCACAAGCTTTCTCAATCTGAGAGAGAGAGAGAGAGAGAGAGAGAGAGAGAGAGAGAGAGAGAGAGAAACAGAGTCAAAGACCACACAGGAGAGAGAGAGAGAGAGAGAGAGAGAGAGAGAGAGAGAGAGAGAGAGAGAGAGAGAGAGAGAGGAGTCATTTGGAATCAATCTTTACAGTGTGGTACTACTGCTGTTGATGTTCTTGTTAGTTTGTTGATTACTTTAGTTCCAAAATTGACATTTCTTTTATTTCAGAATACATTGTCAGTGTTTTGAAATTAAAGTAGCACCCACAATTTAAACAACATAATAGCGATATGGGCAGGCAGGTCAAGAAGACATTTCAGTTGACGGTACCAAAATAATAATTTATGAATGTGACCAAACATATCGCCATCGTCACCAACTTTATCATACCCGTTCTCCTATGATGAGATCCTTTATGTTGAGGCTGTCAGCTGACAGTCTTCACCGCTGTCTGTCCCCAGTCTTGTGGAAGGCATACATCATGGAGTAACCCATTCCTATGACCTTATCACTATCTTCAGTTTTTATATCCTCCTTCTCTCCCTTATCCTTGTCTCCTCTTTCATGACCCCCTCGTCCATCTCAGTCTCACGTGATCTGCAAACCACAACGATCGTTCGCCGGTAGCGCTGCTCTTTTTCTTTTTCCCTCCACACTGTTATCTCCTGCAGACAAATTAAAAAGTATCGCTCGTTATTCATGAGAGAACCACCACCACAACACGCGCACACGTGCGTGGAAGCGAGGCAAAGCCTGCTGCGATAACAGGGAAGCGAGAGCAATCAATATCAATATCAAGCGCGGGAGTTTGTCATTCGCGATGGAGCTCACCGCGTCTTTTATGACCGGGATGTGGCAGGGCGAGCCTTTGTCATAACGCCGTTTCAGTTTTAATGACGCCTCTTGGCATTTCCGCCGGGGCTCATACTGGCAGCCTCTAGTCAGGCCTCAAGCTTCTCATCCTGACAGACAATTGAATCTCTGAGTGGCCTTAGGGACGGTTGGACCACTGGTGCGATACAACAGCAATAAACTCCATCTAAATCTGCAGGGTTGTCAAGAGAACGAGGATGTGCCGAGCGTGGAAGATGATGGACAGATAGATAGGTGAATGATTGATAGGAGTGAGGGCTATGAGATGTGCCGAGTGGGGGTGGGGGTGGGGATGGGGATCGTCTGTCTCTCTCTCTCTCTCTCTCTCTCTCTCTCCTCTCTCTCTCTCTCTCTCTCCTCTCTCTCTCTCTCTTCTCTTTGTTGTGTGTGTGTGTGTGTGTGTGTGTGTGTGTTGTTTGACTGTCTGTGCGTGAGTCTCCTGCTGTCATTTGGCGTAATGATTTTGAAGTCATCACTACCTAACTTCAAATTTGCCGTAATGAACATGGAACATAGAGTGATCATTTTTAGCATTGAACAGTGGTAGATTATTGCGTCACTGTGGTTCTTGGTAAGATCACTTCCTGATTAGTGGATGGCAAGTGATAATGACGTGTACCTCGATAGCGAGCAAAATGTCAGAATCTTGTTTGTCAGTTTGTTGGTTTAGTTTGTTTGTTAGAATGTAAATCAGTTTGTCAGTGCAGTATCCAGGTAATTGGTTAGGTCGGTAGGATCAAAGTAAAAAGAAACAAAACCAGTGTGTGAGTAAACGCTAAGGTTTAGTTGGTTTGCATTCTTCTTCTTCGTCTTCGTCTTCTTCTTCTTGTTTTTCTTCTTCTTCTTGGTTTGCATTCTTCTTCTTCTTCTTCTTCCACATGACGAAAAAAAGAGGAAACAAAAGAGAAAGAAATGACAAGGTTTTTTCAGTCACTCACAGGTGGACAGATAAATAGATTCACAGACAGACACACAGACATACAAAGACACAAACACACGCATTCACAACACACACACACACACACACACACACACACACACACCACACACACACACACACACACACACACACACACACACACACACACAGAATGAGAGAGAGAGAGAGAGAGAGAGAGAGAGAGAGAGAGAGAGAGAGAGAGAGAGAGAGAGAGAGAGAGATGTACTACATAGATGCTTGTTTCTGTTCCACTATAAACATCAGGAATAGGTCCAATTGTTACGGATGGGTGTGCGGTGCGTGTGTTACTGCTGACTCTCTCCTGAAGAAATGTGGATACGTGTACGACTTTTTCCCTACACACACCCACACCACACGAACATAGATAGCCAGGCAACAAGTTAAGTTTGTACTTTTTTTTTTCTTTTGCTGCCTGAACCATCAAATCATAACAAATGCATATTACATAACAAGAACAAGCAGAAATATTGATTCATGCCACCGCCAAGGGCGCGCAACAACACTAGGCACTATCTTGTCACAATATCAAATCTATTTCACTCAGCAGGCCAGGCTGGCACCCACAGCAGTGTCACCACGGACAGTCCATGCACTTGGCCGTGTCCGGCCCGAATGACACAGTCTTCACATAGAACAGGAGTCACTCCTAAAAGCGGTTCGTGGAATCCTTCCAGGGACTCCCACACAGCAGAACACACGTCGACATGACGGAAAAGAAACTGCTCACGGAGGTAGGTTCGTGGAGTCTTTCCAAGGACTCCCACACAGCAGAAGAAACACCAGTCGTCGTCCCGACGAACTCTGAAGCCGTTTCTCACTCCAGCTCGTTGCTATCCTCACGGACAGGCTCTACCCCCTCCCCCCCCCCCCCCACCCCCCTCAAGGGGCAGAGACGGCGGCTGGGCTCGTGCGGCACCCCACACCGGTTGGCGGTGCACTCACGACGTCTACTGACCCTCGGTCAGCCGCTCAATATCCTGGCAGGGTGGAGACAGGGGCTGGGCACAGACTGCACCTCACACCGGATGGCAGTCAGTTCCAGGTCGGACACAGGGCTTCACCGACACCTGAGGGAACCGATAGCTACCTTGATTATCGACACATTTATCGTTCTTGTTTGTAACTACAGTCACTCTTCACATAACATGCATGGAACTTGGAGAAAAAAATACCCATAACAAAATCTCCAAAGTTGTAATACAGTGGGTGCATTAAAATAGAAAATTTTCTTCGATTAACAACATGATTGTTTACATTGAAGAAAAAGATTTCGACATGGAACCCTTTTTCAAAGCACCAAGAATACAATTATTACATATAAAGAAACGAATTCCGTTTGTCCCATTTTATCAAGAAAAGAATGTTTTATCATATGACATCATCACTAGACATGTCCAATTACATTTCAAGGAACGATTTCCGTTCGCTCCTTTGTATCAAAAAAAAAAGAAGAAAAAGTCATCATCATCACTGGATGTATCTAAACACATATCAAGGAACGATTTCCATTCGTCCCTTGTTATCATCTTTCCACAACAAGAATCAGAATACCTTTTCCGACATCAAGTGACAATAATTTCCCTTGCTCACTTTCAGACTCACCAACACATATTATTATGATATTTTAGGAACACGATAAACAACACTTTTTTTTTCTTCAATAATACAGTGATTTAACTGGATTTCCTTTTTCCGATCACATATCAATACATATTCTTCTTCTTTCTACTCACTCCATTTTCCTCATCCTCCTCTCGACTCACATTCACTAACTATAATTTCCTACTGTCACCCTATGTTTCGTCAAATCATAAGATATATCAAGGGACCAATCAAATATTTTTAGGCCTTTACTAAGAGCTGTAAAGTTTCCAATCACCTGTGGAAAAATCCGGATCTGGATCTGGATAATTACGTCGCAGGAGCCAATCAACAGCTATAAGCACGATGGAACAGGGAGAGCGCAAAAATAGTTTAAAAAGCCACCACTTTGTCCTAACAATCTTCCATTGGGTTCCAAGTCTCAGTGAGTAGCCACAACAGGTATCTACAGGTGTAAAAAAACAACAACAACAAAAAACAACTAGACAACTTCATTAATTCAAACCCTAACTTCCATGCAATTATTAACACATACAGACTGCCAGCGAGGACACACCTTCAGTCTCCTTTCGGCTCTCTGGAAGTGTTGCTTGGCCAGCAGGTCTGCGGAGACTGAAGGGAAATCCTCGTTCACCTAATTTACACAAAACGCAGGTGAGTTGCAGTCAGGTAAACAGGTCAACCGGTTTTACGGGTTTCCCTGTTCCGATCAACGTGTCCTCAAAATTTGGGACCGGACGAAATACGGTCCGTCACACAAATTGAAAAGCAATAAGTTTTAACAAAAATTCATTTTATGTTTAACAGCTAAAATATGCCTTAGATGTTTTATTCATATAATTATGTTAATCGCATTTTCACCGGGATTGTAGAATGCCTGCTTCTGCTGCAGCTGCTGCTGCAGCGAACACCACCACTACTATTATTACAACTTTTACTAAAGGGTAAATTACAACCGCCATGTGTATCACACCAGACAGCACAAGACACACACTATTCACACACCCATACGCACGCACGCACGCACCCCGCACACACACACACACACACACACACACACACACACACACACACACACACACACACACACCACACACACACACACACCCTCTCTCTCTCTCTCTCCTCTCTCTCTCTCTCTCTCTCTCTCTTTCACACACACACACGCACACGCACGCACGCACGCACGCACGCACGCACGCACGCACGCACGTACCACGCACGCACGCACACACACACACACACACACACACGCACAACACACACGCACACGCGCACACGCCACCACACACACACACACACACTCACGCACACAGTCTTTTATGATTTCAACAATTTCCGCGTTCTAAATGCCCCCTAAACAAGCTATAGTAAACAGCGATTGTAGTCACGCCCAAAGCACGCACTCGGTTAGGCATTCCCAGAGACTGTGGAAAAGGTGCGCTCTGACACTACGTGAACATCATCAGAGGGGTAATACGTGTAGATGGGCAACCAAAATGCACATTAGATGATGGTTTCCACCTAACAAAATGCAAGTACATTATTTGTCTAGTGCCACAGAGGATCAGTGAGGTGCACATTCGAAGAGGCGGTAAAATGTCTAGGGCAAAATTCAGTCTCAATTGTCTTTATTTTGAGTAAAGCGTGTTGGGTGTGCACACAGAAAGATGCATTTGGTAAACAAAAAAGTGTTCAAAATGTGATCATGTCAAACATTATGCGAAAGGAGCAGCAGGTCAGATTCCATGCAAAGGAATGATGATCAGTGGTAAATATTGCTGTGCTGTAAAACCACAATGAGTGCTTGAAAGTCAGACACTGACCTTCCAAAATCGACATTTGTCACTGAAGAGCAAACCATGTTCATTCATTGTCGTGTCTGTATGTTTGTCATTTGATTTCAACCGCTCGGAACCGCTCTGTGCCTCTCTGGCTTCTCTGTTATTCTTCTGCATCTTTGATCCCTGCTCAGACACTCTTTCCATCTGTCAGGCTCATGTCTGCCGTCCTTCCTTCCTTTAGTGCCAATGTTGGTCCCTCGATGTTTTCTTGAAGCTCCAACCCTTCACCACTGGGGATTCCTTGATGTCGGTTGTCTTCTTGCATTGGTGGTATTCAAATGCAGAATGGACTTGTCTGCCTTAAAAGCGCTGGTACCTAAAGGCACTGTACAACGCCATCTCTACCAACTGTATCAGGCAGTTGTGCTCAGTGTGACTGAATATAGATCAGGGTTTATAAAACTATTCCAGTGCAGATGTTGTTGTTGTTGTTTTTTTTTTATAAAGAATTAAAAACGAAGCATTGAGACTGTTTATCCCTGTGTCTGCTTGGCTATTTCAAGATATAAAAAGACTGTGCCAGTCTTGAATACTTGTTAATTTATCTATGTTTGTTTATTTCTCCAGTTGTTGTTGATGTACATAGCTATCACATACAGGGTATCTGGGCAAGTTTGAAACATTTTATTTTGAGGGGATGTCTCCTTGTTTGCTCTGTGTACTCTGTATTGGTATTTCTGCTGGACGATTCGGTGTCGTAAACAGCGTTCGTAGGCGTTATGGACCTGGAATTGATTCCATCATGGGATAAAGTTACCCTGCTTGTCCTCATGTTTTTGCATGTTTTTGATAAGCTGTCCAACCGTAGGGGGTGGGGGTGCCGGTGGGGAGTGAGCTGGTGTGAGAGGGGGGCATATTAGACCTTACCAGTTTGTATAGGTGAAGTGGAAAGAGACAAATGGACTATTTTCATCCACCAAAACAACGACACAGTATATATATGTTTTGATCATTATCATCAACATCATAAACATCGTCACCACCATCATCACCATCATGATCATCACGAGGAAATGAATGGGGAGAAGGAGAACGAAGAAGAAGAAGAAGAAGAAGAAGAAGAAAGAAGAAGAAGAAGAAGAAGAAGAAGAAGAAGATGATCATGATGATCATGATGATCATGATGCTGATCATGATGATGATCATGATGATGACCTGTTTGCTGAGTACCCAAATATAGGATACTGGCCATGGAAACGGATAGGTGCATTAGCATCAGAATTTTTGCTTACCTTGCATTAGCATCAGAATGTTTGCTTTCCTTTCTCTCATCCCCTTCCCCCTTCCTCATGAAAAACAAACAAACAAACAAACGAACAAACAAACACAAATCTGCTGCTGCTTATGCTGCAGCTCCTGCTGCTGCTGCTGATTCTCCTACTCCTCCTCCTCCTCGACTTTTTCCCCCCAGACTTAGCGTCCTACTTTAGAACTAGCAATGAAGGGATTCCACCTGCAGGTAAGTAACGCTTTCTGAGTCCTGTTGTTCCATTGCATTTCTCAGCTCAGGACGTCAATGTTGGAGAGAGAGAGAGAGAAGAGAGAGAGAGAGAGAGAGAGAGAGAGAGAGAGAGAAATGTGTGTGTGCGTGCGTGCGTGCGTGCGTGTGTGTGTGTGTGTGTGTGTGTGTGTGTGTGTGTGTGTGTGGTGTGTGGGTGTGTGTGTGTGGTGTGTGTGTGTGTGTGTGTGTGTGTGTGTGCGCGATGCGCGCGCGCGCGCGCGTATGTGTGTGTGTGCGTATACCCCAATTCCCTCATCAATGCAGCCCTCCGCCGAAACCTTTGCTTACCCAGAACATCTGTTTGGGGACACCCAGCACCCAAACCAAAGAGGACGGGGAACCCAAAAGCCTACCTCCTCAAACCCCCCCGCAAACCCCCCCCATCTGTGGGAAACCCCAAAAATTCCAAATTGGGGCACTTGTACAAAACCACAAACCCGCCTTCCCATACCAAACCCATAAATTCCCCTTCAAACGTAAACAAAAACCTCAAAGCCCTTCCTCGTGCGATCCGTTTGAAAAAAAACCACAGCTACACCCCCGGTACCCCACCCTGCCTCCAAACCCAACGAAAAAATCCCCCCCCTCCCCCAAAACCCAGAACCAAATTACAGGGCCCCAAAAATTTCCTTCACTTCAAACGAAATTTCCATGTCGGGCCCAAAAATTTTATATATCCCAAATCCACTGCCAGCTTGTTTTTTGGCAAGATTTCATGGGGGAAAACGTCACCCCACACTTAAAAACACGCATCGCTAAAACACCGGGCTGATACCGCCCCACCGACCCAAACCCGCGCCCACACTTAAACCCACCCCCAACACAAACTCGACCAGTCAAAGTTAGGGGCACTCTGGCGGGTACAGAGTGACAGTTTTGGAACGCACAACTCAAGAATCCCATCTTTTTCCCAAACGGAAACCCCCAAAACCCCCAAGGCATAAAAACCCAACAAAAACCAACACCCTCCCCACCTTTTCCCCACATAAAGTTGCAAAATCCCCAACCCAAACCCACACACTTTACCATAACATACCACAAAATTACTTACACCACCACCCCCCAAATTTCCCCCTTCATTTCACTTCATCTATTACACAACCCCATCTATCAAATCTTAATTTTTTTTTTGACCCTTTCCCCTTAAAATTTCCCCCCCATACACACCCCACGCACACAACCCCTTTTTTTTTTTTTTTTTTTTTTTTTTTCATTATTATTATCCCCCCTTACCCAACCTCACAAAGAAAATAAACCCCACCCCAATTTAAACTAAACACAACCCTATCATTCCCCTCACACACCACCCCCCCCTGACGCAGCCCCCCCCCCCCCCCCTCTGTTTCCCTCCCAAAATCCCCCGGGGCCTCATGCCCATTTCCGCCCTTCATGGACACAAAAAAGGTTGAGTCATTTTTCATTTTTTTTTCGTTTTTCGGGGGTTTTTACTCCCCCAACAGGGTTAAAATTGTGATTTATTTTTTCGCCTGATGAAGCCCCAAGGTGGTTAAAAAGCTCGTGCCCTTTTTTTTGTGCTTTGTTTGTCAATTTTTATTGGGGGTTAAGTTCAAAAACTTTTTCCCTTTAATCTTGCTTCGTTCGCCGCCTTCAGTCACTCCTTTTTGGAAATTATTTTTTTTAATTTTTATTATTATTATTATTTTTATTAGTTTTAAATTATTAAAAATTTTTATTACCCCCCTTTTAACATTATTATTATTAGTAGAAATTGTTGTTTTTTTTTGTTTCAATTGCTACTCAAACGACTTTCCTTGCCCTCTGCGACAAAGAAAATCACTGAAAAAAATAAAAAAATCCAGCCCTGAACAAGCCGACAGTATAAAAAAAACCAAAAACCTTGTAAAGAAGGAAATGTTTGAACCCAAAGAACAAGGGATCAATAATCAGTGCGGAACCAAACGAGAAAGGTATGGAAAAAGGGGAAAAAGCAAAAATGCCCTTTTCCCCAATGAAAAACCTCACCAAAACCAGCAAAACAGATCGTCGTCATTGGGGGGGGGGATACCTCAGGCGAGCTGTGACAAAAAAGATTTCCCCGTTTTTAAAGATGGACACAGTAAATGCCAAGAAATTTTAAAATACCCCAAACAGCCCGACGACAATCTGTTTGAGGGGGACTCAACACCCTCAAGGGAATCCTCACCCCTACCAAAAGGGGTGAAGAAGAAGTGGAAGAAAGCCAAACGGCAAACCTTTGGCAGGGGGAAAAAACCTGGAGCAGACAAAATCCTTCAGCAGAGGTGGTAAAAAAGGGGGGGAAGGAAATTTCACTTAGTAACATCGTTTGTCAGGGCGATTGGGGGACAAAACAGTGGCCCCCAGAATGGGCTTTAAATCATCATCATCCCCCTGCCCAAAAAAGGGGAAAACTACGCCAAACCAGAAAACAGAACAATAATCTCATTAGCCACACCCTTTAAAAACTGCCAGATCCCTCTTTAAACACTGAAAAAAGAGGGGGAAGAACCCTCCCCGGAAGAACAACTGGATTCAGGGGAGGCAAAGCACAGTAGAAAAAGATCTTCCCCCGCCCCGGATACTGATGGAGAAAAATCTGCAAAATAAATAGGGCCTTTTTCCACAATTCATTGGGCTTTAGGAAAAACGTTTTTCAGGGTTTTGGGGCAAGGGGCTGTGGGAGGTGCCCCAAAAGTTGGCATAAAGGGGGGTTTTCGTCAAACCCCCAGGCGCTGTATAAAAACCGCCCGCAAAAGGGAGTCCCCTCAACAACCAAAATAGGGGGCTAAATTCAAGACCCCATTTGGAGGGGCCGTCCCAAAGGCCCGGCCCCGCTTTTCTCCCGTACTGTTCAAACTTTTCCTGGAAAACTTTATGCGTGGAAAACCCCATACTTCCCCCTTCCCCTGTTCCAACGGAGGAAAAACATCAAAAAAATTTTGAGGTTCGCCCGATGACATCGACCTGATGGGAGGCAAACAACGAAAAACTACAAGACCTGAAAAAAAAGGGCTGGAAGAAAGGGGAGGTGCATATGGAAAGGAAGTGAGCACAGAAAAAAGCAAAGTCCCGGGCAAACCGCAAACCAAAAACCCTTTTCTGAAATCTACATGAACGGGCAACACTTTTTAAGGGAAAGGGGGGTTTCAAATTTTCCTTTTGGGGCCAAACCCCCACCAAAACGGTCGCTCTACAACAGGAAATCCAAAACCGAATTTGCGATCGCAACAGCAGCTTTTCAAAAACTTTAAAAAAGAACTGGAAGAGCAGGGGATCAGCTTTCCAAAAAAGATGAAGCTGGGCAAGTCCCCCGGTGCTGGCCCTCCTGGTTTAAAAAATTTTTTTTTTTGGGGGGTTGGTTTTTTTTTTTTTGGGTTGGGGTTTTTTTTTGGGGGGGGGGTGGGGGGGGGGGTTTTTTTTGGGGGTGGGGGGGGGGTTTTTGGGGGGGGGGGGGGGGGGGGGCGGAAGGGGCGAAAGCCCATAACGGAGGACCACCCAAAGAATCCCGGGTTTGGCCCCAAATGCCAGGCCCGGGGGGGGGGGGTGGGGGCCCTTGTGGGTCTCCATCTCTTCAAACCCAAAGGGCCCAAAGGGGTTGTTTAGGAGCCAAATTTTAAAAATTGGGGCCCCCGTTTTTGAACATTTTTTAAGAAAGGGGAATTTTTTTTATTTCATTTAAAATTTTTGGGTTTTAGGGGTGGAAAGGAGAGGGGGAGGAAAAAAAGGTACAAAACCCCAAAAAATACCCAATTCCCGACCCTGGGAAAA
This sequence comes from Conus ventricosus, assembly GCA_018398815.1. Taxonomy (NCBI): domain Eukaryota; kingdom Metazoa; phylum Mollusca; class Gastropoda; order Neogastropoda; family Conidae; genus Conus; species Conus ventricosus. The sequence goes on from CM031601.1 coordinate 56,007,143, forward strand.
AAACAACCATGGCGGGTTGGTTTGGATGCGCTTTTCTCCCAGCCCCTTAAAAAAAAAAAAAAAAAAAAAAATTTTTTTGGGGGGGGGGGGGGTTTTTCCCCCGGCCCTCTTTTTTGTGAGGTTTTGGGCCCGTGGTTTGGGGTTTAGGGGGGTTTTTTCAGTTACAGGTCCGGAGACAGGGTTTCGCGCTTTCAAATGCCTTGGCGCCACTCTCACCAAAGACGGTCGCTCTACAACAGAAATCAAGACCAGAATATCGATCGCAACAGCAGCAATGGCAAAGCTAAACAAGATCTGGAAGAGCAGGGAGATCAGCTTTCCTACAAAGATGAAGCTGTACAAGTCCCTGGTGCTGTCCATCCTGCTGTATGGCTGCGAAAGCTGGACCATGACAGCAGAGACACCAAGAGAATCCAGACGTTTGAAACTAAATGCTTCAGGCGCTTGCTCGGGATCTCTTGGCAAGACCGGAAGACAAACGACCTTGTGAGGAGCCAAATAACATCACTTGCAGGCCCCCAAGAACCCCTCTTGGCAACAGTCAAGAAGAGGAAGCTGTCGTGGTTCGGGCATGTCATACGCCACAATTCACTGCCCCAAACAGTCATCCAGGGCACGCTGGAAGGCGGCAGACGAAGGGGACGACAAGCCAAATGCTGGATGGACAACATCAAAGAATGGACCAGGATGGATGGCCCTACGCTGATGCGACAGGCAGAGGACAGGGCCGGATGGCGGTGCCTGGCTTCGAGAGTGTCTCTCATCTCTCTCTACGCCCATCATGGGCAAGAGAATGATGATGATGATTACTATCAACATTAGTATTATTGTTGTTGTCATTGTTCTTGTTATTATTCTTTTATTATTATCATTATTGTTAATGGATATTTTTTTTTATTATTATCATTATTATTATTGTTGTTGTTTTGAGGAGGAGGAGGAGGAGGAGGAGGAAAAGTACCTAATTCTCTGCGCTACCTCTGGGATATAAAATCAACATGCAGGGTTTGTTATGATGTCCCCTGCGCTTTTCTGGAACCAGCCATTCGCATAGTACTCCCGCCTCTGTTGTGAGTCGGGCCGTGTGGTTTAGTATATCAGTTACAGGTCCGGAGACAGTTATGCAGCCCTATAATGCCGTATTTGATGTCAGTTGAGTTACACGCTTCAAACGGTTCCACAGCAACTCAGGCGTGTCGGTGGCCACAAGGGGATCCCGGCAAGGCCTCGTTCAAAGAGGCTGGGAGGCCTGTATTATCCCAGCGTCCTGGCTGTAGGGCCATTTATTTTCTCTGGGCTGAGTCTGATGAAGGTTATGTCGCTGATCTCGTTATTCAAGTGTTTGTGAATGTTGGTTCTTTCTGCCTAAGGTTTTGCAATGGTTACCCACAGGGAAGGCAGACCGGCGTTTGATAAATCTGAAACTGAAAACAGTAGTTCAACATTATCACAGATCATATTGTTAGGAATCGATAATATCAGAATACACAAATTGCAGGCCCTTCTGTCTATTGTTATGGTTATATGGATAAAGTTTGACTCGCACTCTGCAGGTTTCGTGCGTTCGAATACTAGACAAAGTCGCTTGAGAACGTCGCCCTTACTGTCTGGAGAGACGGACATGATTAGATTACAGTGACCATTTCTTTTTGTTGTTGTTGCTGTTTTCGTGTCTTCAATGTCTGTTGTATCGAATACAACTCATGTTTTCTACAGAATATGTTTGTTTATATGTTTAATGCATGAGTAAAAATTGTAAACAAACATGAAACGGCGTTCAGTTCGCTTTTTCATTTTTTGTCCCTCAAAATCGCCAGTGTTTAATGTGTAGTGACGTACTGAAAGTAGCAGATGACACATGAAAGCTGCATACCGATGGAAAGGTCAGCATCTCAGCTTTTCAACTAGGTCAAAGTTAGACCGGACTTGTGCGTCTATAAATGGAACTTTGCGGTTTCCCGACCAAAGAAAACTCCGTGTAACTTCGGATATTTTCCCTTTTTTTAGATATTGACGTCATGACTGACCAATCAGACAGCTCAGACGCTTGACAACCAACATGGCCCATACCGGGGGAGGAGATATGAATTGACAAGACGACAAAGGTGGAAAATCAGCGTCTCTACAAGTTGTCAACTGTTTTGTTCTTTCGTGACTGATCTAAATTGAATTGAAGATGCCTGGACCAAAGAATAGTAAACGAAGAGCCCAGACGAAGCTTGCTGCAGCTGCAAAAGTAGCGAAACGTGCAGGTTTGATGAACAGTACGGTCATGGGGTCATGTATTGAAGCCCAGAAGGGGTGCACCACAAGAAAATTTGAAGCGATGACAGCAGACAAAACAATTCCAGAATGTCAGGAACAAGTGTGGATACTCGTGCATATATTTTTTTTTTCAGTTGACAAGACTCCTGTGTGCTATTGTTTGCCCCGTCTGTTAAGTGAGTGAACTCAGTCTCTGTGTTCATCGATGTCAGATAAAATATGTCCCAAATCATCGCATCTCTCCTTCTTCGCTTTGATGCACAAACGACGGGAATATATGCATCCAGCTCTGTGTTTAAAACTTGGAAAAACTGTATCTCAAACTCCAAAACTAAAATTGGTCAGCACAATTTTCAAGTCTACTTGTCTCGTCTCAAGTTTCGTATTACCATATATAGGATTTAAAGTGGTCTGGGATGTATAAATCTATTTTGATTGCATGTGATGCAATTAATTTGGCACGTGCAGGAAACAATGCGTAAAAACAATAAACAACAAGGACAACAACAACAGTACCAATAACAACAACAGAAAGAAGAAGAAGAAGAAGAAGAAGAAGAAGAAGAAGAAGAAGAAGAAGAAGAAGAGAAGAACAACAACAACAACAACAAACAACAACAACAACAACATCATCATCAACAACAACAACAACAACAACAACAACCAACAACAACATCAACAACAACGACAAAAACAACAACAACGACAACGACAACAGCAAAACACCTGGCATTTTCTGTGACCGGATAGGCCCAAACAAACATCTACAAGAATAAAAAAAAAAGCTGCGCCAGTCAAGCAACACACGTCTTTAAACCACGGCTAAATATGATCAGTCTCACAATCTTTTCAGGGCGATCCGTTTCCATATATCATCATTAATTTCAACGATCCCTTAATGCCCTTCATGTATAAAATTGAGATAAATGGATGTTTTCCTTGCTCGTCATAGACAAGATTATTTGAGGGTTTAGCTGTCTGTATAAAAACGGTTACTCCATGCAAATATGTGGTCTTTTTCTTGGACGTGAAAAAGCCAGAATGCATGCGGCATGCTGCAGTTATCTTGCTCTTCATTCTATTGGGATTATTTGATAAAGCACCCTGATATGAGTATTGTGCAATTCCCTGATAAATACAGGTAGAACACACACACACACACACACACACACACACACACACACACACACACACACACACACACACACACACACACACACCACGCACGCACACACGCCGACGACGCACGGCACTCACGCACGCACACAACACACAACAACACACACACACCCACACACACACACACACACACACACACACACACACACACACACACACACACACACCACACACAACACACACACACACACACACTGACTGACTGACTGACTGACTGACAGAAACCATTTACTGTCAGATTAACATTGTGTTGTACTGACATTTAAAAAACCTTAATAAATAAATGAGAAACGAAAATAATACAAATGACATCTTAATGACATATAAATCATAAAGGAAAATTAGCAGGGAAACATTTAGCATTTATAAGTAAAATAATAAAATTAGAAATTGTAGTAATAAAACGAATTACATCTTAACTGTACTGAAAAAATCTCTCTCTCTCCTCTCTCTCTCTCTCTCTCTCTCTCTCTCTCTCTCTCTCTCCTCTCTCTCTCTCTCTCTCTCTCTCTCTCAGAACACCATAACACACACACACACACACACACACACACACACACACACACACACACACACACACACAAACACACACACCACGCACGCACGCACGCACGCACGCACGCAGCACGCACGCACGCACGCACGCACGCACGCACACACACACACACACACACACACACACACATACACACACACTCGTAGTTCTGGCAATTTCATTTCAGTGCCTCTGGGTGGAACAAATTTGACATTCACCACACACAGAACGCCTCAGCAATTGCAATCTGAAGTTGATAGCATTCTGGGTTCCGTTTGGCGGAAAAAGAAGATGGATGTGTTTGAAAGATCATGTGGTGGTGTGTTGTGGTGTGTGTGTGTGTGTGTGTGTGTGTGTGTGTGTGTTGTGTGGGTGTGTGTGTGTGTGGGGTGTGTGTGTGTGTTTAATATATAACGTTTTGTTGTCATTGACATGTGGTTCAATGTTTCTCCCTTCGTTTTCAATAGTTCTTCCTCGTTCTTGATCTTCTCTAGGTAAAATGCTCAGTCTGATTCATTACTGCGAAAGTGTCAGCAAAATAATTCAACTTTCTCCTCATTTGTTTATAGATTTTATCGTTTCCACAAGAAATGATCTGGAGATTGAAAGAACCTTGAAATTTTCTTGTTTTTCCCAAAAAGTAAAGCGCTTAATTTGGGTGTTTGGAACGTTTGATGTGAATAAGTTGTTTGTGATATTGCTGCTTTGATAAGTCAAACGTTTGTTCATGACATTGGTTCATGTTTTTTATTCAGCGTGTTAATGTCTTCCCTTCTTGTTTTCTAGGTGATAGGCTATATCCTAGCTTTTAAAGTGCTAGTATATTCACTTCACTGCAATTTAAGAATTCACTTGTTCGATCTAATTTGGATGATTAAATGAACTTTGGATTTTCTTGTTTCTTTCCAACTAAGCGTATCATTTTGATTTTGAACATATGATTAAACTTTTTGATATTGCTGCTTTGCAAACACAACACTTTGTACTATTGTACACTTACTACAATACAGTAACACACAACTCTACCTTACGCCTAGACGCTATCTACGCATATCATCAGCTTTTGAAGCCTATATTTTCCACCCACACACCAACATTCACACGCACAATCCCACCAAGGTTCGATGCATTTCTCGATGCACCTTTAATTACTTTCAGCATACAGAACACCTAACTAAAGTCTCTAACTCACAATAAAATTTCACAAACCTTCCTTGAACACTGTATTTACACACACACACACACACACACACCACACACACACCACACCACACACACACACACACACACACACACACACAAATGAGGGCACATGCAGTAGGAGATGGGATAAAAAAACGACACCGGAATAAAATAGTAAATTCTTTACCGACAATATCACTGAGCAGCATCATTTGGTGAGAGAGAGGACAAAATACATCTGGATCCTAATCAGTCTCTGCTTTTCCAAGAAAAGTTTCTATTTGGAATCCCGCAGCGAAAAATATTCCTTTTTTTCCCGTTCTAATTAGTTCCATCAATCTTCATGCAAATTCCAGCGGCTTATAATGTCATCATTTGAGACAAAACAATTGTCTCTGTGCACAATACGCCATAACCAGCCCCAAGCAAATGGGACATCAATATCCATTATGCTTGAGTTATTCTCGGAAGAGAAACCCTATATCAGTTAATATCTGCCTGTGATCAAATTTGATACTCTCTGCCTGATATGGAGTGCATTCTTTATGTTAGCTGTCTCGCGGCAAGCCAAAGAGACATTTGACATTTCACTGGGTCACACGACAAGGTTTTGAAGATTTAAATCGCGAGCTCCAAAGCCTGAAGCAGAAGGGGGTGATGCTTAAAGGCCAAGGAAAAGAAAATGCAGCATGTGAAAAATCAGTTGCTCACGATAGTTTCTTTTCTGCAGATGTTGAAAACAGACCAGACTTGATTTGTATTATATCTTTAATGGAATGGTTTACATCTGATGTTTCCCATTGTTCGGCTAGCCCATAGATAGCGGCAATTGAATTGAACCGAAAGGAGTTGTCCCACAATAAAGCACAAAATAGAAATAAAGCAAACGTTAATCAGATTATTAATTAATAAAAAAAACAATGAAAAGAAATCATCTATCTATCTATCTATCTATCTTCTATCTATCTATCTATCTATCTATATATTATCTATCTATCTGTCTGTGTCTGTCTAACTATCTATCTATCTGTCTGTCAACTGTCTATAAAGCATTGTAACTGAGTTAAAAAACACACACACACCACACACACACAACACAACACACAACACACAACAATACCAACAGCAAAAGCGACAGCAGCAGCACCAGCAGCAGCAGCACACAACAACAACAAAACAACAACACCTGGTTCACACACACACGCACGCACGCACGCACGCACGCACGCACGCACGCACGCACGCACGCACACATCACCACACACACACACACAACACACACACCACAAAACACAGCACGCACGCACACACATTACGCATGCACGCACCCCACGCATGCACGCACATTTTCCGCCCCATTTTGTACGTGCCAGCTCACTAAGATAATCAACGTCTAAAGATCCCAAGTGTGAGAGGCTGGAGCCTCAAGAGGACCTCCAGGGACCAGTGTTAGCACTGATATAGACGGCAGACATTGTCCTGAAAGACGGAAAGAATATCTGGCCATGTCAGAAATGCAGAAGAGTGACAAAGAATGTAGGGAAACACAGACCAGTCCCGTGAGATCGAACAATAGTATCAAACAGACAGAGACAATATAGGAGAATGGATGTCTGCGTTGCGATGTTGGTTTTGGAAGTTCTCCATTAGAGTGCCTGACTTTTCAGTATTCATTCCGGTTGTTTTCTCTCTCTCTCTCTCTCTCTCTCTCTCTCTCTCTCTCTCTCTCTCTCTCTCTCTCTCTCTCTCTCTCTCTCTCCTCTCTCTCTCTCTCTCTCTCTCTCTCTCTCTCTCTCGTGGGGATTGTGAACAGCGATCACTAGTGCGACACGCAAGTTAATTGGCTCTGTTTGTTTTGATAATTAGAAGGATCCAGGAACTAATTTGACTTTTCACCCAGCAAGGACGTCCATGAAGTGCAATGCCATCCGCACAGCTGGATTTCAGGACAAGATGTGGGTGTTTTCTCCCATGTTTTTCTTGCATTTATGTTCAAGAGAGTGCAAGCGAGTATCGCCATTCGCCTGAAGACATTGAAAACTTAAAACAGTGTCGGACGGTGTAACCGTAGGCTGCCTCTCTCCTTTTTATTCTGGGGCAGTTTATTACTTCAGTGCGGCGACGTTGAACCAAATTCTGGACCACGAAAGGACAGCTACCGCCAGACATGCTTGAGCTCAGACCGCCGGAGAGCCAGCACCGAGCAAGTAGCAACCTCCTCGACCAGCATGTCATCAGCCTCCCAGCCTGTTGAGCTGCCTTCCATAAGAGACGTGGTGTCCATCTACAGGAGCTGACCAACAAAGTTGATTGGATAAAAAACGACATCAAGGACATCAGTGATGGCTTCGCTTGCTTGCAGGAAGAGGTCCAGACCCTGAAGGGAGAAGTGACAGACCTCCGTCGTAAAGAATGAAGATCTGAGGAAGAGGCTGCTGGATGTTGAACGTCAAGCCGACGGCCTGGAAGGACGTTCCAAGCGGAACAATTTAATCTTCTACGGTCTCCCTCGTAAACCGTCAGAAACGCAGGCGGAATGTGAAGGCGTCGTTGGCGACCTGCTGGTGGACAAACTGGACTTGACTGGTGATGTTCAGTTTGACAGAGTGCATCGCCTGAATGGAAAGCCCGACTCGGCTGTCATCGCCCGCTGCACCTTCTTCAGGGACAGAGAGAAGATTCTCAAGGCCAAGGCAAGTTGAAGGGCAGCGGCGTGTTTGTTGGGGAGGATTTCACTTTTCGTGTAAGGCAGGTACGTAAACAACTGTCTCAGCATCTCAAAAAGGCCAGAGAAGAGGGCAAGAGAGCGACTATGGTTTACGACCATCTCCTTATTGATGGGCAAAAAATATTATCTGGGAGAGGGGAAAACTATTAGGGAGTCAGGATAGGGGGTAGGCCGGCCCAATTCGACACCGGTGACATTTCAAGAAATCGCACGTGCAAGTTGCGCAAAATGGCAAGATGACGACAGTCAGAGGAGCGGCACAGGAACACTGAGTTGTGAACGGTTGACAATGTGAATACGGTGCGTGCAAAAGTGGGGCGGGGGTCATATGTAAATAAGAAAGAGGGTTTTGCGGTGTTGGATCATGATGGTAATGCTTTTCTTGATGTTGATGTTACTGGTTGTATTGATAAAGGGGAAGCATCGTTAAATTCAACAAATGAGGTTTTTTGTATGGTAAAAACGATGTTAGAGACATTTACGGAGCCTTCTTATGTGATACGCTGACTGACAGTGACAGAGGCAGTGTTGTTGAACGTTGTAACCAGGGGACGCCTCAAAAGGAAATCTGTAACACGGAGTGGAAAGACAGGAATGATAATTGTCTAATGGATGAACGAGTGGGGAGTGTTACATTGAGGTGTGAAATGAAATGTAACAGCGTGTATGGAAACGGGCTACATAAAGATCATTGTGAAGATGACAGACAAAGTGATGTTTTCTTTTCTTTTTTGCATTGGAACGTGAATGGTCTTGTGTCAAAATTTACAGATAATGAATTTGTTCCTTATTTATCAAGATTTGATTTCATATGTCTTGTTGAGACGTTTGTAGAGGTCTTCCAAAAGCTTCTATTTCCAGGTTATACTGTCTATCATAAACCTGCTGTGAAGTTTTCGAAACAGGAAGAAGGTCCGGTGGAGTAGCGTGCCTCATTAAGACCAATCTCGCATCTTATGTTCATGAAATTAAGACAGACTGCCCCAATGTTCTTCTATTTTTGATTGATAGAATGTTTTCGGTTTTGTGGAAGATGTATTATATGTTTGTGCTTATGTCCCACCAGAGGGTTCACCTCATTATGTTTATTTTGACGTTGAAAACGGCATTAGCGAACTTGAAGAATGTCTTTTTAATTGTCTGCTTGAGTTTGAGGACGTGTATGTGATTCTCTCAGGTGATTTGAACAGCAGGACTTCTGACAATTCTGCAGATATTGTTGACGATAATGATGCACATAACTTTGTTTATAATTGTTATATTCCCGGTAATAATGTGAGAAGGTCTGCAGATATTATTCTCAATAATTATGGAAAATGTTTGCTAAATATGTGCACTGCTCTTGGATTGTGTATTATGAACGGCGCATGCAACGGAGATACTGATGGTAGTTTTACTTAATATCAGAAACAGGATATAGCGTCAACGATTACTTCCTCCTGTCTAAAGAAGTGTTTTTCACTGTTGTATCTTCATGCGAATTGCTGGTTACAGAGAGAATTGAATCAGATCATTTGCCCATTGAATTACGTTTTAGAGTTAAAGAAAGAGAAGATAAAAGGAACACAAACTCCCTGAAGGGTTGCCAGTATATTGATAAGTTTGTGTGGAACAAGGATTTGGAACAAATTTATATTCAGGAAATGAATTCTGATGAAACGATTTTGTGATTGATCTTGCCACAAGTCTGTTTGATCAAGATTTCAATGGTGCTTTGGAAATGTTTAATGACTGTATTAAAAAGCATGCTAATTGTATGAAAAAGAGAATTAATCTGTCTAAGTGCGTTAAAAACAGTGACTGGTTTGATAAAGAATGTAGGCTGGGTAAAGTTAAAGCAAAGGAACTGCTTTCTATATGTAGGAAAACCAGCAAGAAGGAAGACAATGATGCGTATTGCATAGCAAGAAGAGAATACAGACATCTGATTAAAAGAAAAGAAAAACAGTTTAGTGATTTGCTGTTAGACAGGCTAGTCTCGTCAGTAAATGATCAAAGATAATTTTGGAAATTGTACGTAAAATATCCTTTAAACGAAAACCTGTTCAAAATAGTCTGACAGTCGATGACTGGTTTAAGCATTTCAAAAATTCACTTGAATTAGACGTAACTGCAAATGTGTCAGGTTTGGTTGATAATGTCAGTGATGTCAACGAAGAGGAGGTAAGCTATATTAACCGTCCAATATCAAGAGAAGAAGTTTTGCTTGCTTTAACAAAGTTATAGAATGGAAAAGCTGCTGGACCAGATCAATTATTGGTGAATTGTTAAAGTATGGTGGGGATCGTGTCATTGATTTTTTTTGTAAAGCTTTTTAATATGTTATTTGATAAAGGAGCATTCCCTGATAACTGGACAAATTCTATCGTTCACCCTTTGTTCAAGAAGGGTGACATCAACAATCCAAACAATTATAGAGGCATTTCTTTATGTGATACAAGTAGTAAAATTTACAGCACAATTATTAATAGTAGACTGCAGGAATGGATAGAAGAGCACAATTTGACAGGCGAACATCAAGCCGGATTTAAGAGAGGATACTCCACTGTTGATCACATGTTTACTTTATTAGCACTCACACAAAAACAATTTTGTTTTAATCGTAAACTGTATGTACCTTTATTGATTTTGAAAAGGCGTTTGATACCGTAGAAAGAAACTTATTATGGTCTATCTTGTTAAAAAGCGGCATCAAAGGCAAGATTTTTAGGTGCATTCGCTGCATGTACGAAAGTGTTAAAGCTAGAATTAGAAGCGGAAGTAGTGTAACAGATTATATTGCTTGCACTCGCGGAGTGAAACAAGGAGACGCTTGCAGCCCTGTTTTGTTTTCTTTATTTATTAATGAATTAGCGTTAGAGGTGATAAGGGGAGGGAAACACGGGGCAACATTTATGTCAGATTATTTTGAATTATTTGTACTGCTTCTGGCTGATGATGTGGTTTACTCTTGAAACTGCCATAGGCTCGCAAATGCAGATAAACAGTCTTCAGCGTGCAGCCGCTGCTTTGCAGCTGAAGGTTAACTTAGATAAAAGTAACATAGTGGTGTTCAGGAAAGGTGGTTACTTAGCTGCCAAAGAAAGCTGGACATATAACGGTATTGTGATGCCTGTTGTGAATGCGTACAAATATTTAGGAATTTATTTTTCAACAAAGCTTAGTTTTGCTGCTGCATGTCGCGACCTTACAAGCAGAGCAAAAAACGCTTTATTGTGTATCTTACAAAAGCTATTTAAGCTGAAGTGCAACTCTCACTCGTGCTTTTTTTAAGTTATTTGACTCACAAGTTCAACCTATTGCTCAGTATGGTGCAGAGTTGTGGGGTCTTGACAACGCAGCAATCTATTGTGAAAAACTTCATTTATTTGCAGTTAAAAGATTCTTGGGCGTTGAAATGCGAACACCTAATGACCTGGTGTATGGAGAAACGAACAGATTCCAATTTACATAAACTCAGCTATAAAATGTATCAGGTTTTGGTTAAAATTAACGAGAATGGACGACTGTAGATTACCTTATGAGGCCTCAAAATGCTTCTTGATTTAGATATGCGTGGAAAGAAAAATTGGAGCCTCAAATATTCGCTGTAAATTGTATATGTTTGGTTTCGGATACGTATGGCTAAATCAAGGCGTGGAAGGAATTAACGAGTTTTTTGAAAAGTTTTAGGGATAGATTGATTTCGTACAGATGGCAAGATTGGAATTTCCATATTAGTAATAGTGATAGATTTAACGTTTACAGAGCTTTTTGTACTGTCCCTGATGTTAAAACGTATTTATTAATTAATTTAGACAAGCATGTAAGATACACATTGACAAGATTTAGACTTGGAATTTCTGAAATCGCAGTACATCGTAACCGTTATAGAGCACACGTGAACGTGAATTAATATGTCCACTTTGTCTAAAAGAGAAAGAAAGTGAGGTACATTTTGTTTTATGTTGTCAGTTCTGTATGACCTAAGAGCACAGTACATTCCGCTGAAGTATTACAAAGTACCAAGTCAGTTTAAATTTACATTGGTGATGGCAAGTACGCACGAAAGAACAGTCAGGAACCTGTCAATCTATCTTTATAAAGCCTTTAAGTTGCGTTCTATTCTCACTTCTTAAATTTACTGTCAAGTAAGTATTGGATGATTTCAATGTTCATAATTGTTAGTTTGGAAATGTTTGTATATATGCACCCCATCATGAGGGGCAATGCCTATACTTGATTAAACTTCCGTATCCGTATCCGTATCCGTATCTCTCTCTCTCTCTCTCTCTCTCTCTCTCTCTCTCTCTCTCTCTCTCTCTCTCTCTCTCTCTCTCTCTCTCTCTCTCTAACCGACAATCCACAGGGACCTGTCAATATTAAGCCGTCAAGAGGCTACCCACCGGAGGAGACACTGCACTGCGGCCGAGTCACTTTGGTGGTGTTTGCTAGCGCCTGTTCTGATCCAAAATAAGCAGGACACCATCTACTAAGCCCATTATTGACGACAATCAATACTCAGTCGAGGAGCCGGCATGAGTGAGCACGTCCGTCCAACGACAGCCCCTATAAATTTGCCGATACCGGGGACCCCGACGGAATCAAACCAAAGCCATAGATGTGAGAGGCCATTGGCCATGAGAGCAGGGCATGGAGGGCCAGAAAATTTGATACCTATTTTTTTCTGCTGATCGACGAGAATGAGGATGATGAAGATGATGCCACTGATTTCCGTTCTGGTCTGAGACTACATCGCAGGGCTGTAATCTACACTTACTTTCATAATATATTCTGGCGTCAACCAGACCCGAGAGATACACACATGCAGACTTGGTTAGGAAATTTGAGCAACACTCTCAGAGACACATCCATTAAGTGGATGGAACTCAACTGTGTGATCCCAGTCTCCCCGACTGAGTCCGTAGCAAGCTCAGCTGTGGGTAAGAGACAGTCGGGGCAGAAATATCCCAAATGGCTTTGATAGGAATCGAACCCACGACGTC
>CM031601.1:56025016-56035782 GCA_018398815.1 Conus ventricosus
ATTTAAAAAAAGTGTTCAAAAACCCACTCACCCAGCTTATTTGGGGGACCCAATTAAATATATGTCATACCCCCATATAAACCTTCTATCATTAAGGGCTTTGTTCCTTTTAAGTGTTGGACAGAAAATTCCTATATAATCAAAATTAAAAAGCGATAAACTTTTTGAATAGATCTAGGATAAATATTGTTTTTCCACAACCAGTCTTTTCCAAAATCAGTGAACAATGGGGGGAATTTTATCAAAAAAAGTTTAACATCGGCATTGACGCCAAAGTTGTCTGCCCCAAATATTTTTTATAACAAATTAATCTAATCCAGTTTTTTTTTTTTTAAACAAAAACTCTCCGTCAAAAGTTTTTTCGTAAAAAAAAAAACCCTTTTGAGGCCAAAATTTTGTAAGATTAACCCCAATTTCCCATTTTCTGTAAGATTTTTTCTTTTTAATTTAAACACTGTTTTGGGGTTGGGCTTGTTTTATGGTCTTAAAAATTCCACCATTTGTGAAAAACGACGACGGTAATTTTAAGACTTTAAAAACGGCTAAGTTTTGCCAGCTAATATTAAATTTCCTTTTAAAGGACTAAACTAAGGGCCCAAAACCCCCATCCCCTCCCATCTTTAAAGACAAAAATTTTCAAATATAAATTGTAAACCGTGTCCCCCCAAATTTTCCTGTGTGGAATGAACGAAATTTTTTTGTAGAAGCTTCCAAAAAAAACCAAATTTCTCTTCTGTGGAGGATGTACTGTTTTTTTTCCCATACGGCGTTTTTTCAATCTTTTTCCCGGACATTGTCCTCGGGGGCATAAAACTTAAATGAAAGGGGGCCCCGAGTTGATTTGGTTTTTTCTAAAATTTTTTTGGACGGCTAAAAAAATTAAATGGGCTTATAAATTTTAAAAAATTTTATTTCCCTTTTCTAAATAGGGTTTCTAAGTGCCTTTTGCTGTCAGGTTTTCAAACTTTTTAAATTTTCAAAACTGGCCAGCTTTAATTTGCTTCTACTTTGGGCACAGTTGCTCTATTTTTGGGAAACTTTTTTGTTGTCCCCCAAACCTTTTTGTTTTTTATAACCCACCATCTTTAGTGATTTAAACCCAAACAAACGCCTATCCACCATTCTTTTCAAAGTCCGAAAACGTCTGCAAGGTTTTTTAAATTTCTAAAAGTTATACACCCACAGGCGCTAATGTAACAAATCCGGATTTTTCGGGCCCACGGACATTTTTAGTACAATTTTAATTATTTTTTTTTCAAAAAAATTTGGCGGGTTACCCCATTTCACGATTTTCCCCTTTTTTTTGTCTGAAATTTTTTATATTAAATGATCCCCCCCTTCCAAAAAACAAATTTTTTAAAACTGTAAATTAGGGAATTGAAAATTTCATAATCCCCAAATGCATTTTCCCCCGGGAAGGAAGAGCTTTTAAAAACAGTTGAGGCCTTCCATCATATAATTTTTAAATCATGTTCAGCCGCCCCAAAAGAACATAGAGTAATGAATGTAATGAAAGACCGGCGGTTTTTTCCCCTCAAAAGTGTTTCGTCGGGGCGCAACACAAAAACTATGAGTGGGTAAAAGGGCCAGTTGAAAACCTAACTTTTTTAGCTACTCCCCCTATCAAAATAGTAAGCTACTTCTTCAGGCTTGAATTTTAACATTTTTTTTAAAGATTTGCATTTTTAAGTTTGAGAGTAATGTCGAAGTTACCCCATTGCTTCTTTTAAGGAGCAAAACCCGTAAAAAAGCATCGGGTATTTTTTAACGGGCTAATTTTGGGCCCCTTGATTTGTAAATTTTTTTTTAACCTTTTTATTCTTTTTGGGTTTTCACTTATTTTAAAACCCAAAAACAAAATTTGTAAAATTTTTTCATGAAGTGCAACCATTCGGTTTTCGCAATTTTTTATCAATACATGTTCTAAAAACAAGGACGGTTTTGGGGTTGTTATTGTTAAAAAACATTTTTTAAAAACGAAATAAAAAATGAGTGCATTTAAATATACAAATCCCAAAATATTCTTTTGGCCCGGGCACTCCAATCAAAAAAATTTTAACAACGAACTCTTGACTTTTTCGGACTCACCCTGACGCCTTTAAATTAAAGGTTAGTACTCCTTTAAAACAGATATTTTAAACCCCCCTATTAAAAAAGACTACATCGCGAAAGTGTGGTTCAGTAAACCGATGCATTTTAAACAGCCCCCATTTTAAACTTTGCTTTTTTTTGGTGCATCAACTGGGTTGGATTTCCCGTATCCCGATCATTTAAATCATCCAGATTTTTTGGTGAGGTCATGTATATTTTTTCTTTCTTTTACCCTTTTCAAAGGGGTTTTTTGACTGAAAGGGCAAGCTCCAAAAACCAAACGACAAAACTTTTAAAATCCTTCAGCAACCAATAGACATAAAGGCTTTTTGAAAGGATCTGAAAACAAAATTCAAAAATTAAGGCTAAAACAGATTTTAAAAAAAAGTTGGATTTTAATAGGGTCTGGGGCCACCCCTTTAAAAATTTTGGGGGGCGGCGCAGAAAGAATAACTATGACTGGAAACCCCCCTTACACACCTTTCTTTTAAAGGAAACAGCTGTTCCCCCGGGGCCCATAGAGCAAGGCAAAAAACAGCAAAGACAACATTTATTTTAGACACTTCAAAGGGGCCAAACCCCAAAGAAAGGAAATAAACGAATAAACGACTTCTGTTCGCTTACTTTTTTGGTTTTTGGCTGGGTTTTCGAAAGGGCCACAAACAGATGGGAAACAAACAACCCTTTCTACTGCCTTTGACCCAAAAAAACAATCTTGGGCAAATTTAGAGGACCCAAATTAATTCTAAAAATTTGTTTTTCCCTTTCAAGTTTTAAAAAGGGTTACCAAAATTTTTTAAACAAAAACCAAAAATCGAAAGTAGACTTTCTTTTTGGTACGGGGGTTTATACATGCTGCCTTCGGGCCCTTAGGCTCCAGAAAGCAAAATAATAAACTACAAAAAAACCAAAATCCTTGTGGAAGGAAATTTGAACAAAAGCCCAAAAAAAAACGAAAAAAATTTCTGACCAGTAATTTGCAAGCATAAAAAAACCCAAGACGCCCCCTCCAAGAAAATCATGCCAATCCCCGTGGCCCAAACCCGAACCTTTTGAAGTCAAAAAAAATAATGACCACAAATAAAAAAAAGACAGCACTTGTTTTTGGGATTAACGGGCCAGGATTACTGGGTCTTATTTTACTAAAATTAACCCAACTATTAAGAGAACAATCCCCATAAGGTTTGGGGCCATAAAGCCAACTTTTTGCCTGCAGTAGAAAAAAAAGCCAGCTAACAACACCCCCTAATATACCCGGGTTAAAGAGTTTTATAGCTTTACCGGCTAATTTTTTTAAAAAACCCCCAAGATGTTTAAGTTTTTTTTTTTTTTAAACCCATTTTTACGGGCGGTGATGGAGGCGAGGGCAAAGGAGGCACTGGGATTTGACCACCCCCCGCCTGTAATAGCCATCACCAGTGTACTTATTGCAAACCCAAGGGCCTTTAAAATAACGCTTGCAAATGTGACCCTTGCCTCTAAACAGTGTTCTTTTTCTTTCTCCCCTAGAATTGGTGCTTAAAATTTTAAAATTTCCTTTGGATAGTTTCTCTTTTTCTGCTCATTTTGGAGTTCGAAAATTGTTCTCGTTATTTAAAACGCCGCTTCTATTTTTAGTAATCCCCTTTTTCCCCAATTTTTTTTTAGTTTTTTGGGTTTTTTTCTTTTTTTATCAGGCCCTAAGTTGGCGTCACCCACCTTTCACCGAGTTTTTTTTTTTTTTTTCTATACCTTAATTATTTTCCACCCATTTTTTGCAAAAATTGTTTAAAAATTTCGCCCTTTTGATGGTTCTCAAAGCACGAAAAAAGGGCCTCTAATTCTCACAGGGGTTTATCGGGGGCCCGTAAAAAATTTTTTAAAAATGCTGTTTCTTCTGAAAAAGGGTTTTCTGCTTCTATTGCATTTTTTTTTCATCTGCGTTGGGTTTAAAAAAAAGAAGTTCAATTTTTTTTTTTTTTGTATTTGGCTATCTTTTGGGGATTTTCTTGAAAGTGTGTTTTGAATTTTTAGCAACTGCCTCCATACCCAAATTTTGGGTTTTTGGGGAAATGCCAAGGGCTTTTTTTTGTACGCTCCCCAGGGACCCTTTTGGCCAAAATTGTACCTATGGCAAAAAACTTTGAGGGGTCCCCGTTTAGTTGTAACTGAACTTTTTTCTCCTTGATCTTTTTTCAAAATACAAAGGGGCCCCCCATTTTTTAACTTCAAAATCAGGGTCAATAAATTGGGGGGGTTTCAAAGCCTAAACTTTGTAAAATGCTCCGGCCGTACTTTCTGTTTAAATTTAAACCCCCATTTTGAGGGCGTTGAAACGATGCTGTATCAAAAGGGGCCGTTTCACCATTCGTCTCCCGGAACAAAAAAAATCATAATCTTTTTCGCCTTCAATTTCCCCCATGTTTCTTTAATAATTAACTTTTTTTTTTTTGTTTTTTAAAAAAAATGCACCAAACATAGGGGTTTAAATTTTCGCCGCCCGCATAGAAACGAAAGAGCCCTTTGGGGGGAAGGGAAATAAACGAATTTACTGTTCCAATTTAAACCATCTACTATTGATGCAGACAAATTCTTACTGTCAAATTTTCCCGACCTAGGAGCGATGAAGTGATTGTGCCAGGCCTGCGCAACTTACTTTCAAAATAGAACTCACATCGCAACAACCCAAACAGGGCAGTTTTCCAGAATTTTGGGGCGGGCAATCGTTAAAAAAATTTCCAAAAAAACTTTAGGGGGGAAGAAAAAATTTTCTTTACAACAGTGCAGACATATTTTTTTAAACCCTTTTTTGATCTATGGGGAAACGGAATGAAAGGCTGAAATTTGCGTTTTTTAAAGGAAACAAAATGAAAAAAGCACTAAAACATAGAATAGGCGCCGCAGATGTTTTAAAAAAAGTAAAAAATAAGGGAGCTTTTAAATTTTTTCGTATGGAAATCCCCTTTTCCAAATTTCCCCTTTGATTTTGAGTTTTAAAAGCGCATGCACCCTATTTTTTTCAAGGAGCATTAAAAGACAGAAGTCCCTATTTAAATAACTTTAAAAGAAAAAACAAAAGTGTTTTCAGATCAACAGAAAAACCGAAGCAAAGTACAGCATTTTTGACATCTCGTTTGAGTTTGACGTTTTTGCAACCCTAATTTTTCCCAAAGGGTGATTGGGGCAACAAAATCAACAAAATTAGCAATATATTACGAAAGAGTGATTTATCAAACAACATATCCCAGAAAACAAGGCAACAATATATGGAATTTTTTTTTTAATTTCCCGGGGGCAAGTCGCTAAAAGGGATTTTTTTTTGCTGTTGGAAAAGGGAAAAACCATTCAAAAGAGGGAAATGAAAAGTTTTTTTAATCCTAAAAAAACGAAAGTAACCCAAACCGATTGAGGGGAGTCCTAAAACCCAAAACTACGCTACGGGCTTAAAAAACCCTTTTCAACAATTTTTTACGAAATAAGAAAAATTTTTGGGGTGGGAGGGGTTAAAAATCCCAAAAGTAAGACCTTGTTTTGGGCTAAAGATCTACACCTTTTACAATGTTAGCCCCGATGAAATTTAACAACGAAATACGGGTTAAAGGAATTTACCTAAAAGGGCGACAAAGGTAAACAGTTTTCAAGGAAGTGGGGAACGGTTTTTAAAAAACGGAATAAAACATTCAAATTTTATAAAAAAAAAAGATGGCGAAAAAAACCGTTAATTTACATTTGTTTTTAAATATGAAGCGCAGCTGAATATAAGTAACAATTAAAAAATATACAATACTAAATTAAAAATTTTTTTTATAAAAAGCATGTCTTTTTAAACATTATCCAAAGTGCCTAAAAAGCGGGCCCAATTTACCAAAAGAAGGGGTATAGAAACCCCAAAACGAAAAAAAATTTTGATTAAAAAACATTACCAAATGCAACAAAAACTAGAGCAAGACCTTTCAAAATAAAAGCAAAAACCCAAAAGAAGGGATTCTGCTGCTTTTAAAAGCTGTTACTATGTTTAAAATTTGGGGCATCGACGTTTAGGCTCAATCAGCAGGAACGAGTGTTTGGGTTTTTTAGCAACCGGCGTAGGTGCCCCGAGCTTTACCTCTAGGGGGGTTGTCTTTAGCTCTCTTTTGTTTTCATTGCTGTAAGTGCCGCTTTGCAAAAAAATAAAAAACTAAACTCCCAAAAAACCCCCCAGCTAGGTTCAAAATTTTTAAAAACACAAAAATTTGTTCGTTCAAACTGACAATAAAAAAAGCACAGTTGACCCCAAAAAAATCAAAGGGTAAAAATTTAGTCCCTTTCCCGGCCGATTTTTTATGGGCTAAAAAAACAAAATTTTATCTTCAAAGAAAAGGGAAAAAACAACTTTTTCTCCAAACAGCCAGACACCGATCAGATAAAAAGGAAAATTTTTTAAAAAAAATAAACGAAAAAAATTAAACTCTGTTTTTTAAAAACTCGCATTAACAACATCAAAAGGGGGTTTATACTTTTTGTTTAGAGCAAGCACAAAAAACCGTTGATATTGATTTTGAATTTAAATATTTTTTTTAATTTAAAATAAATATTTTAAATTAGAAAAGAAACTAACATGGCTGAAAAAATATGAAGGAGGGAGACGAATTTTTTTGAAGGAAAGCCAAGGGTAGCGTTTTTTAAAAGCTTTTAAAAGATACAGTCCTAGAATCATTGTCCAGCAAACGTAAAAGGGGAAGCCCTTGTTCAGCCAAATTTTTCAATTTCCAGGTTTAAAATAACAAAAAGACCCGCCCCCCTTTAAAGTTTTGTTAGCTGTTTTAATCGACTTTTAAACAATAAATGAAAAAAATCTAGAATTTGGGTTTTGGGGGGTTAATTTTTTTGTTGGTGGGGTGTTTAAAGTTTTGGGGGGTGTGGGTTGGGGGGGTCCAAACCCCAAACAGTTCAGCTAATTCACCTTAAAGGCTTTAAAACCCGGTTGGGCAAAAAACCAAAAAGTTACAACAAGTTTTTTGTGGGGCCCCCTGGAAAACCCCAAAAAAAGTCCGGGCAGAGGGCAATGCCCTTTTAAATCAAAAAATTAAAAAAGGGAATATCCCCCGAATTGAAAAGCAAAGGTTTAAAAAAACCCCCCTGCCCCACATTGGGTAGGCGAAAAACAAATTCCAAAAAAGAATTTCGAACCAAACAAAATGTTTTATTGGTTTTTTTGGGAAGGGGTTCCCCTTAACGGGCCCCAAAAAAGAGAAGATAAACCAACTTTCAAAAACCCCAAAAAAAGTTTTTAAAATTTTTAAAGGGGAAAAACCCTTCCCCAAGGTAAAAAAAATTGGTCCCGTTTGAATAACAAAACAAAACCCCAAAATTAATGTTTTTAAAACTAAACATGGGAAAAAGGGAAACGAATTTTTCCAAACCCTTTAGAGTTTCCAAAAAGCCCCCCACGGGTTTCCCAAAACCAACAAAATCAATTTTTTATTTCTTTTATTTTTACCCGGAGGGCCCCATTCAACCCGAAAAAAAAAGAGGACCTAAATGGGGCATCTTAAAAAAAACGATGGGAAACAAGAATTCTTAAAAAATTTTAAACAAAATTCCCTGAAGCCCAAGAACATAAGAAACACAGTTTATTTTGGGGGGGCCAGGGTTTCCCTTGTAATTTTCAGAACCAAAAACGCCCGGAAAACCCGGGTCAAAGGGGAAAATTTTTGAGGAAACGACGTTTCAAACTTCCATAAAGTTTTAACCAAAAACTTGGAAATGCCCAATTTTCCCTTTAAAGAAGGCCAAACCCCCCAAATTCCGAAAACCACCTTTAGGGGTTTAGCCCAAACATCAGAAAAAATTTGTTTTTATTTTTGGTTTTATAATGGTTAAGGGGGTTTTTTCCGGTGGCGCCCTTAAAAAGGCCCAAAGGGAAAAATATTTTGGGGCCCAACCTTGAAGAAACCTTTCCCCTTTGAACCCTGAACAAATTTGGGAAAGGTTTCAAAAATTTCCCAAACCCCCCTTTTCTTGGAAATCATTTTAAGTTCGCCTAAGACCAAGAAAAGGGAAAACTAGACACATTTTTGGATTTTGGGTCGGTTGGGTTTGGGGGCCTTTTGAAAATTTAAAGTGAGGGGGCCAAAAACCGACCCCCTTTAAGGCCCCATGAATTTTTTAATTTTTGGGGAAAAATAAAGAGAGCGACCTAAAATGCAATAATTAAAAGGTTTTCCAAAAAATTGGAAGGGGTGCCCATTTCTTTAAAAAAACAACAAAAACTTCACTTTTAATCCCAAAAAAAGGTTTAAAACCCAGTTTTTTCAAAAAAGGGGTTGGGATTCGCAATCATTCCCAAAAATTTTAAAAAAAGGCACCCAAAAAAACCCAAAAAATAATTTAAAAAAGCACTTAAAAGGGTTTATTTTTGAATCCCGCTTTTTTTAAATCCCGAATGGAATTAAAAAATTTTGGAAACCCCAAAAACCTTTTAAAATGGCTTTCCCTTTCAGGCAGAAAGTTAAAAAAATTTAAAAAAGAGCCCCCTTAAAAGGCCTTCTTTTTGGCCAAAAAAAATTAGTTTTATTCAGATTCCCAATTTTTTTTTAAGACTGGGAAGTTTTAAGTGTTAAAACGATGGGGGAAAATTCATGAAACCTAATTTTAAAGGAACATTTTGTTCCCCATTCTTTAAAAAAAAGACATTTGCATGAAAACATTTTAAAGCCTTGGAAAAACCCCGAAATTTAAAATTTTGGCCCGGGAAAGAGGTTGGGACCTTTTTTAAAAAATTTTAAATTTAAAAAAGATTTTGAAAATTTTTTTGGCCCCCCAAATGGAAAAACAGAAAAAAATTGGGAAAACCCCAAATTGGCGGTTTTGGGAATTTAAAAATTATGTTGAATTTCTTTTTTAAAAAAACCCCCGAACCAATCCCGGAGACCCTTTTAACCCAATAAAAAGTTTTTTATGTATTTAGAAGCAAAAATCTGTAAAAAATTGGGCATGCGGAAAACCCATCATTTTCCTTTTAAAATTGCCTTTTACAAAACCAAAATAAAAAAAAATTAAGGGGAAATTAAAGGTTTATCAAAATTTTTTGGGAAGGCCCAAAAAAGCGTTTTCACCCAAAAAACTTAAAAAATCCCAAAAGGAAAACTCCATTTGGGGCCAAAAATAAATGAAAAACCTTTCAGCAAAAAAGTTCCCAAAAATTTTTAAAACAGAACCCCCTAAAAATTGTCAATCTTCTGGCAAAAAAAATTTGTCGGGCATTTAAAAAACCACAAAATTTTTTTTAAACCCGGTTTTTGAAAGGGTTTGGAAAAAGCCTTTTAAAAATATAATTCTTTTCAAGGAGCGGGGTTTATAAACCAATTTTTCATAAAAAAAACACCCCCAATTCAGAAAAAATTTTTTCCCAGTTGCTTTTCCGATTTTTTTATTTTTTAAAAATATTTTTTTTATTCCATATTGATGCAAAATTGGGATTTGGGCTGTAGGTATTTGGATGGTTTAGCATGTGTTGCTGAACCCTCCAAGTGTTGCTTAAACACAATTTCGTATCATAGTGTCTCGTAAAAATTCCAAGGTCTTTTTATTTATCATTCTTGCTCCCTCTTTTGATTCCATTTCAGTTCCGGGTTTTTCCCTTTTTGGGGCTTTCCATTTTAACTAAATATATTTATAAAAAAATTAAAGGGGAACTTGTCGGTGGGATTATCTGCAGTTCTTCCTTCACAAAAGATCTTTGGGGAGCTGGTTGTTTTGGGGGCGTCAGTTTTTTTGTAAATAAAACGGGGGGATTTATCTTTTCAATTCTTTTTATTTCGTAGGGACAACACCCAAAATGGATCGTTCCCTGTGCAGTGCCCCTTTTGCTCCCCCCGGGAAATAAAGGTACCCTTCTTTTAAGCCAAATTTTTAATAGTTTTGCTGGTGTCTGGGGTCTTCAAAACATTTATTTTTTGTTTTTGATTGCTTGTACTGGGTTTAGACCCTTTAAAATTTTCATTATTTATTGCACTAAACGAGGGGATCTTCTAACCATTCTGGTTGCGGGAAATTTTCAAACGCTCTCTATATACTGGTAGGGGAAAAGCCTTCAAAACTGTTTTTAAAGTTTTAACCAAAGCCCCGTGTCTGTGAACCCCGGAATCCCTCTAGAAACGGGGGAAAAACCAAACCTGGGGCCCTTCCGCCCTCACCCGTTTCGGCGAAAGAACCCAGGGTTGGGATTTCCCCCTTCTCTGCAAGAAGACTTTTAATAGCCCCAAAAAAAACGATTTTTTCAAACAACATATTGAGGGTTATCCGTTTTCAATACTAATTTACAAACTTTTCAGTTTCATTTTTGTTTTAAACCTATGTTTTTCCTGTCATTTTTTAATAACATCATTTTCCGCAAACATTCTTCAAATAGTCTCGTCTTTCATGTGAAATAAAACACAGCTTTAAACGTTCTCTAAAGTCTTTTTTAAAAACCCATTATATTCTGGGATAAAATCCACACCTACCCAGCAGTCTTCCGCTGAAAGCAGTTTCGACAAAGTGTTTTCTTTTTTAACTAGGCCTTTCGCCGAACAGCATCTATAAAAAATAGTGTCCCCGCGTTCCTTCAAACAGTCTATAAAACGTTCCCAAAAATCACTCATTTATTGCTAGATTAAAAAAAATATATTTTACATCGGCCCATAAAAAACCTTTTATCATGATAGCTTTGTTTA
>CM031601.1:56040882-56048382 GCA_018398815.1 Conus ventricosus
TCGCACTCTACCGTTTTGTTATTTATTAGTCATAAAGTCATACATGCACATTCTATCTGAATCACCATTTAAATATAGTCTGAATCAACTTGAGGGGGAGTACTTCTGGGTCGGTCCAGAAGTACCCCCTTGCATATTTCCTTTATTAATGTGTTCAGGGTTGTTATTTCCTGGTTATAAACTCATACATGGACATTCTACCTGAATCAACATTGAAATATAGTCTGAATCAACTTTAGGGGGAGTTTGTTCTGGGACAGTCCCAAAAGTACCCCCCTTGCATATCTCCTTTATCAATGTGCTCAGGGTTGTTATTAATGCTCATAACCTCACACATGGACATTCTACCTGAATCAACATTGAAAACGAGTCTGAATCAACTTTAGGGGGATACTTCTGGGCCGGTCCAATAAGTACCCCCCTCGCATATCTCCTTTATTAATGTGTTCAGGTTGTTTTTTACTGGTTTATAAACTCAGACAGGGACATTGCAATCTGAATCAACATTGAAAACGAGTCTGAATCAACTTCAGGGGATACTTCTGGGCCGGTCCTAGAAGTGCCCCCCCCCCCCTCGTATCTCCTTTGTCAATGAGTTCAGGGTTGTTTTTTAATGGTCATAAGCTCACATGGACATTCTACCTGAATCAACATTGAAAATAGTCTGAATCAACTTCAGGGGGAGTATTCTGGACCTGTCCAGAAGTCCCCCCCCTTCATATTTCCTTTATCAATGAGTTCAGGGTTGTTATTTAATGGTCGTAAGCTCACACATGGACATTCTACCTGAATCAACATTGAAATATAGTCTGAATCAACTTTAGGGGGAGTAATTCTGGACCTGTCCCAGAAGTACCCAACTTGCATATTTCCTTTATTAATGTGTTCAGGATTGTGATTTACTGGTCATAAGCTCACATATGGACAGTCTAACTGAATCAACATTGAAAACCAGTCTGAATTAACTTAGGGAGGGTACATCTGGACGGTCCCAGAAGTACCCCCCTTTCATATCGCCTTTAATGTGTTCAGGTTGTTATTTACTGGTCATAAACTCACACATTGACATTCTATCTCAATCAACATGACAGTATAGTCTGAATCTACTTTAGGGAGAGTACTTCCGGCTGATCCAGAAGTACCCCTTGCAGATCTTCTTTGTTGATGTGTTCAGGGTTGTTATTTACTGGTCATAAACTCACACATTGACATTCTATCTCAATCACATGACAGTATAGTCTGAATCTACTTTAGGAGAAGTACTTCCGGGCTGATCCCAGAAGTAACCCCCTTGCAGATCTTCTTTGTTGATGTGTTCAGGGTTGTTATTACTGGTCAAAACTTCATACATGAACATTTTATATGAATATACATTAAAAATGAGTCTGAATCAACTTTAGGGGAGTACTTCTAGACCGGTCCCAGAAGTACCCTCCACCCTCCTTGCATATCTCCTTTATTAATGTGTTCAGGGTTGTTGTTGTTGTTGTTTTTTTACTGGTCATAAGCTCACACATGGACATTGTATCTAAATCATATTGTCATACAGACTGATTCAACTTTAGGGTGAGAGCGTCCTGGGCCGGTCACAGAAGTAACCCCCCCCCCCCCCCTGCATATCTCATTCATTAATGTGTTCAGGTTTGTTGCTTACTGTTAGAAACTCATACATAGACATAAACTCATACATGGACATTCTATCTGGATCAACAATGAAATATTCTCTGAATCAACTTTAGGTGAAGTACATCTGAGCCGCGCCAAAGTTACTTCCGGGAGTCATTCTGGTGCGAGGGGAGGGGCGGGGGTTGGGGGGGGGGTGAGGAATCGGGGTCAGTTTGGGATTGGTACCAAAAGTACTCCCCTGTCTAAGGAATCATCGTTATAAGATAGTTACATAAAACAAACATTTATTTGCAAAGTTGTCAATAGGGGGAGTACTTCCGGACCAAGCGGAGGTACTGTCCCAGAAGTAGTCCCGGGTATCATTTTGGCGCGCGGGCCCAGAAGTACATCCCGGATTACTTCCGGGCGGGGAGTACTTTGGGGTGTTACACCGAGTCAAGCTAACATTCCAGGAGGGCTGTTCTGGGCTGGTGCCAGATTAACCTCCCCAGTTTAACTTCCAGGTCCAGTTTAACTCTCCAGAGGCTGTTCTGGGCTGGTGCCAGATTAACTCCTCAGGTGGGGGGGCTGTTTTGGGGTAGGTCCTGTTTAATTCTCTAGTACCAGATTCACTGCCCAGGAGGGGGGGGGGGGTCTGTTCTGGTCCAGGTCCAGATTAACTCTCTAGGGGCCTGTTCTGGGCTAGTACCAGATTTACTCCCCAGGTTTGGGGCTTTTTTTGACCAGGTCCAGTTTAACTCTCTAGGGGCTGTTTTGTTGCAGGTCCAGTTTAGCTCTCGGAGGGGGGGGGGGGGAGGGGGAGTCTGTTTTGGGCCGTGCCAAGGGATGGGGGGGGGGGGGGGGAGGCTGTTCTAGCAAGATCCAGTTTAACTTTCCAGGAAATATTCTAGGCTGTTGTGATATTAAATCCCCAGGAGGAGCTTTGTTCTGGGCCAGGTCCAGTTTTACTCTCCAGGAGGCTGTTCTGGGCTGGTGACAGATAAACTCTCAGTAGGGGGGGGGGGGGCTGATCTGGGCCAGGTCCAGTTTACTCTCCAGGAGGCTGTTCTGGGCTGGTGCCAGATAAACTCTCCAGTAGGGGGGGGGGGGGGGGGCTGATCTGGGCCAGGTCCAGTTTTACTCTCAAGGAGGCTGTTCTGGGCTGGTGCCAGATAAACTCTTCAGTAGAGGCGCTGATCTGGGGCCAGTCCAGTTTTACTCACCAGGGTGCTGTTCTGGGCTCTTGCCAGATTTACTCTCCAGGATAGGGGTGGGATGTTGTAGATAAGGTTCATTTTAACGCTCCAGTAGGGCTGTTCTGGTCTAGTGCCAGTTTAAACTCCCCAAGATGGAGGGCTATTCTGGGCCTTGTCTAGTTTAAACTCTTCAGGGGGCTGTTCCATGAGGGTGCCCAGATTAACTCCCCTGGAGGGGGGCTGTTCTAGGAAAAAGGTGCAGTTTAACTCTCCAGAGGGACTGTTCTGGGCTGGTACATGGTGCCAGATTAACCCCTAGTAGAGGGGGTGGGGCTGTTTTGTGCCAGGGCCAGTTAACTCTCCTGGGAGGCCTGTACCAGGCTGGAGCCAGATTAACTCCCCAGGAGAGGGAGGGGGGGGGGGTGTCTAGGGCACGTCCAGTTTAACTCTCGGGGGTGGGGTGGGGGGAAACTGTTTCGGGCTAGTTCCAGATTAACTCCCCAGGAGGCGGGGGGAGCTATTCTGGGCCTTGTCTAGTTTAACTCTCGGGGGGGGGGGGGGGGGGGGGGGGGGGGGGGGGGGGGGGGGGCTGTTCGATGACGGTGCCAGATAAACTGTTCTGGGACAGGTGCAGTTTAACTCTCCAGAGGGGCTGTTCTGGGCTGGTGCCAGATTAACTCCCCAGGAGGGGATTGGGATGTTTTGTGCCAGGCCAGTTTAACTATCCAGGCGAGGGATGGGGGTGGGGGGGGGGGGCTGCTCTAGGTCAGGTCCATTTAAACATGCAGGGGGCCTGTTTGGGGGTCGGTGCCAGATTAACTCCCAATGAGGAGGAGGGGGGTGTTCTGGCCTTGTCTAGTTTAACTCTCCGGGGGCTGTTTCCCTGATGGTGGAAAGAAATTTAAACCCCAGGGAAAGGGGGGGGGGGGGGGTCCTGTTTTGTGCCAGGACCAGTTTACCCCCAAGGGAGGCCTGTACCAGGCTGGAGCCAGATTAACTCCCCAGGAGGGGGAGGGGGGGGGTTGTTCTAAGGCCAAGTCCAATTTAACTCTCTAGGGAACTGTTTTGGGCTAGTGCCAGATTAACTCCCCAGGGGGGGGAGGGTGCTGTTCTGGGCCTTGTTTAGTTTAACTTTCCAGCGGGGGGGGGGGGGGGGGGGGGGGGGGGGGGGGGGGCTGTTCCATGACGGTGCCAGTTTAACTCCTTTGGAAGGGGGCTGTTCTAGGACAGGTGCAGTTTTACTCTCCAGAGGGTCTGTTCTGGGCTGGTTCCAGATTAACTTCCAGGAGGGGGGGGGGGGGGGGTGGCTGTTTTGTGCCAGGGCCTTGTCTAGTTTAATCTCCAGGGGGGGGGGGGGGGCTGTTTCATTACAGTGCCAATTAATTTCCTGGAGGGGGGTGTTCTGGGACAGGTGCAGTTTAACTCTCCAGAGGGGCTGTTCTGCGCTGGTGCAAGATTAACTCCCCAGTAGAGGGGGGGGGGGGGGGGGGAGTCTGTTTTGTCCCAGGGCCAGTTTACCCCAAGGGAGGCGTGTACCGGGCTGGAGCCAGATTAACTCCCCAGGAGAGGGGGGGGGGGGGCTGCTCTAGTCCAGGTCCAGTTTAACTCTCGGGGGGGGGGGGCTGTTTTTGACCAGTGCCAGATTAACTCCCCAGGAGGTGGAGGCGGCTGTTCTGGTTTAACTCTCCAGGGGAGAGGGGAGGAGGGGGGGCTGTTCCATAACGGTGCCAGATTAACTCCCCTAGAGGGGTGCTGTTCTAGGATAGGTCAAGTTTAACTCTCCAGAGGGGTGTTCTGGCTGATGCCAGAGTAACTCCCCAGGAGGGGGGAGGTGGGGGGGGGGGGGGGCTGTTTTATGTCTGGGCAAGTTTAACTCTCCAGGGAGGCCTGTACCAGGCTGAAGCCAGATTAGCTCCCTAGGAGACAGGGGGGGGGGGGGGGTGTTCTAGGCTAGTTCTAGTTTAACACTCTAGGGGGGTTGTTTTGGGCCGGCGCCAGATTAACTCCCCAGGAGGGGGAGGGAGCTGTTCTGGGCCTTGTTTAGTTTATACTCTCCAGGGCGGAGGGGGGGGGGGCTGTTCCATGATGGTGGCAGATTAACTGCCCTGGAGGGGCTGTTCTGGGACAGGTGCAGTTTATCTCTAGAGAGGGGCTGTTCTGGGCTAGTGACAGATTAACTCCCCAGGAGAGGGGTGGGGGCTGTTTGTGCCAGGGCCAGTTTAACTCTCCAGAGAGGGGGGGGGGGGGGGCGAGGGCTGTTGTAGGCCAGATCCAGTTTAACTCTCTAGGGTGGCTGTTTTGGGACGATGCCAGATTAACTCCCAGGAGGTGGAGGGGGCTGCTCTGGGACTTGTCTAGTTTAACTCTCCTGGGGTGGGGGGGGGGGGGGGGCTGTTCCATAACGGTGCCAGTTTAACTCCCTGGAAGAGGCTGTTCTAGGACAGGTGTAGTTTAACTCTCTAGAGTGGTTGTTCTGGGCTGTTGCCAGATCAACTCCCCAGGAAAGGGGAGGGACGGGGGGAGGGGGAGCTGTTTTGTGCCAGGGCCAGTTTAACTCTCCAGGAGGGGGAGGGGGCTGTTCTGGGCCAGTTTAGTTCAACTCTCCAGTGGGTGGCTGTTCCAGTCCGGTGCCAGATTAATTCCCAGATGTCTTAGGGGCTGTTCTGGGCCAGGTCCAGTTTAACTCCTCATGGGGAGGGGCTGTTTTGGGTCAATGCCAAATTAACTCGCTGGGGGGCTGTTCTAATCCTGTTGGGGGGCTGATTTGGTGCAAACCCAGATTAACTCCGGGAGTTAATCTGGGGCAGTGCGAGACCGACTCCCGGGAGTTAAACTGGGAAGGGGGGCAGTGTCACCACGTTACACCTGGATATATAATGAAAGCAAGCATAGAGAACAAACACTTCATGTAGTTGTGGACCAGAATGGAGATCCGTGGCACCATTTTCATCCTTCTTGTCCTTATCGATCAGCATTAAACTCTCCATCGTGCTGACATAGACATGTCTCCCTTCTGTCCTTCTCAAAGAATCTAAGTAGATGAATGCATACGAGAGACAGAGAAGAAGAAGAAGAAGAAGAAGAAGAAGAAGAAGAAGAAGAAGAGAAGAAGAAGAAGAAGAAGAGAAGAAGAAGAGAGAGAGAGAGAGAGAGAGAGAGAGAGAGGAGAGAGAGAGAGAGAGAGAGAGAGAGAGAGAGAGAGTCAGATTCAGATTCAGTTCTTTATTCTGTAGGCCATAGCCTCTCAGAAGGAGGATATGATAATAAGATATAATATTCAAAGATTAGTGTGTGACGGGGGAAAAACCAAATAAAAGTAAAACCACAAAGATCATAGTGTTATAGTTTTCAAACCTGCGATGCATTAGCAACTATAATACATGCCGTTGTACACGTAATATGTTAACTGAAAGTGCTAGTACATAGAAACAAAACTTCCAACATTCACTGATGTAAAAAGAAGAACCTAGGCTGTAATGAACTTCTGAATCTTAAATGCTTTGCGCAAATACAGTGCAAAGTGTTTTACAAGTATTTCATTTCTTGAAGTCATTAGCATAATCGCTTCAACAAGCATGGTGTCTAGAGGGTTTCTCTGGAATAAACTCTTGTATAACGTTACAAAATATTTGGCAAGAGAATACAACATGATCATCAGAAGCCTCGTGACATAAGGACAAAGCAGATTATCATCACTGAGTTCTCTACAATTAACATGACAACATAATTCCGTGATACCAAATCTAAATTTTGTTAAAATGTATCTCAAGTGTTTGCCGAAATCTGTCTGTCTGTCTGTCTGTCTGTCTGTCTGTCTGTTTGTCTCTCTCTCTCTCTCTCCTCTCTCTCTCTCTCTCTCTCTTCTCTCTCTCTCTCTCTCTCTCTCTCTCTCTCTCTCTCTCTCTCTCTCTCTCAGAGTAGGTACGGGGTTTTAATATCAGCATTTTACCCCTGCTTCTACATTCACATCGTTCCGCTCTCTTGCTCTCTGTCTTTCTATCTCTCTGTCTCTGTCTGTCTGTCTGTCGTCTGTCTGTCTGTCTGCCTGTCTGTCTGTCTGTCTCTCTCTCTCTCTCTCTCTCTCTCTCTCTCTCTCTCTCTCTCTCTCTTCTCTCTCTCTCTCTTCTCTCTCTTTCTCTCTAAGTAGTTACGGGGTTTCAATATCAGCATTTTACCCCTGCTTCTACATTAACATTGTTCCTCTCTCTCTCTTTCTCATTCAGTTCAGAGAGAGAGAGAGAGAGAGAGAGAGAGAGAGAGAGAGAGGAGAGAGAGGAGAGAGAGAGAGAAGAAGAGAGAGAGGAGAGAGAGAGAGAGAGAGGAGAGAGAGAGAGAGAGAGAGGAGTTCAGCTAGGAGTGTTCTCCCTCAGTTCAGATTTATGTTATTTTCTTACCCTTCCAAATGCCATCCGGTATTATTTCCCTTACTTCGGTCAAGGTCAACCGCGGTGTTCAGCGTGAAAGCGCTATGTTATTCATAGGCTAGCTGTGAGTGTCCGGTGTCGGTGACTGAATGGCGATATCAGGCCTCTCACCTGAAATGACAACGACCATACAATTTTAATGTTGGGGTTCCATGGTCACAGCAGACCATGATGATGACAGTGCTACTTTTGGCACTGTGCGCGGAATTACGTACGACTGGACCATTAGCTTTCCTAATGATCATGGTCATCTGTAGTGGTATCATAGCTTCCCT
>CM031601.1:56063382-56065882 GCA_018398815.1 Conus ventricosus
TGTTACTTTCGTTTTTTTTATATGATAATTTTGTGTTGTACCCCCATGTCACAAAGGCTGTTCAGCTAATGACATTAAACATGTTCAGTTCAGTTCAGTTCAGTTCTCTCTCTCTCTCTCTCTCTCTCTCTCTCTCTTTTCTCTCTCTCTCTCTCTCTCTCTCTGTGCGCGCGAGCGCGCGCGCGCGCGCGCGTGTGTGTGTGTGTGTGTGTGTGTGTGTGTGTGTGTGTGTGTGTGTGTGTGTGTGTGTGTGCGCGCGCGCGCGCACGCTTTATTGATTTACTTCTTCAATTTCGCTTTAAAGAGTAAAGGCTTCCATTTAAATTCCCACTCTAAATGGGAACATTCTGTTTCCTTAACTAAAAAAAAGAAAGGGAGAAAGTGTTTCACATTTCAAAACGAGACAGCAAGATATGTAGGGCAAGATATTTGCACTTTAAGCTCAACAGAGAATTATGGCTTTAAGTGCTCTGACATTAGATACCCCTAGTCTAAATCAAGTAGAAATGTCACGAAAGTTTCTGGATTTCAATAGAGTCAAGATAACATTTTAAAGCGAGCTCTGTTCTAAACGATTTGTACCCTTACTGCCTGCTATGCTGCGTTCGTCGTTCATACCATCGATGTAACCAATAGTTACGCAAAAAAATAAAGCAGTTTCATTGCACATTTTTGTCAGAAACTACTTAACATTTTGCACTTCATGATTTGCATATCCAAACTTTAACTGTGTCTGAAGATGTGAGACCCACTATTTTTTCCCTGTCATTGACGATAAGAAGCGTATTGTAAACGTTTCTCGGATGTACCACGTTTTCCAGTTTGGTTTCAATATAAGCATCCACAAAAACGATATTTACATAGTTTCTTCCCATAAGAGCTGTTTTCTTATTCCTCCATCAAGCACAGACTTCTGTGTTTTAGAAGATGGATCAAGTAATATTAGGTGTCAACACATATGCTCGTTATTTTGCTCATTTGTATGCTTCCAAAACATTTTTCTTTTGTAAACCCATATTGCAGATCTGTTAAGACGAACAGACAAACAAACACATAGAAACAAACAAACAAGGAATCAAACAAACATAAAAGAAAGAAACAAACAAACACTCGCATAAGCTTTATTATGTCTCAATGATTTAAAGATGATAGATAAGGCTGCACCACATACAATCCAGAATGCCTTAAGTCATTCAGAAATCCCGTTTTTGCTCTGTGTTTCCTGGTTGATCAAAGCGTTGGAGGAAAGGCGGGCACTGAACCAAAACTTCAAGTGATTGCTCGCGTTAACTGTCTGTCTTCCCCAGTCTTGAGTCTGGCAGCTGGTGCTAGGCTCCTACGACAGGCGAATAATAAAAGATCCTGAAATGGCGGGGGCAGTGTCTCTCTACTATTACCAAGTGATGTGGCCTTGGTGGGAATGAAAACAATGAAACGAACTTGGTGTGTGTGTGTGTGTGTGTGTGTGTGTGTGTGTGTGTGTGTGTGTGTGTGTGTGTGTGTGTGTGTGTGTGTGAGAGAGAGAGAGAGAGAGAGAGAGAGAGAGAGAGAGAGAGAGAGAGAGAGAGAGAGAGATTGTTTTTTTCCCATGATGATGTTGTCGTCATTAGTTTTCTCAACTTACGTCATCGATCACGAAACGAAACTGTTCGCACTGTCAACGTCAAGCATCTCAGAATTTCTTCTTCTTGAAGGAACTCACTTTCCGCTCCCATCCCTCCATGAGAGTCAACAAACTAACGACAACAAAACGAGCAAACAAACATATACAAAAGAAAACCAAACGACAACACGGACAACAAAACGGGAGAAGGAAGCGAAGTTCTCCTGCGAACAACACATTCAGAGTTGTTGACACAAAGGAGTTACATTTCACCCACAGGGATTCGTCCATCCTGTTCTCTCTCTCTCTCTCTCTCTCTCTCTCTCTCTCTCTCTCTCTCTCTCTCTCTCTCTCTCTCTCTCTCTCTCTCTCTTCCCCCCCCACCCCCCCCCCTAGATTTTCCCTCCCGTCACCATGGGCTTCCTCTTCGTCTCTGCTCTGGAAGAAAGGAAACCGAACACCTCGTCAGCAAACAAACATAACAATCGATAAACTATTTGCGTCTTTCTGGAAAACTTTGGTTCGATTTAAATGTCTTGAGAGAGAGAGAGAGAGAGAGAGAGAGAGAGAGAGAGGGGAGAGAGAGAGAGGAGAGAGAGAGAGAGAGAGAGATACAGACAGACAGACAGACTGACAGACACAGACAGACATACAGTCAGATTGCCCCATCTGTCACATTCTTCCCAAGCTACTCATATGTACACAGTCTTATACAGCCAGTGTCACATTCTTCCCCAGCTACTCATATCTACAGTCTTATACAGCCAGTGTCACATTCGTCCAAGCTACTCATATCTACACAGTCTTATACAGCCAGTGTCACATTCTTCCCAAGCTACTCATATCTACACAGTCTTATACAGCCAGTGTCACATTCGTCCAAGCTACTCATATCTA
>CM031601.1:56075882-56080882 GCA_018398815.1 Conus ventricosus
TATTTTTTGAGAATTATATACACATTTAACATACTCATTTGACTTAGACCATTCATAATTCCTAGCCTAACCCCCATGACCACGTTTATTCCCATATGGTGTAAGCCAGTCTCTGCAGTTGCTTCCTCCATGACCCCTCCCTCCCTATTCCTATTTGCTTGGTCGTGCATTCTTGATTCATATCAATTTAGGTTATAATTACACTTTTCCTCTTGTTTACCTTAATTGTCTATACTCTTGCATAACTGCATATTATTAGTTTTACATTCAATTCTACTACACCTCTTAATCCAATCAGGCTCAATCCCTCTCAATCTCTCATACCACGCACACATATATACACACACATACACACATATACATACACACATATATACATACATATATATACATATATATACATATACATATACATACCTATATATACATACACACACATACATACATGTATACATTATTATTCCCATATGGTGTTAGCCATACATGTACACACACACATGCACGCAAATACATATATATATATATGTACATTACACATATGTATATGTGTACATTTACAACCTTGATCATGTTCATATTGAGAATTCCTACTCCATCATCCATTTATAACGGCCTCATTCTCCCTTATTTACATTCACATTTGTACAATACCATTCATATTCATTCATTTCACATATTTTCCTCAAAACATAATCATTTCCATAATTCCATTCTTTCATATTATATTACATTCACGTTCCCTCTTATTACACCCTGGTATCCACTTTTATATAATTAACTTTCCATCATGTATATAATATGTACATGGACCTTGTCACGCTTCACACCTGAGGATACATGCATAATCTTTTTTGTGTTCATATAACATCTCTTTCGTAAATCTGTTTATATCGACACCCCAATCACAATTCATGCTCATTCAGGTATTCATGTTACTATCCATACCCAGAAACACCTTCCGAGTTAAATTCATGATTCAACCTTCTCTGTATTTATATTATCACCACACGTCCATGTTCATTTATTATACACATAACTTATCATGTTCGTATGTTTTATACATAGACATTCACATACTCACACATATATATATTGTATATATACACAACACATACACACACACCTATATATATATTACATACATACACACACGCACACACATGCATTGATGTACACCCACACATATACACATATATATATACTACACACACACATATACACATATATATGCATACACACACACTGCATATATACACACACACGTATACATGTAAACACATTTTGAATTCAGCTATAAATCCACAGAAGCAAAAACCAAGTCTCTTTTCTTTGTCTTATATATATATGTACATATATATATACATACACACATAGAGAGAGAGAGAGAGAGAGAGAGAGAAGATGAGAGAGAGGAGAGAGATGAGAAGGAGGAGAGAGAGAGAGAGAGAGAGAAATGCGTGCTTTTCTGTATGTGTGTATGTATGTACGTATTACTTATGTACGTACGTATACATATACGATAGTATGTATGTATGAATGTATGTATGTGTGTTTATGCATGTGTGTATATATGTATGTATGTATGCATGTGTGCGCATGCGCGCGCGTGCGCGCGGGCGGTGTGTGTGTGTGTGTGTGTGTGTGGTGTGTGTGTCTGTGTCTGTGTCTCTGTGTCTCTGTGTCTGTGTCTGTGTCTCTGTGTCTCTGTGTCTGTGTCTGTGAGTGTCTGTGTTAGTTTCGGTGTGTGTGTGTGTGTGTGTGTGTGTGTGTGTGTGTGTGTGTGTGGTGTGTGTGTGTGTGTGGGTGGGTGTTTATGCGTGTTTGTTTGCTCTCTTCTGTGTGTATGTGTCTGTGTGTTTATGTGCATGTTCATATATGCATCTGTGTGTCTCTGTGTTCGTGTGCGTGTTTGGAGGGACGAGTGGGGTATGGGTGCCTTCAGGCGCGCGTGCACCTGCGCCTGTAGTTCCGAACTCTAAAGACTTCAAGACAAGCAATGACTTTGGAAGAAAGTACAGTGTAGAAATCAATGTTGCCTCCGCAGGGAAAAGGCACGCCCCGAAAGGTCAAATTACGCAGCGCCTCAGCCTCTCCGTAAGGGAGAGAAAAGAAACACAAAATGGCGGTATGAAGAGAGGCAGGGGGGT
Source organism: Conus ventricosus (assembly GCA_018398815.1). NCBI lineage: Eukaryota > Metazoa > Mollusca > Gastropoda > Neogastropoda > Conidae > Conus > Conus ventricosus. Next base: position 56,078,030 of record CM031601.1, read on the forward strand.
GTCTGGGCTATGGAGTGGGGTGAGAAGGTGAGGGGTGGTTGTGGGTGTATGGGGTGGGATAAGTCTGTGCCATTGGTTTCGGATCTTTGTGGAGACGACGAATCGATTCGCTAACGGCACAGAAGCCAGGAATCAATATGCCTCTCGGAAATCAGTGTATTTTGTTCGCGTACTTGTATCTGTTTACTCTCGGAGAGCAGCAGCTACAACAACAACACAATAAGAACAACACATTGACAACAACAACAACAAAAAACCAAACAAAAACAAAAGCAACAAGAAAAACCAGCAAATACAAGAAAGGCGAGCTGTATTGACGGGTTGGAAATTCAAGGATTGAGGGTTTTGTAGACAAAGCAAAGTGTGTGTGTGTGTGTGTGTGTGTGTGTGTGTGTGTGTGTGTGTGTGTGTGTGTGTGTGTGTGTGTGTGTGTGTGTGTGCGCGCGTGTGTGTATGTGTGTGTGCGTGTTTGTGTGTGCGTGTGTGTGTGTGTGTGTGTGTGTGTGTGTGTGTGTGTGTGTGTGTGTGTGTGAATATGCGTGCTTGCAAATAAGGAAATGAAAACAAGGCGATGAAAAAAGGCAATTACAACAAAACAATTAAGAAGATCACAATTTCCTGTGTGGATGCAACTCACTGACTCTTAAACTGCAGTAGTAAACTCAAAGGGGGATAAAAGACGAACGCAAAAGAATATATAGCAAGAGCAAAATAATTACATAATGTCTACGTAATGTTGTCCAGTGTAATGAAATAAAAAGCGGGAAGGGGGTGGTGATGGTGGTGGTGGTGGTGTTACGAATAGAGAAGAGTTATCAGATTATTCTCTCATCTTTGCCCCCCCCCCCCTCCCTTCACACTCCCCCCCCCCCCCCCTTCTCTCTGTGTATATGTGTCTCTCCGTGTGTCTGAATGTCTGTTGGTGTGTCTGTCTGTCAGTCTGTCGCCATCTCTTTGTCTTTGTCTCTCTCTCTCTCTCTCTCTCTCTCTCTCTCTCTCTCTCTCTCTCTCTCTCTCTCTCTCTCACCAACCCCCCCTCTCTCTCTCTCTCTCTTTCTCTCTCTCTCCTCTCTCTCTCTCTCTCTCTCTCCTCTCTCTCTCTCTCTCTCTCTCTCTTTTCTCTTTCTGTCTGTCTCTCTCATACACATATACACTGACAAGCCTACTGCATTATATACTAATCCAGTCATCGACTTCTTCGCAAATATTCATGTTCAGTAGACATACTTTACGTTTCTAAAGAACATTTTAAGATCTGGTTTTTGCTATAAACTTGCCAACATCATGTGTAGCAGAGTATTTGCGGCAACATGGAAACGTGTTTATTCGAAATAAAACAGTTTAAGCGGTGGTCTTATTTTGCAACATCTTTATGTGAATCACAAACAAAAACAAAGAAACAAACAAATAAGATAAGGACCCAAAAACCACGACAAAGAAGCAAGCATACAAACAAAACAAAACCCCCAAAAAAGACATGAACAGTGAAAATGAAATCAAATATATAAAAAGACAATAAAACAGTCCTCTCTCTCTCTCTCTCTCTCTCTCTCTCTCTCTCTCTCTCTCTCTCTCTCTCTCTCTCTCTCTCTCTCTCTCTCGCTCTTAATATGTACATATATACATATCTAGGTACCACACACACACACACACACACACACACACACACACACACACACGCACGCACGCACGCACGCACGCACGCACGCGCGCGCGCACACGCGCACACGCGCGCCACACACACACACACACACACACACACACACACACACACACACACATGTACATACGAATGTATACCGATACGCATAAGGAGGAAACTACTGTTTGGTGTTCGAGCATTAAGTTATAGAAGCTGACAAAACCGAATATTTGAAAAGATGGCCCCTGCACGTATAGCGCATGCCTTTTATTACGGCATTCACAAGGAGTGATTTCCACAGACTCGCTCCTGAGAATTACGAACTCGGTTGAAATATGTCAGTTTTAGTCTTGGTAGCATTAGCCGCTGGCTTGACCTAGAATTCTTCAGGACTGATCTTGTGAACAGTATGGACAACACATATGATGGAAGATTTTGTTCAAAACCTTATATAGCAATACTCCTTTGTTGAAGTAGAGATGTCTTCAAATAAAAAGGATTTGTAACTGTTTCATCTTCTGCTCCGCTGACCCGTGCGGATCAGGTTTTATACTTATGATTCGATGCTCCATGATACAAGGACTCCAGTCGTTTAAGATGTACAGAATCACAGTCGCCCAATACAGTGGAAGCATAACCAACACGAGATCATAATATGTAGGCATTGGAGAGAGAGAGAGAGAGAGAGAGAGAGAGAGAGAGAGAGAGAGAGAGAGAGAGACAGAGACAGAGACACAGAGACACAGAGAGAGAAAGAAGGCAGAAAGACAGAGACAGAGAGAGACAGACAGAGACAGACAGAGACAGATAGACATAAAGATAGATAGGCAAACAATAGAGAGAAAGAGAGAGAGAGAGAGAGAGAGAGAGAGAGAGAGAAGAGAGAGAGAGAGAGAGAGAGAATGACAGAGACTGAAACATACAGACAGATGGAGACAGACACATAGTGAGAGAGGAGGGATGGAGGGAGGGAGGAAGAGAGAGAGAGAGAGAGAGAGAGAGAGAGAGAGAGAGAGAGAGAGAGAGAGAGATAGAGAGAGAATGACAGAGACTGAAACACAGACAGAAGGAGACAGACAAATAGAGAGAGGGGGGGGGGGAAGGGAGGGATGGAAGAAAGAGAGAGAAAGAGAGAGAGGGGAAAGACAGACACACACACACACAACACACACACACACACACACACACACCACACACACACACACACACAC
>CM031601.1:56090882-56098382 GCA_018398815.1 Conus ventricosus
TCGGTGGAGCCTTAAAAAAATACTTTTTTAAATCCTTGCTTTTCTTTCAAAAGCACGACGAAGCATAGAGAAGTAACACCAGTGACTGAGGAGACCTCCCACCTTCCCTTTCACTGTCACCATCATCCCCCCCCCCCCCCCCCCCCCCGCCCCTCCTCCATCCCTACCCTGCCATTCAGCCAAGAAGGTTGGCGCCCATCTTCAACGTCAGTTAACTTGACTAAAGAGGTTAAAGTTGAACACTGCAAAGTAAAACTTTTTGCAATTCGATTTGCGAGAGAGAGAGAGAGAGAGAGAGAGAGAGAGAGGAGAGAGAGGAGAGGAGAGAGAGAGAGGAGAGAGAGAGAGAGAACCTAGGAAGTTTTAGTAACCAGTTTTCTCGTGCTGCTTGGCTAGGTGGTGCGGCACCACTTTAGAAACCAAAACGTTCCAAGTTCAACTGCTCCTGAATCCAACATAAACAGAGAGATAGCGCTCTGCGTGCGTGCGTGCGTGGTGCGTGTGTGTGTGGTGTGGTGTGTGTGTGTGTGTGTGTGTGTGTGTGTGTGTGTGTATGTGATCTGAGCATGTTACGATTTCGGTTATATAGGCGTTCTGTACGATGAATTTATCCCAACATCAACCTGTTGAAGTAAACTGTTTTGACAATGTTTACCTTTCAAAATAAACACACAAACACATATAAATGAACGACTAATCAATGAACTAGTTAATCAATCTGTTCTGACAACGTCTACCTTTCAAAATAAACAAACAAAATATATAAATGAACGATTAATCAATGAACTAGTTAATCAATCAATCAATTAATCAATAGTAAAAAAAAAGGTGAATCAATAGATGGCACACATACACACACACGCGCGCGCGCATGCACGCACGCACGCACGCACGCACGCACGCACACACACACACACACACACACACACACACACACACACACACACACACACACACACACACACAAACACACACACACACACGCACGCACACACACACACACCACGCACGCACGCACGCACGCACGCACGCACGCACGCACGCACGCAGCACGCACGCAGCAGAGTGTGTGTGTGTGTGTGTGTGTGTGTGTGTGTGTGGTGTGTGTGTGTGTGTGTGCGTGTGTGTGCGTGTGTGTGTGTGTGTGTGTGTTGTGTGTGTGTGTGTGTGTGTGTGTGTGTGTGTGTGTGTGTGTGGGTGATCTGAGCATGTTGCGAATTTAGAAAGGATGCTTCATAGTGCATATTCCAGGATTACCATGTCTCTCTTAAATTTTGTACGAATTCTTATGTTAAGCCCAGTTGGCTCAATTATGTAATTGCTGTTTCATATCTTATTTTGTACAGTTGTTTGTTTTTACTTTTGATGTTTTTTTGTGTTTCTGTTGTTGTTGTTTTTTAAATTCTTACTTAGAGTTTCTCCTCATCACACATACACGCACAATTTAAAATATATATTTATATTAAATAATTATATATATATATATATATATATATATATATATACCTTGTCTAATATCACATTTAGTGAAAAGACGTTAAATTGAAAGAGAAGAGAAAGAAGAAAGAAGAAGAAAAGAACAACACACACACACACACACACACACACACACACACACACACACACACACACACACACACACACACACACACACACACATGGTGGATCGTCAGTTCATGGAAGTGCTTCTAATTACTTTTTAGGATTGCACCGTATACAGCATTTTGATTTATTATTGTTTGATATTTTGTAGTATACTCTTGACCACCAATTTGGCATTTGCATATCTATTTACCTATTTATCTATTTGCTCATTTGCGTGTTTGTTTGTTTGTTTGTTTATCGATCTGCTTATTTATTCATGTATCTCTTTATTTATTTGCACGAAATATGCTGAGACTGATAAATAGTTTTTGTGATGGGAATTTCCATCTAGGAACCTCTTGAATCCCACCTTCCATTCCCCACCCCCTCCTCCACATCCGATCCGCCCCTGCACACACGTCCTTAATAGGGTGTTTTGATGACGATTCGAAGAGACGGGACAACCTTGATGTCCTTCCAATGACGCACGTACTGTTGACACCACATCTTCATGAATCGCAGCTAACTAGTTTGTTTCGCCCAGAAAGACCAGAGAGCTAGCCAACCTCCCTAGCCCTCCTCTCCCGCACCTGTCCACCTCCAATCGCCCCCCCCCCCCCCCCAACCCCTAAATTCTCAGCGAAAACAAGCAAACAGGCAGAGGAAAACACACCAAAAGACACAAACAAACAAACAAGCAACCAGCTAATGTGGAACAGTTCATGTTTTCAGGAGGATTTCTGTTCATGGCGGCAAGATCGATTTTAAGGCTGGCTCTATTTTGGTAACCATGTTTTCAAATCCCGTCCCCTCCGTCTATGGACGGAGAAAAGTTGGTGTTCGTCTGAGGAGTAAGAGGATGGGTGGAATTGCGCAAAAGGAGGGAGAGAGGGAAAGGGAGGAGGGAGAAAGGGAGTCAGGGAGGGAATTAAAGGAGGGGGAGGGGAGGGAGGGACTGGGCGGAAAATCGAAAGGGAAATATGGTATATCACGAAGAGCTGATAGGTGTTGAGAATGGCGAGAGGAAAATTTGCGCTGGTGACGACGTTGGTATCTTTGTGATTGATTGATGGATGGATTTTTTCATTCATTTTATCAATGTGTTCCTTCATTTGTTTTTTATTTATTTGCTTGTTTATATATCTATTTATGCATTATCTATTTATTTTTCATTGAATCATTTATTTATTTGTTATGTATCTTTATTTGTTTTTGTTTTTCTCAGTATTTGTTTGTGCAGCCTATGTTTGTATCTATAGGCAAGCATTATGGGGTTTCTGTGATTGTTTTGAATACCTTCCTTTGTTTTACAGGTGAGATTAAATGCGTTTCCTCCCCCCCCCCCTCCTCTCTCTCTCTCTCTCTCTCTCCTCTCTCTCTCTCTCTCTCTCATTTTTAAGGCAGAGTGCATCACGTACCCAGCCCAATAGTTATTCATTGCGTTTGTTTGTTTGTTTGTTTGTATGTCTGTTTTTTTTACTCTTCCTATATTCTACATTATCATCATTCGAATCTGTGACGTCTTAATTGTCATCATCATCATTATCATTATCGTCGTCGTCGTCCTCGTCGTCCTCCTCCTCATCACTATCATCATTATCGTTATAATCATCAACGTCATCGTCTCTCGCGTCATAGTTGTCGCCATCGTTATCATGAACATTGTAAATATTTCTTCTTCTTCTTCTTCTTCTTCTTCTTCTTCTTCTTCTTCTTCTTCAGCAGACAAGGGGATCTAATCCAATATTCTTTTTTTTAAATTTTCTATGTTATTTTTTTTAATTGAAGAAATAAGCAGTGAGGGAAAGCAAGTTCGGGCGAACAACTCACGCGTCATTTCAGCAATGACTTTGGAAAAAAAAAGTAGGGCTGTGAGAGATGATGATTTTGTCTTTAATGCGCGCGCGCGGCGCGGTGTGTGTGTTGTGTGTGTGTGTGTGTGCGTGCGTGCGTGCGTGCGTGCGTGCGTGCGTGCGCGTGCGGCGCGCGCGCGCGCGTGCGTGGGTGTGTGTGTGTGTGTTGTGTGTGTGTGAGAGAGAGAGAATGAGAGAGAGAGAGAGAGAGAGAGAAGAGAGAGAGAGAGAGAGGAGAGAGATCCGCTTTCGCAAGCACACGTATTTGTATATGCGTATATATCTGCCTTCTTAATGTCTGTCTATTCATTTGCGTATATGATAAATATATATATATATATATATATTATATATATATATATATATATGTCTGCTCATCTGAAATGTGCTCTGCAAAACGTACAGCGTTATGGACGCAATGCTTTCATCCATGTCCATTCCTTGGGAAAAAATACTGCAAGGTCCATGGATTCAAACGCCTTGACTTCACCGACCCCTCGTACCCTCTCAAAGAGCCTCCCATCCCTACCTCCTCTCAATCCAATCTCTCTGCTGTGCACCACACACCCAATAAATCTCACCTAATCACATCTTCTCACCCAATCAGTCTCGCCTAACTATCTTGCTAATCATGGCTTACCTACACAGCTGCTGACTCTCTCAGTGACGGACTGATTTCTGTGAGCGTGATATTACACTCAGTGTCCTTTTGCCCCAGGGATGGGATCACCTACGATGGAATATGAAAACAACGGTCTAGAGCAGCCTCGTTACGTGTTCATTTTGTAGGACACTTACTATTCGAAGATCTTGAGGTAGGGACTCGTGGTTAGCCAAAACCAGACTAAGAAGTGACAAGTTCTCATGAATAAATAATGGCAGTATCGACGTACTCACTACTCGATAATAAGAGGTTGTCAAATTCGTAGTGTTCCATTGCCTCAACACAAAATCAGCTCTGAAAACACGCAAGTATGAGCCATGTATCCTCCACACTTTCCTTTTATATGTGTGATGGATTATGAAATTATCCCTAGTTATTCCCAAATATTATCATTGACTCTCTGGAATGCCATGTCAACGGCTATACGGGAATGAGAGAGAGAGAGAGAGAGAGAGAGAGAGAGAGAGAGGAGAGAGAGAGAGAGAGAGAGAGAGAGAGAGAGAGAGAGAGAGAGAAAGAAGAGAGGCACAAGCTTATTAACAGTGTTGATAATCACCATCTTGTACGATCTAATACTGACTGGATTTGTGTCGGGATCGTTTGGGCAAAATAAAATTGAAATAAGTGGTGCGGGAGCGTATATTTCCTCACTCCATAGTTGGAACACAGTAAGCCTGAAGCCTACAACTGGCACATGCTGGTTACTAAGACAACGAGAATTCAGTCCAGTAAAATTGTTTCGTCATATCTGCAATACATTTGGAGATATATAAAGCGGACAGGTGTGATTACAGGTTAAGAGCACTGGTTGACCTTGGAGCAGGTCGGTGCCCTCTGATCTGAGTGCCCTTCTAGGTACATTGATCCAGACACTTCATCTGACCTTCCATGACAGAATCTGCAGACTCAGACTGGTAACTACGTATCTCCCAAAAGTTGTGTAATTTCACCTTCAGGGGAATGTCGAGATCAATGGTAGCCTAGTGCGGTGACATAAGAACTATACTTGTCTTCACTAATGATTTATTAGCGCTGCTTTTGACAGTGTATTCGGTTTCTTTTATTTTGCGTCCTGCTTGTTTTGCATGTTTTGCTTTCGGTGTCATGGTGCGTGAATGTGTGATGTTAAACAATGTTTTACGCCTTGTTCTGATTATTCTTTCAACAGTCTGTTCTGCGTATGTTGGATCAGAACAGGCGCCACTGAACACTACCGAAGTGACTTGGCAGCAGTACATGTCTCCTCCGGTGAGTTACCTTTTGAAGATTTGACACTGACTGCTCCCTGTGAATTGCCGGTGCCGGGGATGTGCCGGGCCGGGTCGGGCTGTGGCTGTGGACGGGGTGTCGGAATGAGCGGCGTGGGTGCACTGCCACTGAAGTGCCATAGAAGATAGGACAGGAAAAAAAAAACGCTGTAAGTGATTGGTAGCAATAATAAGTAAACTTTGTGGGTGATCGGTAGCAATGATAAGTAAAATTATGACGAAAAGACAACGACCGTCTTTAGTGTTTCTGGAAAAAAAAGCAAATGAACGCATAACGCAAACTGCGTGAAGCAGTACTAAACACACCAAAAAAAAAACAAAAAAACAACATGTGAAATAATGGGAGAAAACCACAGCTAAACGCAGATTGAACATGTCATCGATGCGATGGATCTGAACAATAAGCTAAAGACTGTTCAATTAAATCTACAATGAGTGTTTTATGATTGTAGTAAAAGACATTAAACACTCACCCTGCCTCCCTACTGACGACAATAATTGCTTAGTCGAGGAGCCGGCGTGAGTGAGCTCTTCTCCCGGAGGGCGCCACCACATCCGTCCAACGACAGCCCCCATGGACTCGCCGATACCGTGACCCCGACAGAACCAAACCAAGGCCGCAGACATGGATAGGACATCGAAAGTGAAGTCACCATGAGAGCAGGGCATGAAGGTCCACAGAATTTGAGACTTTTTATTTGTATGCTGATCGATGAGAATGAGGATGATAAAGATGATTCTACGGATTTCCATTTCGGCCTGAGACTGCGTAACAGGGCTGTACTCTACGCTTCCTTTCATAATATATCCCGGCGTCAACCTGGTCCGAGAGATACAGACACCTGCAGTGTTGGTCAGGAAATTTAAGCAACACTCTCAGAGACGCATCCATTAAGTGGATGAAACTCGACTGTGTGGTCGCAGTCTTCGCAGCTGAGCCCGTAGCAAACTCAATTCTGGGTAGGAGCCGGTCGGGGCAGAAAAATCCCACATGACTCTGATGGGAATGGAACCCGCGACCTCTCAGCCGGGAGACCGCGACGCTAACCACTTCGCCACGGCAGCTGGTATCACTCACAAAGTTTATTTATCATTGCTACCAATAACACACCAAGTTTACCAATCATTGCTACCAATCACACGCTAAGTTCACTTCTTCCTATGCTACCAGTCACACATAAAAGTTCACTTATCATTACTACCAATCACATACAAAGTGTGCTTATCATTGCTACTAATCATACACACAGTGGCAACTCAATCTGTCCAAATGTCATAGATAGGCCTGTTTCATAAACAGCGTATTTCTGTTTGTTTGTTTGCCTGCTTGTTTACCTAATTTGCGATTACTCAACTCGCCTGGGCAAGATGAACGATACATGCTCCAAACTGGAAGTGAACTAGAAGTATTTCTATTCTCCTAAAAAAATCCAAATAATATTACAAACAAAATAAGCAAAGATGGCAACATACACACATTATTCAAGGCGGAAAAAGGGGGGGGGGGGGGAAACGAAGAACAAGGTAAACCAGCGTGCCAATGAGACGGGCAATTGTAAACCTGGAAGTGGAATTCAACCACGCCAGTCAGAATGGCTATGTCTGCGAGTTCAAAGGGCAAGTGAAGCGTCCTTCCTGCAGATGGTTATCCTTTCTTACTTAGCATCGCAGTCTCTGGTATTAGGGACAAATTTATTTCACATTAGGCAAATATATGATTACCTTTCTCGCGTTTTTTTTTCTTTCTTTTTTGAATTTCTTTTTCTATTGGCCAAAGTGCATATGCCAGAATGTTCCTGCAAAATAGACAGAACATCTAAGTCTCAAACAAGTAAAAACAAAACGCTATTTATCTCGACCTAGTAGAAAGTTTCTGTTCCTTTTCGACATTTCTCGGGTATAAAAGGAGCCGACCAACAAGTATACAAACACTATCATAAAATACACAAACAGAAACAACATGTTAAGCATCGTAAAACAGTACCTATCCATTTGATGTTTCGGAATAAAAGATTATATAAAGCGAGAACTTGGTAAACATTTGCTTTCTCTGAATTTGACAGACTGTGCACGGGTATGTTTTTGAGATTGTATCCAGAGAGAGAGAGACAGAGAGAGAGAGAGAGAGAGA
>CM031601.1:56108382-56113382 GCA_018398815.1 Conus ventricosus
ACACGCCACTGGACAAAACAAAAACATAAAACATAATACACACACACACACACACACAACAAACGGTGGGCAGCGCCTGGGGATGAAAACAGACTTCAGGAATCAGTTTCAACAAGAACCTCCACGACCGCCACCACCACCACGAAAAGAAGAAGAAGAAAGAAGAAGAAGAAGAAGAAGAAGAAGAAGAAGAAGAAGAAGAAGAAGAGAAGAAGAAGAAGAGGAGGAGGAGGAGGAGGAGGAGGAGGAGGAGAGAAGAAGAAGAAGAAGAAGAAGAAGAAGAAGAAGAAGAAGAAGAAGAAGAACTACAACAACAACAACAACAACAAAAGCGAGAAGTTTTTCTAAGGATGATCAACATCACTAGTCGTGTTGTGGTAGCTGTCCATAGTGAAGTGGTGATCACACCAGGGCAAAAGGCAGTGTATGACCAGATTAAGGTTAAACACTTAATTTGTGTCCAAAGTCGCAAAATTCTCTCCATGTTCAGATGAAAAAAGGCCCTTAACACATATCATTTACTCATGGTCATACTCATCCGTTCAGCAGGTCAGAATCATTCGCAGTCTGGTTATTTCATTTCTCAGCATACGACCTCACCGAGTGAAAGTGAATGGTAGTTTACAAAAAAAAATGAAACTCTCGTAAACCTTTTTGAGAGAGATGTTGTCAGTACATGAGTAAAATCCAGTGTGGTGGAATCACCCTGAGCATTTGATGAGTCAGTGGAAACATTTGCATCGATCATAGAGAAGGTCGTGTTACGCTCTCACAGACCAGGGAAAAGGTCTCGGACTGAATTCGGGTATATTGTTTTGGTCTAAAAACATAGACACGTATATATCTACTACGCACTTTAGTCCTGGGGGTCGTGGGAAACCAGGCTACGAAAACCACAACCGAGAGATCATGACAGGTACGCAGGATCGTTAAAGTCGGTGCTCTAGGTGAGACAGGGGCGTAATAAATTGAGCAACAGACACTGAGTGTGCACGACAGTCGACATTGTATTGCCGTTGACAGACGAAAAGTTCTCACTTAACGACTGCTTAACACTACTGCGCATCAAACACCCACGACCACATTCCCTTTTGCTCCCCCGTCCTCCCAGCCCCCACTCCCTTTCTGCTCCACTTTTCAATATGCCAGTCACTTTCCCATTACCTCCCCTCCTTCTCGAACATAAATTGAAGTGTTCTGGCCTGAGCCAGCATTGCGGTATGTGGCTATTATTGCACAATGGACATTTGCAGGAGGGAACGTTCTCAACTAATCTTCATCATCGCATTTTCCACCTCTTTGGCTTGAAAAAACAACAACAACAACAACAACAACAACAACAACATCACAACAACAAAAACAAGAACAACAACAATAACAAGACCATCCACTTTCATAGAATATCTGTGTATGTCATGTTACGTGTCATTTTGATATCAATACCAGTAACTTTAATTTATACCCTTGATTCTAAGTGAGTACAATTTTGAAAAAAAGAGCTAATTCTAGGGGGGGGGGGTGGGGTGGGGGGTGGGAGCGTAAGTATTAAAAGCTGTCACTAATCAATGACATTAAAATGCAGTGGATGGCCTCAAAAGAGTGCTATCATATTTATAAGTGGACCAAACTTAGGTTATTTAAGTGTACTTGTACCTAAAAAAGTCAACATTATAGTTACACACACACACACACACACACACAACACGCTCGCGCACACGCACGCAAGCACCCATGCACGCACGCACGCACGCACATGGATACGCACGCATGCACGTACACACACACGGACAATGAAAGTAGTGACACAATCCAAAATTGTTATCCTTTTTCCACTCATGTAATGATACAGCATAGAAACCAACCACACCACCGATAACAATCACAGCAACAAATGCACATGGTCAGTGCTGCATAGATGCGAGTTTGCAGAAACAGTGTGTCGTGCTGCCTCCCCCTTGCACTTACCAAACCGGGGGAAGTCAGTTGTGCTTCGCTAACTTAAACGAACGCTTTTATTCATTTTTTTTTAAAATAATTCAGCAGAAAAGAGGGGAGAGAGGGGAGAGAGAGAGAGAAGGAGAGAGAGAGAGAGAGAGAGAGCGATAGGGAACAGACAGACGACAGACAGGCAAACAAATAAATAGCAGAACAAAAAGAAGGGAAGGAGAAGAAGAAAAAAAAACAAAAATAACAGGAAGACGAAAAGGGGGAAACGAAAAAGGTGGGACATAGATGAATTTTAAGTGGGGTTCAACTTTGCGCTGCATTTGATTAATGTTTTTATACATAGAATCCTTGTCATAATTGTCTAAGAGAATGAGAAAGGAGGGGTGGGGGAAGAATGCGGAGGGGATGTTTGGGCTTCAAAGACCCCCAACAGGACCACACACACACAAACCCCAAAACACAACACCACACCACACCCCCAAAGCGCGCGCGCGCGCGCGCGACACGCACACACCAACACACCACACACACACACAGACACACACACACACACCAAAACACAACACACACCCACAACACACACACACACACACACAGAGGTCCCCCCAAATAATATTCCCTTTTTCACACAATTGACTTGAGTGATAAATACACACGCAGGGGAGAGAGAGAGAGGGGGAGGAGAGGAGGAGGGGAAGAGAGAGAGGGAGAGAGGAGAGAGAGAGAAAAGAGGGAAGAGAAGAAGAAAAAGGGAAACTAATCACCGAAGAAAAGAAGAAGGAGAAGGCTCGAACACGGGAAAATGAACACTGAAGAGGAGAGAGAGAGAGAGGAGGGGAGGAGGAGGGGAGGGGGGAGAAGAGAGAGAGAGAGAAAGAGGAGAGAGGGGAGTGAGGGGAGAGAAGAGAAGAGAAGAGAGAGAGAGAGGAGAAGGGGGAGAGAGGGGAGAGAGAGAGAGAGAAAGATTTTCTTTCCGCGTCCTCTGTATGCTTCTCAACTCTAGTGACAAAAATTGTTGCGTGCCGAGGGCCCGGGCATCAATTATATTAGCCTTGGGCCCTTTAATGTTTTCAATTGCTGATCTAATGGTAGTTCATCACTGGATGAGACAAGAAGAAGAAGAAGAAGTAGAGAGTATAGTATGTAGTAGTAGTAGTAGTGTATAGTAGTTTTTTGTTATTGTTTTGCTGTTTTTGTTGTTGTTGTTGTTGTTGTCGTTTGGGTTGTTGGCTGATCACGAGAGAGAGAGAGAGAGAGAGAGGAGAGAGAGAGAAGAAGAGAGAGGAAGAGAGAAGAGAGAAAGGAAGAAAAGGAGAAGGGCCCATCACTGAATGAAACTTTTTTTTTAACACGCTGATTTACTTGCTGGGTTGGGTGAACTATTTCATGACAGAATCCTTGTCTTGATGATCCGAGACAGATGAAGGAGAGAGGATTTGTGTGAAATGGTAAGGGAGGAATCAGAACCACACTAACCCTCTCTCTCTCTCCTCTCTTCCTCTCTCTCACTCTCTCTCTCACACACACACACACACACACACACACACACACACACACACACACACACCCACACACCACCACGCACGCACGCACGCACACGCACGCACGCACGCACGCCGCACGCACACACACACACACACACCACACACACACACACACAGGTAAAAATGACAAATGCCAAGTTTTGGAACTAACACTTTTGTTGATCTTTAACTGAGTACGGAATTCATGTAGTTTGATAACATGTGAAAGATTGATTCTGTACATGTTGACAAAGGTGGAAAAGAGGGAACGTCTGAAGAAGAATGGGTGAAGGGGGTGGGTGGGGTGTGTGTGTGTGGCGGGGGGGGGGGGGTTTGTCTGTGGGTCCCATGAACTTGACATGCCGAGAACGTATTAATATAATGAGATAAAGATAAACAAGTAGATCAATGAACAGACAATCTATAAACAAAGAAACAAATAACAGCATAAATAAATACATAATACATAAACAAAAAAAGAGAAATCAATAAACCAATAAATAGTGGAATGAATGAACGATGAATGAATGAACGAACGAATGAATGAATGAAGAATGAATGAATGAATGAATGAATGAATGAATGAACGATAAATAAATGAATGAATACAAAATAAAGATATGACTGAATGAACAGCTTAACGTATAAGCAAACAGATAAATAAACACACAAACACACGAGTGAATAAATTAAACGTAAGCAATTGCATAGACAAATAAATGAACATATGAATAAATAAGTAAATAAGTATATAAAGAAATAATAAATAAATGAATCAATCAATAAGTAAATTTAAAGCAACCAAGTGAATAAATAGATACATACACTGATGAATAATTACATACATAAATACATAAAGAAATATATCAAGGTTGTACTATAAAGTGCGTGCAGCTGAGATTAAAACAAATAATAATAATAATAATAATAATAATAATAATAATAATAATGTATAATAATAATAATAATAATGATAAAGTTCTTCGTTAGCCTTATGATGTTGAACGGAATCCATAATGTGTAGCTATCGATCAGGACTTTTGTCACTTTTATAAAAGCTATTGTTAACTTTTATTACTTTTTTAACAATTGTTTATTTCGATGCGTGGCACTAAAGCTACAACCTGCGGGAAATATACACTCTTTTCAAGCCTTTCTTTTACTATCAGATGCTCTTAAAGACCATTCCCATTGATTTGTTTTTCTTCTTTGCTTGCTTGCGTGTTTTTCGTGTTTGTTGTTTGTTTGTTTTTGTTTGTTTGTTGTGTGTGCACTGAGCAGATGGCTCACCTAACGTTTTTTAAGGCTTATGACAAATAACAGTGACACTTATGTATGAAATTCATACTGCGCCAAACTCTTGATTTTCATTGTTTCCAGCTGTTCGCATCTACACTTTTTATTTAGATGCGTCACTACACTCTCCTTCTGATGAGCTAATGCATTTCTAAGAAACAATGGAATAACGGTTCTTTTGGCTCTCTCCTTTGTCTCTCTGTCTGCCAGTGTCTGTGTTGGTCTGTCTGTCAC
>CM031601.1:56120882-56123382 GCA_018398815.1 Conus ventricosus
CTTGCTTACAGTCTTTTTTGTTGTTTGTTTCCTCTTGCCCTTTCTGCGTGTCTGCATTTCCAGCCCTTTCCCTAAGTATGTCAATCTGTCTGTATACGTCTTCTGTCTGTCTGTCTGTCTGTCTTCTGCCTCTCTCCAACCTCCCCCCCCCCCCCCTCTCCTCTCTCTCCCCTCTCCTCTCTCTCCTCTCTGTGGCTTGATTACTCGCCCTCTCTCTCCTCTTTCGAGAGAGATTTTGTTTCTCACATATAGCACATGTAAGCCCACTACCTGCAGACGTAAGGTTATCTCTTCCACGTTTTGATCCCAAAGAGGTACCCTTCAAACTGCAAAGGGGAGCTGAGTCCGTGAGTGAAGTTTGTGAATTTGAAAAATTTGGTTGAACGCGGGGGCTAATAATGTCTGCTTCTTGACCCTCCGTATGCCGTGCAGCTGATTACTGTCATTGAAAAGGATCACAAATGTCGCTGGCGATCATTTTCTGATCTTGCGTAAAGTGGTTCTCCATCTCTCGGGGGATGTCCACATGTTGCCCGTTTTATTATCTGTAGTGTTAATTCCATATCACTGGCTGAGTTTCACGTAAGCATGTGGGGCAGAGAGAGGAGAGAGAGAGAGAGAGAGAGAGAGAGAGAAGGAGAGAGAGGAGAGAAGGGGAGATCAAGTGGTGCAAGAAATCCCTGAAGATTTGTACATTACGTGACTGCACCTAATAACACTCGCGCAGGGGGTTTTTTCCCTGTATCACACACACACACCACACACACACACACACACACAACACACCACACACACACCACACACCACACACACACCCACTCTCTCTCTCTCTCTCTCTTTCTCTCTCTCTCTCTCTCTCTCACACACACACACACACACACACACACACACACACACACACACACAAACGTGCGCGTGCGCACGGCGCGCGCAAACACACACCCACACAACACACACACACCACACAACCCCACACACACACACTAGAAAGAGAGGAGAGAGAGAGAAGAGAAGGAAAAGTGAGAGAGAGAGAGAGATGGAGAGAGAGAGAGAGTGTGTGTGTGTATTTTGTGTGTGCGCGCGCATGCAAACGCATGCTGGCTTGTGTATGGATCAAGTGCAGTCGATTTACGTTTGAAAGGTCACACATCTGAAAAATATCCCCCCGGATTCCACGTTTCCCTTTTTTGTTTGCTCCGGATGGGGGATGCCATCCCAAAATTGGGAAAATTCGTATAATCCTAAACCCATGACTGTGTGAATCTCAGCCATACATGGGAAAAGGGAAAAAAGTAGGCCATGAACTGTTGTTGTGCTTTTCACTTCTCTGGACACGGAAAATTGCTTTACTAAAGTAGACAGGCAGACAGAAAGAACCCGCAGATACCATTTAGATCCGCTCAGAGATCACGTAAGCTGACTGGTCTCAAACAAAGAATTACAGAAGCAGATGTATTCTGACTGGAAAGCAGACACTAGCAATGTTTGATCCCAAATAGATTCGGGTTTTCATGGGACGTTTTGCAAGACATGTGCTTGTCTTTGGTCGCCTCTCCTTTGATGTTCTTCCACGCAGTGCACCTGTGGGGAGATGATCCTCCTCTGAACCCCGAATGGGTCCGTCGTTTTCATCTCCTGCTTGCGTCATGAAGGTCCCCTGAACGGCCTTGCACCCCCCTCTCCACCCCTACCAATCTCTCTCTCTCTCTCTGTCTCTCTCTCCTCTCTCTCTCTCTCTCTCTCTCTCTCCTCCTTTTCTCTCTCTCTCTCTCCTCGCAGCTCCCAGACCACCTCCACTTCATGTTTATGTGACACTTTTCTGTTCCCTCCTTACCATAAAGCTTTTCTATCCGACATTTGTTTTTTCTCCTTTTGTCTTTCTTCGTTCTCCTTTCTGTCTTCTTTCTTTCTGTGGAACTCTTTCCCCCTGTTTTGTTTACCTTTTCCACCCCCCCCTCTCCTCTCTCTCTCTCTCTTCTCTCCTCTCTCTCTCTCCTCTCTCTCTCTCTCATTTAAGTTTTCTCTGTTGAGCTCTTGCTGGGTTCTTTCAGTTCTCTTAAGCTTACACTTTTTGTCACATTTGAAGTGTGTGATAGAAGACCCACCCCTTCCCCACACATTCCACCCCTGTCATGGCCAAAGAGTGCGCAGGCAGTACGTTTCATCCAAAATAGATATTTCTCCTTTAAGACGTTTTTGGAAGAATTTTGTCTGCCTTTCGTACCTCTTCTATGATTATGTTCCAGGCAGTGCACCTGGGGTGAAATAATATTTTTGAGATTGTTTCTTCGTTTTCATCCCCTGCTTACATCATGAAAGTCCTCTGAGGCTGCTCCACTCCATCTCCTCCCCCCACCACCCTTCTTCTCTCTCTCTCCTCTCTCTCTTCTCTCTCTCTCTCTCTCCTCTCTCTCTCTCTCTCTCTCTCTCTCCTCTCTCTCTCTCTCTCTCTCTCTCTGTCAATGCTTCTTTTACTGCAAAATGAAAATAGAACTGTAAC
>CM031601.1:56125882-56128382 GCA_018398815.1 Conus ventricosus
AAAGAGACAGAAGTGATGCACCAGCCAGCCCTGGGAAAGCCATACGTTGAGCCAGTCATCACCATCACTAGACAGCAACTGAACGCAGTGGACACGTTCACCTACCTAGGCAGCACTCTGTCCAGAAACGTTGTCATCAATGATGAGATAAATGCCCGGCTCTCCAAAGCTAGTGCCGCTTTTGGCAGACCCCACAAGAACGTATGGAACAGGAGAGGCATCACCCTAGAGACCAAGATCAAGGTGTATCGGGCCATAGTTCTCACCACACTACTCTATGGCTGTGAAACATGAACGGTTTACCAGCGTCACGCCAGGAAACTGAACCATTTCTACACCACCTGCCTCAGAAGACTTATGGGTATTAAGGGGCAAGACAAGATTTCGGACACTGAAGTGCTCACTTTTGCTGGCCTGGCTAGCATCTTCACCATCCTGATGCAGTTACAGCTTCGCCGGGCAGGTCACGTAGTTCGCATGCCAGACCATTGGCTGCCAAAGAAAGTACTGTTTGGCGAACTGCAACAAGGCAAACGTTCGCATTGAGACCAGAAGAAGTGTTTCAAATACAGCCTCAAATCTTCCCTGAAGGTTTTCAACATTAGCCACATAACATGGGAGCAAACTGCCCTGGACAGAGACGGGTGGCGATCAGTTGTCTGGAAAGGTGCAGAGACCTGTGAAAGCAACAGAATTGCTGCAGCTGACAAGCGCAGGGTGGTCAGGAAGACCAGTGTCAACAGATCTCCAACTGCTGCCACCATCCCCTGTCCATACTGTGATAGGTCTTCCCGGGCGCAGATCGGCCTGACCAGCCATCTATGCACTCACCCCTCATCCCAGGATGACTAGATGGTCTTTGTCGTCTCAACGGAAGCAAGTCAATGAGCAAAAATTGATACAGATCTTAAGAAGACCTCATAACTGTGACGGACGTTGTTGTTCCTCACTGCTTTTTTAAGTATGAACATTTTTCGTTTGCAATAGCACAATTTGAAACCAGAAACAAAGAAAGAAACATTGTTAACAAACCAAAAACGAAAACTCGTTAAGCCTTTGTAAGCAATCCTACTCTGTCATCAGATACCCTTTCTTGGC
This sequence comes from Conus ventricosus, assembly GCA_018398815.1. NCBI lineage: Eukaryota > Metazoa > Mollusca > Gastropoda > Neogastropoda > Conidae > Conus > Conus ventricosus. The sequence continues at coordinate 56,126,981 of CM031601.1, forward strand.
ATATTTACAGAGTAATTACACACACACACACACACACAAACACACAACACACACACACACACACACACACACACACACACAACACACACACACACACATGTGCACACTGATGGACAGAGAGAGAGAGAGAGAGAGAAGAGAAGAGAGAGAGAGAAGAGAGAGAGAGAGAGAGAGAGACAGACAGACAGACAGACAGACAGAGACAGACAGACAGCCAGACAGACAGACACAGACACAGAGTGAAACAGAGACAGAGACTGAGACAGACAGATAGACAAAGACAGACATCTGCATCACACAGATAATGCACGGAAGATCATTACCTTCAGACACAGAAGTACTCTCATACCTTTTCTACTTCCCATGAGATGGGCTGGAGACAGAAAATGCACTACACTGTTCTGGTCACATCGTGCAGGGGTGGATGGGTGAGCTGATAGTGTCTCCTTTCCATCCTGAGCATGCCCACGTAGTTCATTCATTATTGAGTTCGATCGGCTTATGTTACGTTTGATGTGGACCAAAAAGACTCTCTGCTGATCAGCTCTCCGGTCTTGTTGGGGGGACGCCATTCTCCGTCATCCTCCCTGGGGAAGTGTCATCCCATCGACAGTTCATTAGCGGCAGTGTTCACTTGCATGCCTGGCTGAGTTTCAGGTACACATTCGAACTGGTTACACTAGACTAGCACGGTGGACAACCAATCATGAAGGGGGAAAAAGCCTCTCTCTGCCTCTCTCTCTCTCTCTCTCTCTCTCTCTCTCTCTCGGGTTTTCAGGGGACGTTTTTGCAAGAAATGTGCTTGTCTTTGTCGCCTCTCCTTTGATGTTCTTCCAGGCAGTGCACCTGTGGGTGAGATTATCCTTCCTCTGAACCCCGAATGGCTCCGTCGTTTTCATCTCCTGCTTGCGTCATGAAGGTCCCCTGAATGGTCTCACACCACCCTCTCCCCCTACCAATCTCTCCCCCCCCTCCTCTCTCTCTCTCTCTCTCTCTCTCTCTCTCGTTCTCTCTCTCTCTCTCTCTCTCTCTCTCCTCTCTCTCTCTCTCTCTCTCTCTCTCTCTCTCTCTCTCTCTCTCTCTCAATCAATGAATCGATTTTCAAAAGAACTTTCAGCAACAATGCTGATCTTATGTGTAAAATGTGTAACGTCTTAGAAGGTAAGGACCATGTGTTGTATAAATGTGTTCTGTACAATGATATAAGGACAAAATATCTTAACTTTGGTGTCAATCCATATGCAGTCTTGTTAAGAAATGGGTCTATTTCAATAGTAGGAAGCTTGGTGTATTTCTGTTTAATGCCATGAAGTTACGTCAAACCCTTGTTGACAGTCTCACGCTAGAAAGCTGATTAGTTGCAATGTAGTAGCTTGACCTCATTTCTAGGGTCTGGGAGCCT
>CM031601.1:56143382-56148382 GCA_018398815.1 Conus ventricosus
TGTTTTGCACAAGAGGTACCCATTCCAGCTTGTCAGTTCCTTTCATCCTCACTCGAATGGCTACGTCAAACTCAGCCAGGCATGGCAATCAACACTGCAATGATGAAATCACGAAACTGCCGGCTTTCCCGGACACGGAGAACTGCTTCACTTAGCGCCACAGGCACAGAGGTGATAAGCAGACACGGTTGTGGGAGCACTTCAGAGATCACCTAAGCTGACTGAATTCAGACATGAATTAAATAGGGGGGTATGCTCCGGTGGACTGAAGACAGTGGAAGGGGTTGGAAAAAGGAAGGAAAAGCTCCAGAAGTGGAGAGGCGGGGCGAGAGACAAATAGGAACTTTATACTTTTAACAGTGTCAACTCAAAAATAGAGAGATGAACACCTACATACAGACACACAAACATAGGTCTACATACACACTTGGATACATACATACATACATACTCATACATACATTCAAATATACATACATACATGCATACATACGTACATGCATCATACATACATACATACATACATACATACATACATACATATATACATACATACATGGATACATACGTGCATACTTACATATGTACATACTTACATATGTAAATATATACATATATACATATATACATACATACATACATACATGCATACATACATCCATACATGCAAACATACATAAGTAATTCAATCATCTAATCAATCAAGCGATCAATCAGTGCATTAAATAATAAATAAAGAAAAAAGAAATAAACAAATAAGTAAATACATGTATATATGCATAGATACATACATAGATAAATGAAAGCATAAATAAAAGGATACGTAAATAAATGAATAAGTAAAAAAAAAAAAGTAAATAAATAAAGATAGATAAATTAACAAATAACTGTCAGAAAACAAACACAAACAAACAAAAACTTGTAAGTTTGGAAACCACAAGAACAAGACCACAGGAATAAAAAAAAACCTGTAAAAAAATAAACTGGGAAAAAAGATAAGGATACAAAACATCGGTGTGTGTGTGTGTGTGTGTGTGTGTGTGTGTGTGTGTGTGTGGTGTGTGTGTCGGAGCACACTCGGAAAACACTATGATGAAATCAAAAGTAAAACACCTCACACCTTACCCCTCTGTTTCTCACTGTCTCTCTCTCTGTCTGTCTCTCCTCTCTTTGTCTCTCTCTCTCTCTCTCTCTCTCTCTGTCTCTGTCTCTGTCTCTCTGTCTCTCTCTCTCTCTCTCTCTCTCTCTCTCTCTCTCTCTCTCTCTCTCTCTCTCTGTACATGTATGATATGCACATATATATGTATAGCTAGGTAGATATGTACGTATGTTTATATGAACAATAGTGAAACGCCTACCAACGGTTTTTTGTTTGTTTTTTTTAGTTATTTTTTTACGAGTACAGAGAAATAAATGAACACGCCAAACAACACAGATATGTATGGGTATTACAGATCAGATTTCCTGTTAAAATGACATGTTTTGATACACTTTAGCATTGTATATGTATGAAGTTACATACTGTTTCAATTCCGTCCTTATATGGCGCTGTGTTCTATTTGCCATGACTATGCATTTTTTGCAAACTCTCTTCATGATGTAAATGTTAGCAACATTTTTCAGAATTCAGCCTAAACCTATTTCATTGCATCCTATCCCATACTACATTCGTTCTGTACTCCTTTTAGTGCTCGTATAAGTTATAATAATGGTGATTTAAAAATAAATGACAGAAAAGGAAGGGAAAAAAACTTCGTTAATACAAGTTTTGATTACACTGTAATGAATGGTTTAGGGTTTGAGTGAGTTTTTAAGAAAGGTGTCGATGGCTTAGTGAAGGAAATATATGAAGATTTTTTTCTTAATTAGAGGCCTGGTGTTGCTAAGATTTAATCATTATTTTTTTTTTTTGCATCTTTCACTGATAGCTGAGGGTCAAGGTTTCGTTCTCAGAGGATTATGGGACCGTCTTTCATACCAGACATTCGATCCATCGTGTTTGATAATGGTTCCAGTGTGGCCTGTCACAGTGTGATTTAGGGCTAATTGGTTTTAAGATGTCAGCCTGAGGGCAGGGGACATAAGCCTGTAGCGTTCATTATAAGGCTTCCTCTGCCTCTCTGTCTCTTTGTCTCCATCTCTGTCTCTGTCTGTCTGTCTGTTTCTCTTTCTGTGTGTGTGTGTGTGTGTGTGTGTGTGTGTGTTGTGTGTGTGTTGTGTGTGTGTGTGCGTGCGTGCGTGCGTGGTGTGTGTGTGTGTGTGTGTGTGTGTGTGTGAAGAGAGAGAGAAGAGAGAGAGAGAGAGAGAGAGAGAGAGAGAGAGAGAGAGAGAGAGAGAGAGAAGATTTTAATACGAATGGAAGCACACCCATGCTATTTTGGGTGTATTCTTACTATAATGTATACTTAAAACTCAGCTAGGCTTGCATGTGTGAACGCTGCAGGTAATCAAATGCTGATGCGTTGATATTCACTGGGAAGGGGAATGATTTTCTTTTACAAGACCAGAGAGCAGATAAACAGACAGCGTTTTAGGTCTGCTTCGATGTTAATGTAAGCCAATTGAACTATTTGTATTAACTACAAAGGCATGCTCCTGTTGGAAAGCAGGTGCGTTTCTTTTTTTCTTTTTTTTTTTTTTGTCTTTCTTCTGTCCGGTCTTTCTATGTGATCTCGGTGATGATGCATTCACACAGCTCATTCTGATCTCTCCTTTCCAGTAAAGTCCAGACTGGCCACCACAGACCCAGCATCAACAATCCAAAAGAAGCAGTCGATATCAAGTCGTCACAAGACAGCCCATTAGAAGAGATACTGGACTGCTGCTGAGTCAGTCTGGTAGTGTTTAGTGGTGCCTGTTCTATGCATCCCCCTCCTGACTACAATAGTCATTTAGTCGCTGGGCCTGCCTGAGAGAGGTGTCATTTCGGAGGGCACCACCACGTCTTTGAAACGATAGTCCCAATGAATCTGCCGATAGCCTGGCAGAATCGCATTAAGGCCATAAGTGTGTCGAGGCAATTACAACTGAGGTCACGATCAGAGCATGGAATAAAGGCCACAGCGTTCGAGACAACTTTTTTAACTGTTCGTCAGTGATGATGATGATGATGACGACGATGGTAATGAAGAAAGATGATGATGATGATGATGATAGATGAGATGAAGATGATGATGATTATGATGCTGCTGCTGCTGATGATGATGCTTTACATTTCCATTCTGGTTTGATTTGATGATAAGGCTACGTACTTTCATGATACAACCCGGAATCAACCAGGCCTGAGAAATACAGATACCCACAGCACTGGTCAGGAAATACAAGCAACACTCAGTGACGCATCCATTATTAAGTAGACCAAATTCGACTGTGCAGACCAAGTCTTCCCGTGGCAAACGCAGCTCCAAACAGAGGCCAGTAAGGGCAGACAAATCCCCAATCAACTGATTGTGAAGCGAATCGAACCCACGACCTCCTTGTCAGGAGGATGCCATGCTGACTATTTCGTCATGGCTGCTGGCAAACGATCCCATCATCCTTTCTCAGACAGATGCACGAAGCAGCATTCAGTTCACTCGTATTGTGGGAATGAAAACATAGACAGTGAACCATCTGTGCCTGCAGGTAATGCGTTCACTTCTGGTATCTGGGAGATCTCACGTCTATTTTAAACAAGCGTCTATGCACATGGGCAGAAAAACAACACAAAATATATGAAGAGCAAACCGGATTCCGAAAAGATTATGAAACAGTTGATCATATATTTACTCTAATGTCCATGATTAAAAAGCGTTTGTCAGGAGAGAAACGTGTAAAACGTACGTTGCTTTTATTGATTAATTGAGAGCCTTCGACTCTGTCGATAGAGTTCATCTTTGGCTAGTTCTCAAAAAAATAAAAACGTCCACTAAAATGCTACGCATGCTGCAAGGCATGTATAGGTCAGTCCAGTCGTGCGTACGTTGGGGTAGTGAAATGTCTGACTTCTTTGACTGTTCAGCCGGCGTGAAACAGGGGTGTATGTCATCTCCTTTGATTTGTTTTTCTTTGTTGATAACCGAGGTTGCTGAACAGGTTACACAGCATGGCAACGCGGATTCCAGTTTTTGACAGCTTACAAGAAGGCTTTTTATTGTTATTTGCTGATGATATATGTTTGATTTTGACAACTCCTTCGGGGCTACAAAAGCAGTTCAATAACCTTGATAAAGCATCAACTAGAACTTAAAGTGAACTTCAAGAAAACAAAAGTTATAGTTTTTAGAAAAGGGGGACATTTGTCAAAAGCAGAAAAAAAAGGTTCTATCATGGAAAACAGTTGTTGACAGCTTTAAGTATTTGGGATTGACTTTAACCACAAAGCTATCATACGACATTGCACTCGAAGAATATGCAGGCAGGGCTAAAGCCAAAATTGTAGAAATTATGAAAACAATGTGGAGTTTGGAAACAATGGATAGAAAAGTCTGTTTTTTTTAAAAAACTTTTTGATGCGCAAGTGAAACATATGCTTTTATATGCAGCAGAAGTCTGTGGACAGTCTCATCTACATGTAATTGAATTACCTCACTTGTTTGCATGCAAACTCCTTTTAAATGTACGCCCCCATACCCCACGGTATCCTTTGTAGGTAGATGGTGCAATAAAATCAATGCACTACTGTTTCAAATTGTAAAAGCTGTCACTCGCTAGACTACCAAAACAAGCATATGAAATAAAAAAAAACTCAAAATTATTTCAGTGTACTAGAAATCGGAGTGTACAAACACATTTGGTATATTCGATAAAACATTGTTTGGATAGTTTGGTTTTTCTTTTGTTTGGTTAAACGGTGGAGTGAATTATGAAAAACTGTTTATACGTGAACTTAAACAACGCATGATTGACTGTTATCCACAAAATTGGGATAGTAAAATACTTAATAGAGACAGATATTCAACATATCTTTCCTTCAAAATGTTTATATCAGCCTGAGAAATATCTAATTGATATTACAATTC
>CM031601.1:56158382-56163382 GCA_018398815.1 Conus ventricosus
ATCATCCGATCCATCGTGTTTGATGAGGGTTTCCATATGGCGTGTCACCGTGTGATTTAGGGCTAATTCATTTTAAGATGTCCGCCTGGAGGCGGGAACATAAACCTGTAGCGTTTATTAGACGGTTCTCTCTCTCTCTCTCTCTCGCTCTCTCTCTCTCTCTCTCTCTCTCTCTCCTCTCTCTCTCTCTCTCTCCCTCCCTCACTCCTCTCTCTCTCTCTCTCTCTCTCTCTCTCTCTCTCTCTCTCTCTCTCATCCCCTCCCTCACTCCTCTCTCTCTCTCTCTCTCTCTCTCTCTCTCTCTCTCTCTCTCTCTCTCTCTCTCTCTCTCTTCTCGTACCACGCTCCACCCAACTACAGATCATATCTGTTTCGTGTTTTCTGGACTCTTCTCTGTTCCATGCTTTTCGGTCTGAGCGATCGTTCGGTCTGAGCGATCGTGTGGTCTCCATTTGCCTTTTTTCTCTTTCCAGTTCTGCTTTCCTTTCTTTCTGACAGTGGATTCTAATTTCCTCTGTGTTCCTCCCATTTACTCTTAATCTTTCTCTCTCTCTCCCTCTCTGTCTCTCTCTGTCTCTCTGTCTCTGTCTCTCTCTCTCTCTCTCTCTCTCTCTCTCTCTCTCTCTCGGGGGTCACGAGAGCAATGACGGCGATACGGATGTACTTGCTCAACGCTCCGCATAGTTCTGTTCATTTCCGCCAGCAACTGTGAAAAGACAGTGCAACAAATCGTGCCAGTGTGGAGGCAAATATCAGTGAACTGGTCTGTGCAAAACAATGATTGACTTATCAATGTGGAGGGCCAGAATTGGCACATTCTGTGCTAAACACCTGAAGATGACTGAACTGTGTGAGCACCATTTTGAAACTTGTTCGGGTGGCGCGCTGTGTCGGCCGTGCTCTACGTGTGTGCTGTGTTGTCAGTCATTCACACAATGTGGACATTGTTTATTCACCAAACTGACAACATTGAATACTTTCAAGGCGCACCAAGAGGAACAACGGTAGGGTGTGGACGAACAATTCGAGCCGAGTGACATTGTCAGTCTGGATCACGGTGACCTACATGTATCCGAACTGATCGTGATGTGTTGTGTTGCCAACGCGGTGCGTACGAATGTGAAACTGCTGTTAAGTGGAGACATCGAGCAGAATCCTGGCCCTGATCCGCATGCACTAGAGACGATACTAAGATGGAATCAACACTGACTAAGGACGGCACAATCAGTGCTGATTTTGCCGCGGAAATCATGTCGGCTCTCGCGCAACAAAGAGAAGAACGGAAACTAGACGCGAAAGGCAGACAGAGCAGCAGAGAGAACAGAGAGAACAGAACGATTTCATACGCCACGAACTGACAGATATCAAATCAGAACGAGGGAGAGTGTCAGAGAAGTGTAGAGAAATACAAACAGGTGTACAATAGTTGAAACGGAACAACACAGACTGTCAGCCGTCATAGAACACATGTGCACTGATTTAGATCAGTTGTTGGAAGCAACGGCACAAGGGAAGAAACAGACTGAGAAACTAACAGTGACTGTGAACAAATTAGAGCAACAAGTTACGATGATGTCAGAAGAATAGACAGATTAGAGGGGTTTTCAAGGCGCAATAATTTACGATTCTTTGGTATCCCTTCAGGAGCTAAAGAAGACTTCGAAAGCTGTGCATAGATGTATTACTGACACATTGAACAGCGTTGACAGCTCTAAAGTGTGGACAGAGAACGACATTGTGCGTGCACATAGGGTGGCCATGCCAGACCAGGCGAGTCAAGAACAATGATTGTTTGTTTCATGCAATGGCAAGACAAAATGAAAATAATGCGCGATCGCGAGCTACGACACGAACTGGAGAAAAGAGGTGTTAGATTAGCGAACGATCTTACGAGAAGACAGGCAGCAACAGTAGCCAAGGCAAAACAAGACGGCATGGCAGCCTACTTTGTCCGGGGAAAACTGACAGTAGGACCACGAAGACCGATCCACGATCGTATGCAGAGGTGGCAAGAGCGATACACGATCTGTCACAACACTTCGAAGTACTGGCACGGATGGAAAGTCTGCCGACACTCACGTGGCAGGTGACAGTGGCACGGGGGATTCCCCTTCACGTCACTGTGACGTCAGACAACACAGCAGCCAATGGGGAGCGGCAGAAGGAGTGGAAGCGCAGAAAGGAGGTCAGCACGCGCTGGGGAGTGATGACCGTGCCGATCAACCTACGGGTCAGCGTGAAGCCGGGGAAGCAAGCAGCCAACCAGCCGTGACACCAACGCACAGTTGTGCGGATTCTCCGAACGTGCGAACGCCTACTTCGACACCTGTGTTCAGTGGCAGAGCACGATCTTGTGACGTGTTGCCTGACCAGAGCCGGGATTCTCCGACCAGTTCACGTCACCGCGAGGCGGGGCCGTATCCCAGTGTGTGCGTGGTGTGACGGACAGGAAAACTCCCACCAGTGGATCACGGTATGGACAGAGGGAAGGGGTGGCCACACACGTACAGGACGAGGGTCTGGGTCGAGAAAAACAAACTGGCATTAATTCTTATCTGGCCAAAGATGCCGTGGGAGATCTTTGAGATCAAAAACGTGCTCAAAATAGGACAGGCTAGACTATCAGGAAAAAGAACTGACGTTTCTTAATTATAACATAGAAAATTTATACACTAAACTTAATGATGCTTCGTTCATTAATTATATAAATGGTTTTGATTTTGTGTGCCTCACTGAGACATTTGTTCATGAAAAGTTGATTTCTCTGGTGTGTTTATTGATTTTGTAAAATTTCATGCTCCGGCAAAGAAATTATCATATCAAGGTCGTCATTCTGGTGGTGTATTGCTAATGGTGAAGAAAATATATGAAATGTTTGTCACTCAGGTCAGTGTAAATTGTGATAACGTGATAGTCCTGAATGTTAGCAAATCATTGTTTAATTTAACTAAGGAGTTCTACTGATTGCATGTTATGTAGTACCAGAGGGAGGGCCGATATATAACAACTATGCAATTAAAGATGGAATCTGATCCTTGAAGATAATATGTTACACATTACAGAAAATAGGGATGTAAATATTCTGTTATGTGGTGATTTGAATGCACGGACTGGACATCAACAACCCAAACTGGAGCCTATGTCAAATTTTTACACCTGGAGATGATGATAGCGATGATGATGAAGACTGTGATGTTGATGGGAGGGTGATTATAATATTGATGTCTGTGATGGTGATGATTCATATGATGAAGATGGTTGTACTGAAGATGATCATAAAAGGGACAATGAAAATGATGTGTTAAAGCGCCGCTCTAAAGACTTGTATGTAAATAAGTTTGGTAAATCTTTGTTAGATTTGTGTTTTATGTTTGATCTAGATATTGTGAATGGTACATGCAATGATGATTCGAAAGGAGAGTTTACATTTGTGTCACCTAATGGTAGTAGTGTAATTGATATTTCATTGTCACTAAAGATTTACTAAGAAATTGCAGAATGAAGGTTGGTGATTGTTTATTTTCTGGCATTTGCCTGTGGAGCTAAAATGGAAAACAGGTAATATGAACGTAAAAAAAGAGCATCCAGTATATCATACAGAAGAGCGCTTATTTGGTCTGAAGAACATGCAGAGATTTATAAGGAGGAACTAGATTCAGACGAGTTCAAACAGTGCTGTGATAAAGCTACAGAGCATCTTAATGTGAATATCAACACTGGTTTAGAATATTTTGTGAAAGCTTTGTATAGTGCAGCTGCGTGTATGGTAAGGACCAAGGGTAAAAACAAGAAAGAAGTGAGCGATTGGTTTGATTTTGAGTGCGAGAATAAGAAAAAACTTGTGAACAGGTGTTTGAAGCGATATCAAAGAACCAAATCTGTAACACTGAAAAAAGAACACAAAGAAACTTACGTTAGGGAAAGGAAAGACTATAATTTACTGAAAAGAAGAGAAAGAAAAGAATTTGATGAAAAACAAATTAATAGATTGAAAGCATCTGTTAACGACCCTAAATTATTCTGGTCTACCATTCGATCGATCAGTAGAAAAACCAGTAATTTATAATGAAATCAGCTCGCAACAATGGTATGAACATTTCTACAGTGTATTTAATAGATTTGATAACGATTGTGAAGATTTGAGCGTAGATATCGATAGTGACGAGCAAATTACTGGCGAACCATGTTTAATGACCAGAATAACAAGAAATGAAGTCTTAAACAGTATAAAACACATCAAATGTGGAAAAAGTGCTGGGCCAGACAAAGTAGTTGGAGAAATGTTAAAATGTGCTAACTCTGTTGTAGTTGATTTCTTGGTTGATCTTTTTAACTCAGTGTTTGATAAGAGAATCTTCCCAGAATCTTGGTCTAAATCAATAATAGTTCCTCTGCACAAGAAAGGTATAGCAATAATCCTGACAACTATCGAGGTGTTGCACTGACGGAGTATTATTAGTAAAAATGTATACACATATACTCAACAAAAGATTAAAAGCGTGGGCAGAGAGAGAAGAGAAAATAATGGAAGAGCAGGCTAGATTCCGATCAAATATAGTACAATAGATCATATATTTACTCTGTATGCTTTAGTACAAAAATACTTATTAACAAAATCCAAATTGTATGTTGCATTTGTTGATTTCAGAAAGCTTTCGATTCAGTCAACAGAAATGTTCTATGGTGTATTTTGAGGAAGAATGGCGTAAATGGGAAGTTGTATGCAGCTGTTCATGGAATGTATGAGTTTGTTTTTTGCATGTGCTCGAGAGAAAGGAGCTTATACTGATTATTTCAGCTGCCCGAGGGGTGTGAAACAAGGGTGTCTGCTTAGCCCACTTTTGTTCACATTCTTCATAAACGAATTAGCGATAGAGATAGCAGGGGAAGGGAAACACGGAATTCAAATGTTACCTGGTGCTGCTGACTTATTTCTAATGCTTTTCGCTGATGATGTTATCCTCCTAGCAGATACCCCTATTGGTTTGCAAAATCAGTTA
>CM031601.1:56170882-56182447 GCA_018398815.1 Conus ventricosus
TATCTATCTATCTATCTATCTATCTATCTATCTATCTATCTATCTATCTATCTATCTATCTGTCTATCTATCTATCTATCTATCTATCTATCTATCTATCTCTATCGATCGATCGATCCATCCATCGATCGATCGATCTATCTCTCATGGGATCATTTGATATCTGCTAAGTCTTATAGAAGGCCTCCTTTGAAACCCTAATGATACGAGCTAGTGAAATTGGAATGCATTTACGGGACGTGCCAGCCAATGTAATATGTAAATAAAGTATGTGTACAATTAGATGTTTATCGTCTGGATGCTGACCTGGACTTTTTTCTTTGACTTTGACATATATATGCAATAGTGAACACCCACACACCCAACCACATATCCACCCCCTCTCTCTCTCTCCCTCTCTCTCTCTCTCTCTCTCTCTCACACACACACACACATACCACACACACACACACACACACACACACACACACACACACACACACACACACACACATATATACACACACACGCGCGCGAACGCGCGCGCGCGCGCATGCACGCACATACGCGAGCGCGCGCACACACACACACACACACACACACGCACGCACGCACGCACGCACGCACGCACGCACGCACACACACACACACACACACACACACACACACACAACAAAACACACACACACACACACACACACACACATGCTCAAGCTCGCAAAGAGGCAGTTGCTGAGACACGCAAACATACTGATTCAGCTCGTTTATACATTAGAGAGAGTGTCAACCTCGGGTGATGTCAGTGGAGGAAGGACTAGCGCACAGCCAAACACACTCACAGCTTGCTTACAATCTCATTCATATATCATGCATTCGTCACATCAAACCACTAGTAAAGTCTATAACTTTACTACACATGTTCATAGAACGAAACATCAATGCATATGGAATCAAACAATATAAAAACATTCTCTCTTTCCTGAACTTCACAAAATCATTTATCTAAAACATCATTAACTAACCCGGGTATAAATAGATTTCTACTTTACCTGGCCAGGTGATCTTAAATATTCACGAATCACTGTCTTTTCTTTTCTTTTCTTTTTCTTTTCACTGTCACTTTCACAACACGACACAACTGCTGGCACTGGTTTTGGTCTGATGGCGCCTGGTCAGGTGAGACTGTTGGCGTTGGTCTGTGGTTCTGCTTGGCGAAGTGACGCTGCCCGGTATGAGGTCGAACCCCGGTTAGGATAGAACAGTGACTATCAACATCGATCTGTTCTCCTTTCTTTCTTCTGCATTAACGCATTGCACTCTTCTCTCTCTCTTCTAGTCTGCTCTTATCAAATGGACATGGTTGCTTTTCTTTTCTTTTTTCTTTTCTTTCTTTTCTTCTTCATTAATTAGCAACACTCTCTCTCTCACATCTCTCCTCAGTCCTTCCTCTGCAGACTATCTCATGCTAATCTCTCAACTTGGTTCTCTTCTCTCCCCCTCATCTCTCTGCTTTTCTCTCAAGCAGACCTAGAACCTCTCCCTCTCTCTGTTTCTCTGTTCGTTCTCCCCTCGTTTTCCCGTTCTCTCACTCTCACATCCTCTTTATTCGTTCCGATCTGTCCAAAAAGGGCGAGTACCATTGGTCAGTATTTTTACCGCCCTGACACCCGAAGTTATCTCCCTCTAATTCCATTGGATATTCAAATCATGACAGTCACACCAACACGCCTTACTCTCTGTGGTGGTCAATTGGTCATCTAATTGATTAGCTAGATTTCACCCCCACCACACACTACCTTCCCCCTTTCCTACTTACTGGCGCCATGTGGCTTAAGTCGTGGACACTGGTCAGTGTAAATTGGCCAGCTGAGTCTGGGTGGGCGCCACGACGTCTGATTAACAATGACGCTGGTTCCACAAAGTGGCCAGATGAGTCTGAGCCCGGCGCTACGACTCGTCTCGCTAGACATCGAGGCGTCGGTCAAAACGGCTTAGTCAGTCTGGGTGGATCGGACCGACTCCGTGAAGCCTCTCCACTAAGCTTAATTGGCCGGATCCGAACCATGGGGCGTCCGCCTGACGCCAGAATATTTGCGTTAGAGCTTAAGTCCAACTGGGCTGGTGGCGATTGACCACGACTTTGGTTGAGTTCATTTTTGACCGTGACAATTTCCCCCTGCAAAAGACCATGCTCCGCATTGTTCTCAAAAAACGGTACAAAAAGACAACAACCGAATTTGCTGACCCACAGCTACACGTGCAAAGTTTTTAAAATACTTTACAACCAACGGTTTAATGTTATAAAATACATCATTAGTGAATACCACTCCAATGAGTTATCATTGGACGTGCGCTCTTGCGTTATTTCAATTCATTTTATAACGACCTCTGTGCGCACTTATGCAATTCCCCTACCTGCGGATTTTGCCATATCTTCTCTTCACAATTCTTATGAAAGCACAATATAATATGATCACGATCCATGACACTTCACTGAGGAATCTCCATCCTCACTTATTGCAAATAATGCATCACTACACAAGCGACTGTATGCTCCAAGCATAACTACATTCACATGAACAAGTCTCACAAAGAAAATATGAACAGTCTCACACAAAAATAATATGAACCATAGCCAACTGGGAATGGACCCATATCCAATCAACATAAACTGTCATCAACACATATTATCAACAAAGCACCCCGGATATGACTGACTTCCTCTGAGTTGCAGCTTGCTAGACTACACGGCTTAAATAGTCAGCTCCGACATTCTGTCGACCGGGAATGTACTGCACTCGATTACTAGGGGCTGCAATGCATTGCCAACGCAGCACTCTGCTGTTTTTCAACTGCGCCTCCTGCAGGAATTTGAGTGGTTGATGATCCGTCTCGATCACGAACTCTTTCCCATACAAGTATTTGTGGAATTTCTGCACGGCCCACACGACGCGCAAAACACTCCTTCTCCACCGTTGCGTACCCTTCTTCACACTTTGTCAACTTCCTGCTAGCGTATCTCACAGGAAACTCGACCCCTTCATGCTCCTGCAGCAATACTGCACCTATCCCACCACCTGATGCATCTGTCCGCAACAAAAATGGTTTGGACATATCTGGTAGCTTCAAGATGGGACGGGAACCTAGTCTTTCAACACCGTCTGCAGTGCTTGCTCTGCAGCGTTTGACCACTCGACCACTGCCGGTTTCCCTGCCTTGACCAAATCACTGAGAGGACTCGTGATTGCAGCAAAATTTGGGACAAACTCCCTATAAAACCTAATAAAACCTAGCAGACTCCTGACTTCTGTTTTGGTCTTTGGTCCTCTCTGAATTCCTCATCTTCTCCACCTTTCCTCTTTCCGGCTGCTTTGTGTCGCCTCCGACAACAAAACCTAGGAACTCCTACTGTCTAGCCTTCATACAGTGACACATCCCTGTATGACTCTTCTGGAAACTTAGGCAACAAAATCTCCCCTTCTTCTGCTGGGTCTCTTTCACCTCATCAATGATTGCTGCTGCGCCTATGTGCTGAGTCTCACGCTGAATATATTTGCGGAGAAAAATTGCATGGAAAAGTTTTAGTTTCCCATCACATCAATTCGGTAATCCCGACCGACCTTTTCAGTGATGGTGAATGGTCCTTTCCAATGCATCAGCAGCTTGTTGTGACCGTGGGAAGCAGTACCAGGACTTGATCTCCCGCCTTGAGGGATTGCTTCCTTACCTTCCTGTCATATTGCTTCTTCTGAACGACCTAGCCTTCTGCAAACTTTCCTTTGCAACCTTACATGTCTCATACCTCTGCCCACCTTTGGAACAGGGCGAGATTGGGCCAATCAGATCGACGGCCACTCTCCTGAATGGTGTGTCAATTAAAGGGGGATGTTTAAGAGGCGCCTTCCTCTTCACCCCTCTTGTGGCTGACCTTTGACACACATCACATGACATGCAGAACCGCTTTATGTCTGCCATTGCCCCTGGCCAATGAAAATCATCAAAGATTCGGGTCAGCTGTTTTGCTGGTGCCGAGATGACCCGCCATGAGCGACTCGTGACCCACTGACATGACAGTGTCACGATAACTGCTGGTACCTCTAACTGAGTGGTCACCTTACCTGTCTTCCCTTGGTGAACACTCGGTACAACAGCCCGCCTTTCACAAGAAATTCTGTCTCACCTCCTCTAACCTCCTGTTTCTCTCCACCTCTTGCAACTCCCAAGACTTCACGAGCGAAGGGTCTTGTTCCTGCGCTGCCCTAAAACTCATCAGGCGACACATCTATGCCTGACTTCCTTGCTGGAACGACTAACGGTTTATCCACCTTTTCCTCCCTCCTGCTCCGTGTTTGAACTGCTGCCCCTGTAGCAGTCAACAACTCAGGATCCCTGGATCCCTTGCACCTGGAATATTTCCGATGATCAAGTCGTGAAGGGGTTTCTCCATCACCAACGCAGACAACTCGCCTGAGAAGTAAGGGGTACGTACTTCTATCTTAGCAACTGGAAACTCCCTCACAGTGCCATCGATTAGAGTACAGGTCTGGATTTGCCCTGTCAAATCCCCTTTATCGACCAGCGTTGTTCGTACTACCCGCATGAACAACAGTGTCTCGTAACACTTTCACCCTCTGCTGGCCAATCCACCCTTCTTCCACTGGTAACGAACCACTCAGCCTAGTGCCCTCTATCCCTGACACTGACTGCTGTCCAGTGCTAGCCATAGGCTGCACTCCACCCTCTTCAGACTGAATCCCTTTTGGTTCCACTGCAGGTCGTTTCCCTTGACGACCTATCCACCTCTTGCAAGGCTGCTGCCTTCTGGAACTCATGCGACAATCCCTCGCCACATGTCCTTCTTGTGACAAATGAAACACCTAATGTCCCTTTGCCCTTCCTTCTGCCCCACCACTGGGTTTGCAGACTTTGCAGAAAACTCTCCTAGTCTCCTTGCACTCTTCTCACCTGTGCCTAGCACCTGTTTCTCCTGCACCTTAGTGCCCAAACGTGCTCTCTATACACCTCTGCGAACTTCAACAACTCTCCTGCTGTCTCTGGCTGTCTCTCTTTCAAATGTATGGTTAACTCAGGGGCCGCAACCTGACAAAATCTGTTCTTTCATAACTAGCTCTTTCAATTCAGCAAACTCCTTCTTCGTACCACTCAACTCTAACCATTTCTCAAAATAGTGATCTAGACGTGCACCAAACTGAGTGTACGTCTCACCTGCTTGTAATTTAGCTGAACGAAATTTCTTCCTGAACCCTCCTCTGTGAGGTCAAATCCCTTCATCAATGATTCCTTCACAGCGCCGAAATCAGACTGTTGTTCTGCTGGTAACGCAGTGAAAATCTGCAATGCCTTACCCGTCAGTAACGCGACAAAATGACTGCCCACTCTTCTGGAGGCCAACCTGACTGGTCGCAAACGTTTCGAAACGACTGATGTATGCATCAATCGAATCGGTTCCTTCGGAGAATTTTGGCAACTTGGGTCGGGGAGCATAGCTGCGCACAGAGTCACTGGGACTGAACTCCCATCCTCGGTGGTCTCCTTTGTATTCTCACCTTTTCTAATCTAATTGAATCCTTAGCGCTTCGCTAGCCTGATTAGCCTGAATCCTTAATCTTTCTGTTTCCTGCTCTGCGCTAGCTTTAGTCCTTTCCTGCTCTGCTATTTCTACTGCGACACGGCGTCTTTCTGCGCGTTCATCCCTTTCCATCTTTTGTTGGTTTTCAACAAATGCACGCAACTCTTCTCCTGAGTAACCTAGATCACGAGCGACGCTCACAAGTTGTTCAATAGGGGTGTTCTTTTCTTCCGCATTATATCTCTCTCTTTTTTTTCTTTTGAACAAGATTTTATTACTACGACAGCCAACTGGTGGTTACCGACACGAGTGACGTAATAGCACAATCCTATGAATGATAATATTAGCTTGGGACAACGTAGTTAGTTTTTATAAGACGCCAGCGCCTGACCCAACTATGAGAGCGAATTATAGGCAATCTGTGCGAAATAAGTACTCTGGGGCTGAAATGCCAAGCCTAGTATTAACTATCTTGGAAGCAATGCCAAGCCTAGTATTTACTATCTTGGGAACATACAGTAAGACAACCCCTTGTCTTAGGATTACAATACTTGAATCCCACCCAGCTTCCTCTCTGAGAAGTTGAACAATTATAATAAATGGGCCAGAATATCCTGGCAAGCTCGCCAATAAATTGTCAACCTCGGGTGATATCAGTGGAGGAAGGACTAGCGCACAGCCCAAACACACTCACGCTTGCTTACAATCTCATTCATATATCATGCATTCGTCACATCAAACCACTAGTAAAGTCTATAACTTTACTACACATGTTCATAGAACGAACATCAATGCATATGGAATCAAACAAATATAAAAACATTCTCTCTTTCCTGAACTTCACAAAATCATTTATCTAAAACATCATTAACTAACCCGGGTATAAATAGATTTCTACTTTACCTGGCCAGGTGATCTTAACTATTCACGAATCACTGTCTTTTCTTTTCTTTTCTTTTTCTTTTCACTGTCACTTTCACAACACGACACAACTGCTGGCACTGGTTTTGGTTGATGGCGCCTGGTAGGTGAGATGTTGGCGTTGGTCTGTGGTTCTGCTTGGCGAAGTGACGCTGCCAGGTATGAGGTCGAACCCCGGTTAGGATAGAACAGTGACTATCAACATCGATCTGTTCTCCTTTCTTTCTTCCTGCATTAACGCATTGCACTCTCTCTCTCTCTCTTCTAGTCTGCTCTTATCAAATGGACATGGTTGCTTTTCTTTTCTTTTTTTTTTCTTTCTTTTCTTCTTCATTAATTAGCAACACTCTCTCTCTCCACATCTCTCCTCAGTCCTTCCTCTGCAGACTATCTCATGCTAATCTCTCAACTTGGTTCTCTTCTCTCTCCCCTCATCTCTCTGCTTTTCTCTCAAGCAGACCTAGAACCTCTCCCTCTCTCTGTTTCTCTGTTCGTTCTCCCCTCGTTCTCCGTTCTCTCACTCTCACATCCTCTTTATTCGTTCCGATCTGTCCAAAAAGGGCGAGTACCATTGGTCAGTATTTTTTTCCGCCCTGACACCCGAAGTTATCTCCCTCTAATTCCATTGGATATTCAAATCATGACAGTCACACCAACACGCCTTACTCTCTGTGGTGGTCAATTGGTCATCTAATTGATTAGCTTAGATTTCACCCCCACCACACACTACCTTCCCCCTTTCCTACTTACTGGCGCCATGTGGCTTAAGTCGTGGACACTGGTCAGTGTAAATTGGCCAGCTGAGTCTGGGTGGCGCCACGACGTCTGATTAACAATGACGCTGGTTCCACAAAGTGGCCAGATGAGTCTGAGCCCGGCGCTACGACTCGTCTCGCTAGACATCGAGGCGTCGGTCAAAACGGCTTAGTCAGTCTGGGTGGATCGGACCGACTCCGTGAAGCCTCTCCACTAAGCTTAATTGGCCGGATCCGAACCATGGGGCCGTCCGCCTGACGCCGAATATTTGCGTTAGAGCTTAAGTCCAACTGGGCTGGTGGCGATTGACCACGAGTTTGGTTGAGTTCATTTTTGACCGTGACAGAGAGAGAGAGAGAGAGAGAGAGGGAGAGAGAGAGAGAGAGAGAGAGAGAGTGAGAGAGAGAGAGAGAGAGAGAGAGAGAGAGAGAGAGAGAGACAGACAGACAGACAGACAGACAGACAGACAGACAGAGACAGAGACAGACTAGACAGACACACAGACAGACACACAGACAGACACACAGACAGACACACAGAATCTGATTTCTAGTCAATGATTCTGCTCTGAGAAGGAATATGGAACGGTGATTACAGATTTTAATGTGGTTCCCTAGTTTGGTACATTTGCGCGTTTTCATTTAAACTACTTCCGTCTTAGAACAGTTACCACTCATGACATTTTAGTAGTGTTTATCATGATAGCAACGACAACTTATTCCTGTTTATTACAACAGCATCATGCATGTCTCTTCACAAGAGTTGACGACCAGCCCTCCTTCCCTCTCCTCTTCCTTACCTCCTCCTCCCTTTCCCCTCTTTCCTTATTCTTACCCAGCACCCCCCCCCACACACACACACCTCCTGACCTTCCCCCCGCATACCCCACACCACCCTCCTTCAAACTCCATCTAACCTACTCCAGCAACCGCTTCTTTTCCAGTTGCAGACCTAGTCGGATCTGAAGAACGAAGACACGGAAAGTGGGACATGAAAACCGACAGCTGCACTCGACGAAATCACAGAATGTTCCCCAAGCAAGTGACGTCATGTTCCAGTACTCCTACTGTGCAGGCCGGAGGCGGGCGTGGTGGCTGGGGGGGAGGGGGGAGGCGTAAGGGGGGGGGGGGGGGAGGGGGTAAGGGGAACTGATCAATCTTTTTTATTTTCACGGGGTATTCGGGAACAGAAAAGGGAAACGGATGTGACGGGCGATAGAACTGCGACAGTTGATTGTATATCTTTGAAGGCGTTACGGCATCTTCAGGACAGAGAGGACATCAACACCGGAAATGTATCTCTTTATCTGCGAACGTGATCCGACATTTACAATTTGCGTTGATGAAAAAAAAGTGTCTTGATTTTATATGGACAAGTTTATTCTCATGGTGGTATCAGGAAAATGAACTGATACGGAAAACAACCGTCAACGTGGGCGTGATATTACCTGAAAGGAGGATACAGTACATTAGAAAATTCTTTTCTCTTTCAAGCTGGTTCTTGATGTGGGCGCTCAGATTCTCAAACAAGTAAACAGCCGTGGGCACATCGCATTTCACCATCCTCACCAGTCTGTCCTTCACCATCCTCATCAATCTATCGCTTCCATTGATCGAGAGTTCCGATACCCTGCTTCGTATCTCCTTCAGAGTGTTTCGGCTTTTGTGGGTGGCGTGGGAAAGGAGGGGAGGTGGGGGGAGGGGGGTAGGACAAAATGTTTTGGTTCTCGTTGTGGGCGTCTATTTCTAGATCACGTTTATTCGGTCCTGTGGGTCTTTTATGCAGAGAGACAATTTTTTTGTTTTGCTAGAAGAATCAGGAAGAGAGACCCACGAAGAGCACGTGATGGCTTAGGTCATTGTGGTCATTAGCTGGGATCTCAGGGATCAGGCTATACACGATAATCTGTCATTTATTGGTGTGTGTGCGTGCGTGCCTGTGTGCATGCATGCGCGCGCGGTTGTGTGTGGTGTCTGTGTCTCTGTGTGTGTTCGTTCGTTCTTTAATTTAATGTCTATCCACTTTACAGTGATCTTAGACAAAAACAAGAGACAAACGAACAGGCATACAAACAAACAAAGACAAAACAGAAAAAAACACATGTAAAGGGGCCGGTGTGTGTATGTCGGTGTGTGTGTGTGTGGGGGGGGGGGGGGGGGGGGGGGGGGGGGGGAAGGGGGCATACATGTGTGTGTGTTGTTTTAAAAATGTCATTAAAAGTGTATGGAGTGTGGAGATAGTGTAGTATACTAAACTTTGCATGCATAGTCTATTTAATTAATGAGATACAATAAGTGACTATCACTTTAACCCCATGCTAATCTACCCGGCAACGGTAAACTGCTTTAACCTGGATTCATATCTGAACATTTTTAAAGAAACAAACATTTTTAACCATTGAAATAATTTTTTTTTTAAAACAAACAAATAACTCGAGAATCAAAGTAAATGTCCAACTGGACTCTTAACCAATTGCCCTAACAACTTTTACAGCCTTCGCTTCGTTCCCAAAAATGTCCCAAAAATTCGCGATTGATGGGTTCAAACTTAATAACCAAGTAGGTAAATATTTTTTAGTATTTCTGCAAAGGAAGATGACATGGAATATAGTAATATTTTGGCCACAAATGCAAGTGACATTTTTTACAATATTTTGTTTGTATGCATCAAGTCTGAGTCTAAATATCAGATCTTCAAAAGTCGTTCCTGGTGGAGACTGTGTCCCGTTTTATATTTCACGAGCTTCTTAAAGAATTTTCCCTTGTTGTCCTTTATTATGTTTAGACACTCTTTTTGTCTTCCTATCACCGAATCCCATGATGCTTTACCTAAAAGGCTATAATTTTCACACAAGGATAAAGGAATATTTATTTTTGTAAAGATCTTTTCCTTAGCTGCACCATTTTTGGCTAACCGAATCAACCCTTTCATTTGCTGCTAAACCACAATGTGATGGAATCCAACAAAAGTCAATAGAAGAACCACGTAAAGACAAAAAATTAATTAAATGGTATATCTCAGATATCATTTCTCCTCTCACTCTTGTATGAGAATATTTTAAAGCTTGTAAGACAGATTTTGAATCGACACAAAAAATTATTTGAAATATGGAATATGGAAAACTAAGAAGATAGTTCAGTGCCATAATAATGTCAATTAGCTCTGCTGTGAATACAGAGTAATTTTTCCCAATGTGATACGATTTCTCTATTTTTAATGATGGAATAATGAATGCAGCACCTGATAATTGGTTTTCAAGTAGAGAACCTTTCTGTATATATTTTAAGATGATTTATATAATTTTCGTTTATTATGTGCCTTGACATATGTTGGCAGCATGGTCCCGTCACTTTTCCTTAAATCTGTATAATTAATATCGAAATTAGCCTTACTAAGCTCCCATTGAGGAACATTACTGTAACTCGTTTGAGGAGCTACTGTTTGGGGTTCAACACCACTCTGTGTGTGTGTGTGTGTGTGTGTGTGTGTGTGTGTGTGTGTGTGTGTGTGTGTGTGTGTGTGTGTGTGTGTCTGTGTGTGTCTGTGTCTGTGTGTGTGTGTGTGTGTGTGTGTGTGTTTTGTCTGGTGTGTGTGTGTGTCTGCATCTGTGTGTGTGTCGGGTCTCTGTTCTTTCTCACTGTTCTGTCTTTGTGAATCGTTCTGTCTTTCTTTCCCTTGTGCCTGCTCCTGTCATTCATTGTGTCTTGTTCTCTTTCCCAGAACCTATTCATCCATGA
Source organism: Conus ventricosus (assembly GCA_018398815.1). Lineage (NCBI taxonomy): Eukaryota > Metazoa > Mollusca > Gastropoda > Neogastropoda > Conidae > Conus > Conus ventricosus. Next base: position 56,181,866 of record CM031601.1, read on the forward strand.
TCCTATGGTGCTGTCTTCATGATCCTATGATGTTGTCTTCATGATCCTATGATGTTGTCTTCATGATCCTATGATGTTGTCTTCATGATCCTATGATGTTTTTCTTCATGATCCTATGATGCTGTCTTCATGATCCTATGATGCGTCTTGATGATCCTATGATGTGTCTTCATGATCCCATGATGTTGTCTTCATGATGCTTATGATGCTGTCTTCATGATCCTATGATGCTGTCTTTATGATCCTATGATGTTGTCTTTATGATCCCATGATGTTGTCTTCATTATCCTATGATGTTGTCTTCATGGTCCTATGATGTTGTCTTCATTATCCTATGATGTTGTCTTCATGATGCTATGATGTTGTCCATGTTACAGTCTACTTTGTCTCTCTTCTTTCCATTCTTCAGTTATTTAATGTACTTAGTCATTTGTAATCTTTGAAGATAAGACCCTGCAGATGGGGAAAAAAACAACAACATTTTTTCTCCTTCCTTCTCTCCCAGATGTAGCGATCAATACAAACAATTTTTTCGTCAGTCGCGACTATTGTCTTCTCTCCCCCTCCTTACCCCCCACCCCC